>OW026523.1:6722677-7322677 GCA_932274085.1 Protocalliphora azurea
AAAAACAAATTTTAAATTGTATTCTTTCTTTTCCGCAATAAGTTTTAAAAATTTTATTGTTGTTAGTGCCGACACAATGTCCTATAGAAATTGAAAACACCAATACTATAAATGTTCCCATGGGAGCTAGGAGTCATAGTTTAATTTCCCTGGGTACAAAGGAAAGTTTAAGGACCGATTGATACAGAAGCCAAAAAAAAAAAAATATATATATATATATAAACGCATTTTGGGCTATAACTCGGTTAATACTGGATCTACTTTGTTCACTTTTAGCACAAGAACGATGTCTCTAGCTTACATAGGTGCTTCAAAAAGTTGAAAAAATCAAATATGCATTAGTTTATTGTTGTTGTTGTTTTTCAGTACCTATGAAAACAACAACTATAAGGGACATTGTTGCCAGTTTAGCCTTTTAAGTTTAAATCTAGCCTTTTGATTTTGCTTTTATCTTCAAAATTTTCTTTTTAGCCTCTAGCCTTTTTTCTAGCCATTTTGATTCATAAAATTGCCCTAAAATTATATTATTTATTTGCTAAATCGAATTTTATTTTTACAGAATCATTCATTTAAACATTTTTGTTTAATTAGTCGCACAAAAAATCTAAAAGAAAATTTTCGCCTGCGATGATTCACTGTCCAAATCAAAAATAACCTAACTAATTTCATAGACTTACTAAATCGATTAATATAATTATTTTTTTTGATATACTTCATTAAATATAGAAACTATTTATGAATATAAAAACAAATTGCTATAAAATCAAAAAAATCACCCAAAAATTTGGAAATGTTTAATCAAAAAGGAATTATAGTTCAAAAATGAGAAAAAATCACTTTAAAACTTTGGGTAATTTTTCATATGAAATATAACGCAAATTTGTATGGGAATTTTATAATGCAAGAAAAAAATTCTTTTTAACTTAAAAACTTTTTTTTCGTTCTCATTAGTTTTTGATATATATATATATATATATATATATATATATATATATAAGAAAAAATAATAATTATTTTTCTTGCCTTTTTTGGGGGCATTTATACTTTTTTTTACCTTTTTTAAAATTCAATTAGACTCTTTTTTCTCAATTCCTGATAAGGGATCAGACATTAAGCAACTGTATATATATATATATATATATATATATAAAACAAATTGGCCAATAACTCGGTTGTTTATGAACCTATTTGGTTTATTCAAATATTGTGATCGATCTATATAAGTCCGTAGCTTATTTAGGATTTTGATATCAGTCAAAAATACATTTTGGTCGATATTTCTGTAACTAATTGACCGACTGAGTTCATTTCTTCAGCAGAAAAATTCAGAAAAAAAAATATAATTTTCTTTCGCAAAAAGAAATCCGTAGCTTTTATAGGGAAAGGGATTTTTACACATATCTCCGCCAATGCTGAATTTCCACAGCAAAATTCTCGAAAGGATCCATCGTTTGATATACATATTATATATGGTCCCATGAATATTGTGGAACGAAATGAAAAACTTATATGCACTTTTTACACCTGTGGCGAAGGGTTTCTAGAAGTAATTTTTTAATTTTAATTGGGATTGAGAAATAATTCCAGCTAAATAAAAACATTTCAATTAAAGCTCAAATGAAAAAGATTCGAAACTACATAAAACCCAGCGATTAAAGCTAATTTGAAGGCATGATTGAAACTAATTTGGTTCTTAAAGAAAACCTGCGATTGCAGCTTATTTGAGCAAATTTGACACTTTAAAAAAATCTGCGATTAAAGCTAATTTAACTCAGTGATTAAACACAATTCTTTTTAAATCCATTTATAACTTTATTTTTCAAAAAATTCAAAAAAATTTCTACTAATAAGATATTCCAGTCACTTCTTTTATCCAAGGCAAAAAACTGGTAACACGTGTAAAACCAGAAGGTGCACCTTCTTCACATTCTTTATTATAAAAGGAAGCAATACCAATAAGTTCGTTATGCCTTTTCGAAACTAATGGACCGCCATTGTCTCCACGACAGATTGAACTACCCTTAGTAATTCCAGTAGCACAAAGTATACTCGGATGAGAGACATTATAAATACGTGCACAATCTGAATTGTCTATAACCTTAAAAGATACATATTGCAATACTTTAGTAGGCTTGGCTCTAACAAAATCTGAAGTTGCTCCCCAACCCGAAAAGTCAGCAACTTCACCAGAGTAAGTTGAGTAATTGGTAGAAATAGCAGGTAATTTAATTTTCTGTATGTATTTGTTATAAGTAACAACGGGAATTTTAATAAGTGCGATATTATTATACTTGTTAACGTCCTTGTATACTATAAACTTGTCTTGGAAAACCTTACGTGCATAACTGGGATTATCACGATCATTTGATCCTAATTGTACATTGACATAGGTGGCGCTATTTAGAAAGTTATTAAAAAATAAAAAATTAATTACACAATTAATTAGATTAGATTTATAAAGTAATCATACCCTTGGATACAGTTTGCAGCAGTTAGAACCCAACTGTTATCAATCAACGTACCACCACACCACCCATAGCCCATAAGAGTTTTTATAAGTAAACCAACTTGATAGGGAAATTGTCTTTCAGCAGCATCCTTGCCATTGATACTGCGTTTCTGCAAGGATCCAGAAACAGCTACTATTGACAAGTAAAGAATTAAAATAATGTTCATCCTGTTTAACCTTAATGCAAGCAGTGATCACTAGCGACTAATGACTAGTTAAAATATTCCCAAATTTATATGTTTCTTAATTCATTTAGTTGTTATTGGATTTTGTTGTTTATGTTTGTTTAAAATATTATACATTTTGACAAGTGTTAAATTAATAGTATTTATCATAATTAAAATTAAATATTTGATAGAACCACATGAGATATGTTTGCAAGTTTAAATGTTTTTAAACCCTTCGCTACATTTGTGCAGGGTACATATAAAATTGTTATTCCGTTTGTAATATCAACAATTTTCGTCGGAGAACAAAAAAGTTTATATTTTCTGGATCCTTATAGGAATTTATGTTGATAGGACGATATTCGTCTATCGGTTCGTTTGTCGGCTGAAATGGCGTTTATGAAGCCCACCAACAAATACCGTATATAATATAATATATCAAATTATCGCATCATAAATGGCGGAGATATTTACAAAAATGACACATGATATACATATATATATATATATATATATATATATATCAAAAGATCAGATATTTTTTCCACAACTTTTGTATTGAAATTCGCAAAAAATCGTTTCAAAAATGGAAAAATAGGGACTACGTTTTTACAAAGCAAAATTTAAAATTTTTTTTCTGAAATTTTCCGCTGTAAAAAGGCTCTTAAATAGATCGTTATTGCCAAATTTGTTTTATTATTTATTAAATGTTGTTTTCATGGGTACTGAAAAACAACAACAATAAACTAAGGCATATTTTTTTGTTTTTTTTTTTTTAACTTTTTGAGTCACCTGTGTAAACAAAAGAATTCGTTCGGAAAATTTTTAAGAATAACAGATGAAACCACAGCATTAATTAGTTTTTGCTTAGAATTTCAATAAAAATTTAAAAATTTCGGTGGCTTATATTATCCCCAAAAATTCCCACTAATATAATTAATATCTTTATTTTAGAGATTAGTATAAAACTACATTACTTTTTCTTGGTAGTGCAATCCATATTCTTTGTAGATATGCAGATTTGGTTAGGTAAATTACCTAAGTAGTCAATGATGAAAAAGAAAAAATCAGATTATATTCCATATAATTTGTATCAATATTCTATATAATATGAGTCGTTTTTATAGTTAATGCAAATAACGAAGATTAAATATTTATTTGTTCAAAGGTATGAAAGTATGATAAATTAAGTTCCATTGATTCAATTATTTTTGATACATTTTATTGAACTTTTAAATAACTAATTATAATATACAAGCTAAATGAAGAAAACGTAAAATACAGCTTTGTCCAGTTAAAACTTCCAATTTAGTAAAAAAAAAAGAAAAGCTAATAATAAAAAATAAAAATTTTAAGTATTTTTAACAACATGTAATTTATTTATATCCTATAGTTTCTTCCATGGCGAAATGAAACAGGTGGCAGCAGTTCTATAAAAGTAATAATACGGCGAATTCATTATTTTTTATTTTTTTTTTTTTTGACACTTCAGCGGTAAAGTAAAATTTGCGTTTATATGAAGTTTGACAGTTGTACAAATTACTTTTGTACATTTAAATAAAATCATCATATGTTTTTATATATATGATTGTTCCCACTATTGGAAATAATCATATTTTTTCCTCGTAGTCACTAACCTAACATTTAAATTGAATTTGAATTAACTAAATATAACTGAATATTTTAAATTGAATTATAATACTTACCACTCCTAATATCGTAGATTTAATGAAGGTTTCCCGCACTGTAACTTTAACACTCGCTATAGCCTTTCCATTTGTCAATTGTAACGAATTGTGGTAGATAGATAGATAAATAGATAGAGAAGTTTAACGTGATACCACCAAGAGACCGATATCGGTCCCTTCATTTAAATAACACGTCAAAATAGGGGAAGAAGAAAAGAAAAGAGAAAAGAGTAACAAGAAACATAAGAATTTCCTTAGGGATGTACCCCCAACTGCCCCTTAGAGAGTCTATTTCCATGACGAAGCTTATGATGTCTATAAGTTCCATGTCCCGAACGTCACATAGCCCGTCGAGAAATTGACTGCCCAGCCATTTCATCCAACGACGTTCCAATCGTGGACAGTAGCACATAATAGACTCGGTCTGTCGATGTTCCCACACATTTTACAAAAGTCGGAATTGCCAACGTCCCATTTAGACCTTATCTTCCCTATCAAACAGTGCCCAGTTATGGCCCTATCACACTTTTCCTACTCAAGCCTAGAAGAGTTCTTGTGCCTGTCCTGTCGAGTGCCGGCCATATCGCCATCGATACCACTCTACTCTCCCAAGCCGAATTGGTTCTGACCAAGATAAAATCGTTGATCTTCCCAAAGAAGAAACCCAGCGGGGTTTCACGGTGGCCTTGCCAGTTCATCGGCTAATTCATTACCACATATATTGCAGTGGTACCCACCACGTAGTATTACATCAGCTCTCTCAGTGACTTTTTACAGTCGGTAACCAGCCTGGATTTTACCAGATTTGCCCCCAAGGCCTTCAAAGCCGCCTGACTGTCCACATAGAGAGTAACCTCAGTACCTCTCGCAACGTTCTGTCTGATTAATTTTGTGGCCTTAAAAATGCGGAGAATCTCAGCCTGAAAAACTCTGAAAAACTTACTCTTGATAGACCTAATAATCTTAATTCCTTAAGTCTGAGCAAACTCCTTGCCGCCATACCCCTCACAAAGTATGACGTCCAGAGCCGCCTGTGGTGTACTTCTTATTGCACCTGTGATGCCAATTGAAGTACACCTCTGTGCTTTCGACAAAAGGTTCCTATTACTCTTACGTTCCAGTGCCTGCCACCAAAAAGAACAACCATAAGTAAGAATTGTCTCATCGCCAAGGCTTAGATCCAATTTACAACCCTGGGTTTGAGTTCCCAGTTTTTACCTATGGAGTTTCTACAAGTGTAGTATATTCCAAGTCATCTTACTATCGAGGAATACTCCAAGATATTTCGCTGAATCGGAAAGTCTCAGTTCGGTTCCACACAGCGGCCAAAAAGGACAGTTCACCCAGTGCGGACTGCATGATCTCACTGATTATGGGAAGAAATTTCCCTGTTACCAGTATGACCACATCATCAGCATATGCCACGATCTTTCGTCCCCCGCTGTCAAATTGATGCAAAATCACGTCGACAGCCAATAGCCACAACAGGGGTGAAAGCACTTCCCCTAGTCACCAGTTTCCTTAAACATGCTCCACCTAAGCTCGAGTTTATAATCCTGCTTCTCAGCATAAGGATTATCCATTTGGTCAAGAAGTCATATACTTTAAGATCCACCAGCGCCTGCTTAATATCGTCAATCTTGATATTATTGAACACTCCCTCAATATCCAAGAACGCGGTCATGGTAAATTCCCTGTACCGAAGTCCTTGTTATATATTAGATTTAAAAAATCTAATAAAGCATTTTGGGCTATAAATCGGTTAATATTGGATCTACTTACAACGTTTTTTTAACGCAAAAAATTCTTTAAAAAATTTCCGATTTTTCTGTAAAAGAACAACAAAGTCTCTAGCTTACATAGGTGCTTTAAAAATTAAAAAAAAAACCAAATATGCCTTAATTTATTGTTGTTGTTGTTTTCCAGTAACTATGAAAACAACAACTATAAGGGACAGTGTTGCCAGTTTAGCCTTTTTAAGCTTAAATCTAGCCTCTTTATTTTGCTTTTTCTCTTTTCAAAATTTTCGTTTTAGCCTCTATATCTTTTTTTTGCTATATCTAATTTAATTTTTACAGAATCATTCATTTAAGCATTTTTGTTTAATTAGTCGCTCAAAAAATCTGAATTATTTATATCTATCAAAAAGAAAATTTTCGCCTGCGACGATTCACTGTCCAAATCAAAAATAACCTAACTAATTTCATGGACTTACTAAATCGATTAATATAATTATTTTTTTGATATACTTCATTAAATATAGAAACTATTTATGAATATAAAAACAAATTGTTATAAAAGCAAATATATATATATATTGTTACGAAATTGTACTTAAATTCAAATATAGCGGTTTTAAGGGCTGGTTTAAAATTAAATAATGCTTCTCAACCGTTCTCAATGCTTCTAGACCTTTCTGTTTATGTTAACAGCAGTTAGCATATCTGTACGCTGCAGTGCAGTGTATATAAATTGGCCATGAGATGTAATTTGAACTGTTGTTGTACATTTTAAATAAAATAAAGAGTCGTTACAACTTTTAAACTACTAAACTGCTTTTATTTGCAATCAAAGTACCAGTTTATTTAAAAGGAAATAAACCACAGTTTTTAAAAGGTAAAAACGCATCAATATGTATCAAAACCTAATAAGAACGAAAAAAGTGGTTTTTAAGTAAAAAAAATAATAATAATTTTTTCTTGCCTTTTTTTGGGGCATTTATCACTTTTTAACCTTTTTTAAAGTTCAATTTAGACTCCTTTTTTTTCTCAAATCTTGACAATACTGATAGGGGAGCAGACATTAAGTAACTATATATATATATAAACAAATTGGCCATTAACTCGGTTGAACCTATTTGTTTTTTTTCAAAAAATCCAAATTCATGAAAAATATTGTGATCGATCTATATAAGAAGCAAGTCCGTAGCTTATTTAGGACTTGGATATCAGTCAAAAATACATTTTGGTCGATATTTCTGTAACTAATTGACCGACTGAGTTCATTTCTTCAGCAGAAAAATTCAGAAAAAAAAATATAATTTTCTTTCGCAAAAAGAAATCCGTAGCTTATATAGGGAAAGGGATTTTTACACATATCTCCGCCAATGCTGAATTTCCACAGCAAAATTCTCGAAAGGATCCATCGTTTGATATATATATTATATATGGTAGTTATCGGTGGGCTTCATAAACGTCATTTCAACCGACAAACGGACGGACATCATATTATCGACATTATTTCTTTTTTTGCTGTCCGATGAAAATTGTGGAAATTACAAACGAAATGACACACCTGTGGTGAAGGGTTCATAGAAGTAATGGGATTTCAGCCAATGTAATACCCTAAAAATAATTGAGAATAAGAAATAATTCCAGCTAAATAAAAACATTTCAATTAAAGCTCAAATAAACAAGATTCGAAACTACATAAAACCCAGCGATTAAAGCTAATTTGAAGGCATGATTGAAACTAATTTGGTTCTTTAAGAAAACCTGCGATTGCAGCTTATTTGAGCAAATTTGGCACTTTAAAAAAATCTGCGATTAAAGCTAATTCAACTCAATGATTAAACACAATTCTTTTTAAATCAATTTATAACTTTATTTTTAAAAAAATTCAAAGAAAAGTTCTACTAATAAGATATTCCAGTCACTTCTTTTATCCAAGGCAAAAAACTGGTAACACGTGTAAAACCAGAAGGTGCACCTTTTTCACATTTTGTATTATAAAAGGAAGCAATACCAATAAGTTCTTTATGCTTTTCCGAAACTAATGGACCGCCATTGTCTCCACGGCAGATTGAACTACCCTTAGTAATTCCAGTAGCACAAAGTACACTCGGTTCAGCGACGTTATAAGCACGTGCACAAACTGAATTGTCTATAACCTTAAAAGATACATATTGCAATGCTTTAGTAAGATTGGCTCTAGCAGAATCTGAAGTTACTCCCCAACCCGAAAAGGTAGCAAGTTCACCAGAGTAAGTTGAGTAATTAGAAGAAATTGCAGGTAATTTAATTTTCTGTATGTTTTGGTCATAATAAACAGTGGGAATATTAATAAGTGCGATATTATTATACTTGTTATTCTTCTTGCATTCTATAATGTTGCGTTTGGCAACCGTACGTGCATAATTGGGCTTATCACGGTCATTTGATCCTACAAGTACAATGACATAGACGGCGCTATTTAGAAAGTTATTAAAAAATAAAAAATTAATTACACAATTAATTAGATTAGATTTATAAAGTAATCATACCCTTGGATACAGTTTGCAGCAGTTAGAACCCAACTGTTATCAATCAACGCACCACCACACCACGCATAGCCCTTAGGAGTTTTTATAACTAAACCAACTTGATAGGGAAATTGTTTTTCAGCAGCATTCTTGCCATTGATACTGCGTTTCTGCAAGGATCCAGAAACAGCTACTATTGACAAGTAAAGAATTAAAATAATGTTCATCCTGTTTAACCTTAATGCAAGCAGTGATCACTAGCGACTAATGACTAGTTAAAATATTCCCAAATTTATATGTTTCTTAATTCATTTAGTTGTTATTGGATTTTGTTGTTTATGTTTATTTAAAATATTATATAATTTTGGCAAGTGTTAAATTAATAGTATTTTTATAATAATTAAATATTTGAGAAAGTATTTTTGATATGTTTGCAAATTTAAATGTTTTTAAACCCTTCACTACAGTTGTGGAGGGTACATATAAAATTATTATTCCGTTTGTAATATCAACAATTTTCGTCGGAGAACAAAAAAGTTTATATTTTCTGGATCCTTATAGGAAATGATGTCGATAGGATGATGTTCGTCTATCGGTTCGTTTGTCGGCTGAAATGGCGTTTATGAAGCCCACCAACAATTGCCGTATATAATATAATATATCAAACTATAGCATCATAAATGACGGAGATATATACAAAAATGAGTTTTTGGAGCTTTTCGAATTAAATATATATATATATATATATATATATATATATATCAAAAGATCAGAAATTTTTTCCACAACTTTTTTGTTGAAATTCGCAAAAAATCGTTTCAAAAATGGAAAAATAGGGACTACGTTTTTACAAAGCAAAATTTAAAATTTTTTTTCTGAAATTTTCCGCTAGTAAAAAGGCATTTCTGATTGATATCCAGTCCTAAATAAGCTACGATCTTGGCTCTTAAATAGATCGTTATTGCCAAATTTGTTATATTATTTACTAAATGTTGTTTTCATGGGTACTGAAAAACAACAACAACAAACTAAGGCATATTTGTTTTTTTTTTTTGAACTTTTTGAAGCACCTGTGTAAACAAAAGAATTCGTTCAGAAATTTTTTAAGAATTTTTTGTGTTGAAAAAATTAATTAATTAATTAAATTAATTTAGTTATAGCCCATAACGCGTTATTCGATTTTTTGAAGCTCCTTTTTATTTAATTTAATATTGTCTTTTTTAATTTAATATTGTCTTACATTTATAAAATAATAAAATAAATTAGTGCTATCCACATTCTTTGTAGATATGCAGATTTGGTTAGGTAAATTACCTAAGTAGTCAATGATGAAAAAGAAAAAATCAGATTATATTCCATATAATTTGTATCAATATTCTATATAATATGAGTCGTTTTTATAATTAATGCAAATATTGAAGATTAAATATTTATTTGTTTAAAGGAATGAAAGTATGATAAATTAAGTTCCACTGATTCAAATATTTTTGATACATTTTACTGAACTTTTATATAACTAATTATAACATTCTAGTTTAATGAAGAAAACGTAAAATACAGCTTTGTCCAGTTAAAACTTCCAATCTAGTAAAAAAAAGAAAATATAATAATAAAAAATAAAAAAAAAAAAAATTTTATATCCTATAGTTTCTTCCGTGGCGAAATGAAACAGGTGGCAGCAGTTCTATAAAAGTAATAATACGGCGAATTCATTATTTTTTTTTTTTTTTTGATACTTCAGCGGTTAAGTAAAATTTGCGTTTATATGAAGTTTGACAGTTGTACAAATTACTTTTGTACATTTAAATAAAATCATCATATGTTTTTATAGTTTTCAAACTATTGGAAAAAATCATATTTTTTTTGACTCACCTCTCTTATTGGTATCCCTGCTACCCCATTGACTGAGGTGTGCATTGGCATCACAACCGAGCAATAGACGTACTTAATTCCGCCTTGCATACTCGGCTAAGGTCCACACCTTGTCATCCGGAGATTCCGAGGCCAAGGCCAACTTGCTACCTCCTAACAGCTCTCCTGGAATGACCGTTAGGTTTTCATAACAAAAAGAATTAAGAACAATCAACTGAAGTTCATTCCTCACTAGCATACATGTCCTTACCTTATTCTCAGTGGACGGCACGAACAATTTGTATCCCTTAGCCCTAAGACCAAAGACCTGGTTGTTATTTAGCCAAGGCTCCTGGATTAGGTCCACGTCTACATTGATCTCACTGAGATAGGTTATTAATTCGGGCGATGCAGATTTATCTGCTCCATCCGCAGCCTCTTTGGCTTTGTCATTTTTCGTGTACCGAAATTTGACATAGCCAAGCCCGAACGTAACAGCCCCCCCCAATAAGTCCAATTTCCTCAGAGATTCCCGATCTACTGCGAATCGGAAATCTTTTCCCTAATTCTCCTTACAAGTCAATGAAAAGACAAGCTTCCATTGATTTGTATTGATCCCCATTTTCTGCCCCTCCAATATTCCCAGTATGACTTCCACCGGCTTAATGGGTGGTGGAATCCACACCGGTCGCAACGGCAATTCTGACGCTGGTATAACCTCCTGGAACTCGAAGGTTCCTTTATTACCGCAACCAACAGTTTTAACACCCCTTGTCCAGTCTGCAACGATGAAGACTATTTCACCCGGCCTGTGCCTTGCCTGGAAGATTTCGTCCATAAGCGTATCTTCAATCAGTCGCCACATTCCTGTACTGATTCTCCCATCTTAATCAGCACGGACAATGACTGCTGCTTGAAGAATGTCCGACTTGCACGAATCTTTCGCCTTTTTGGATGTTAAGAGTTGATCATCACCAGATACTATCCGCTTTACTACTCCCTTGTGAAAGTTTATGAGCGAGCCACTTGGTAACAACCTTCTTCGCCGAAGTATCTGCTGGTCATCCCCAGACCTTACTCTTTTTATGGTCCCCTTAGAAGGGCCTTTAAAAGAGTCATGCGGTACATGACCAGCTTTCTTGGAAGTAGAGGATATCTCATCCTCTACCTCATCCTCTAGCTCCCTTAACAGACCTCATTTGAGAGTCCTTAACGATGCTCGCAAGAGTTTGATCTACCTTCTCTACTACCTTCCTAGTTTGAATTGCCTCACTACCAGTCCTAGCTGACTTGTCCGTTCCCTTTCGGTAACGCGCAAGACCGCTGGATGGCTTGTGAGCATCTCCTTGCTTGTCAGCAGCGACTTGTGATTACAAAGTGCTGATAGACACGGACTCTTTGCCCGTGTCTATCAGCACTTTGTAATCACAAGTCGCTGCTGACAAGCAAGGAGATGCTCACAAGCCATCCAGGTATTATGTACTTTTATGATCAAATTGGTAGGTAGCAGTGCCAACGATCTGAATGATTAGTTATTGCGAAAAGAAACTAATCGAGAACAGCTCTCCTCTGATGCTGATGGCGAGGGTCAGTTGTATTACAGCTATATATTTATATTTTACGTACCTTCTCGTGGGAGTAAGATTGACTACAGAAGCTTTATACAAATTATTAGTTTAAGGGAAAAAAAGGACAAAGGGAAAGTGGACGATAGAGATTTAGCTAAGGAAGAGGAAGATACGGACTTTGACGTAGGTGTAAGGGATAGGGACGGGTATGGAGCAGGAGAACTCGACGCGTCAGGCATGTCCAAGCCTTTGGCCAAAACATTTGTTCGGCGGACAATGGTAGAGCATGCATTGGATGAGCAAGCCGCAACTGACAGCCGAACGAAGTTTGAAAAAGCTAACAACGGCGTTAGGGTCTCCATAGCCGCACTAAATAAGTTGGCTAAGAAGGACTCATCGCTGATAGATGGACGGGATAGGCATGTTCGCAAGAAACATATTTTTTGTCCATGAGAAGACGGACACTTTTAAGGAACAGTTCGAGCAACATCATTAACCCTGCAGTGCGAGCAGCTTACATCCAATCTACTTAGTGGTGCTAATCTAACTCTATCATTGCTGAATAATTGTATAATTTTACTTAACTATTTTATAATTCAACCCATGTACGTATACATTTCGTTAAGGAAAGATACTTGAAATGTAATAAACCCCTAAATGAAAAAAATACTAATATTCCTCTGAAGCAATTATAATAATAGTCTGCTTTTGATAGCCCACCGTGCAGAAGACTATTTAACATTAGTATCCAAGCCACACACACCAATACAACAGCTTTAAGTACTAAAAAAAAAAAAATAATCAGCTGTTTATATGAGGTTATCTGTTTAAATACGCCTTGGTTTCTTCTATCTTAAAATTAATCTATATAAAATTTCATTAAAATTCCTTTACAGCGGTTTAGGTGTGATTGCGTCACTAACAAACAAACAAGCACACATTTGATTTTATAACAATAATATGGATAATTATTAAAGGCTTTTATAATAATATATAAAATATAAATTGATCAAACAAACTCTCAGCCAATCTATAAATAATAATAATTGTGCAGAGATTGGAACTAATTTTTTTTTTTTTTTTAATTTTACGGTATCATATTTAGTATAAGTTATTTTTTATTGTCTTCATTGCACTGCTGTTGAATAAATACTCATAATAGGCATATCTTTTTTCATTCCCATTTACCAAAAGAAATCCCCAATTTGGGGAAAAATCTCCTAATCTGACAACACTGTAAAAGCATTACAATTCCTCAGTATGTATAAGCATATATATACATACAAACATATACATATATATATGAAAGAGATTGAATTTCCTTAATTGTCTCTGAGGAACAGATATTTGAATACAATTGAGAAGGATTGGACAATCAATATTGCCTGATATAATTCCATGAAGAAATAATAATCCAGATACATCTATTTTCATAAGATGTAAGAAGTATTGAAAAATTTAAAGAAGAAAATACAAATTTTAAGAATTTAAATGTTAGAATTAGGACTCCAAATAAACGTTGCATATTCTAATATAGATCGGACAATAGTAGAAAATAATATTTTCTTATTGTGATAATCAAAATTGGTGAAATTTCGTTTTATAAAATTTATAAGAGAGTAAGATCGAGGAATAATATAATTTAAATGATTTAAAAAAGTAAGCTTATGATCAAAAATGACACCAAGATCTAATGTATCATCTAATAATTCTAAAATTTGATTTTTCATAACATATTGGATAATTAAAGTGTGTCGACATCTATAAAAAATCATATGATGACACTTTTTAAGATTAAAAGGAAGGCCATTATCACCTTATCACATAACAACTCTATTAATATCCTCTTGAAAATCATTTAAATCAGCCATAGTATAAATTGGTTTAAATATTTTAAGATCATCAGCATATAACAAATAATTAGAATATTTAAAACAATGATTTATATCATTAAAGATAAAGATCATTAATAAAGACAATGAAAAGTAATGGGCCCAAGGTACTACAGATATACCTTGCGTTATATCAGAATTGGGAATGAATATATTAGAGTATAATTCATCAATAGAAACAGTACAATATCTATTGGTTATATAAGTAATTCATGTGGAATACGATCAAAAGCTTTAGCAAAATCAGTGTAGACAACATCAACTTGAACTTTTTTAATTTTGGCGTTTTTTTTTTCTTTAGCTTTTTATGACATTTTCTTCCATTTTGCAGTTTTTTTTATTTTATCTTTTATTTAGTTTTGGGGATTTCTAGATTCTGATTAGTCGATTACTGTTATTTTTTGTGTTTTTCTTCGTTATAAATTTTTTAGCATTTTGGTGACTCCTTTTGAAGTCTCAAAAGAGCTTTAACTATTGATCTTGCTATAGTCCCAAATTAGACAAATTAATCCCAATTTTAGATATTTTTATAATTCCAAATTAATCTCAATTATAGATCTTTTTGTAGTATCAAAGTAGATTCAATCGTAGCTCCTTTTAAAGTCTCAAATTGTTTTCAACTATTGATCGTGCTATAGTCCCAAATAAGCCAAATTAATCCCAATCTTAGATGTTTTTATAGTTCCAAATTAATCTCAATTATAGATCGTTTTGTAGCATCAAATTAGATTCAATCGTAGCTCCTTTTAAAGCCTCAAATTATCTTCAACTATTGATCGTGCTATAGTCCCAAATTAGCCAAATTAATCCCAATCTTAGATGTTTTTATAGTTCCAAATTAATCTCAATTATAGATCGTTTTGTAGCATCAAATTAGATTCAATCGTAGCTCCTTTTAAAGCCTCAAATTATCTTCAACTATTGATCGTGCTATAGTCCCAAATTAGCCAAATTAATCCCAATCTTAGATGTTTTTATAGTTCCAAATTAATCTCAATTATAGATCGTTTTGTAGCATCAAATTAGATTCAATCGTAGCTCCTTTTAAAGCCTCAAATTATCTTCAACTATTGATCGTGCTATAGTCCCAAATTAGCCAAATTAATCCCAATCTTAGATGTTTTTATAGTTCCAAATTAATCTCAATTATAGATCGTTTTGTAGCATCAAATTAGATTCAATCGTAGCTCCTTTTAAGGCCTCAGATTATCTTCAACTATTGATCGTGCTATAGTACCAAATTAGACAAATTAGTTCTTTTTTTCGTTTCGAAGACTTTTTATCGTTTTTTTTTTCTTTTGTGAATTTTTATTTTTTTATTTTATTTTATTTTTTTGCTTTATTTTTATTTTTCCATTTTTTCGCTTAACGCTTTTCCGTTTTAACGACTTGTTTGTTTTGGAGAGGCCTATGTTTGAAGCTGATTTGAAACTGCAAAGACCTCCTATTGAAAATAAATTGAGTCCATATTGAAACTCTTTTGGAAGTAGCATTGAGGCTAATTTGAAACCAATGCTAAAGTTGATTTGGAACTATACAAAGGCCTGCTATTGACGTTTATCTGAGTCAATGATTTAGATTGTAGCTAAACTGAGATCCTACGTTTGAAGCTAATTTGAGACTATTGTTGAAGCTGCTTTGGAACTACAATGGAGGCTAATATGAAACCAAGACTAAAACTAATTGGTAACTATATAAAGACCTACTATTGACGTTTATTTGAGTCAATGTTTGAAGCTGATTTGGTATTAACAAAAACCCTGGAGCTGAAGTTAATTTTATCTTTAATTGATGATGATTTAGAACTATAAAAGAACTATGATTAAAGCTAATTTGAGATTATGATTGTTGCTAATTTAAGACTATGATTAAAGATGAGTTGAAAGTGTAAAAGACCTTCGATTAAAGCTAAGTTAAAGTTCTGCATTTGAAGCTAATTTGAGAATAGATTGAAGCTGATTTGGAACTACGATTGAGGCTTATTTGAAACAAATACTAAAACCTGATTGAAGCTAATTTGAAATTAAAGCTGATATGACTACATAAACAACTGAAGTTAAAGCCAATCTACAGCAATTATTGAACCTAGTTTTCGATCTTGTAAAAAGCTTTGATTAAAATTAAATTGGGATTTTACAAAAAACTACAATACAAAAGTTTCAAAATTGAGACTTTATTAAAAGCTACAATTGAGGAGATTTAAAAGCTTCAATTATAGTTAATTGTAATTAAAGTTGATTTAAAACTAAATAAAGATCTGCGATTGAAACTAATTTCACGCAGAGAAAAAACCTGGTTGCGGCATGGTCACCACAATAATATAATATTCTCTTAGTTATGTTTTATTCAGCTTAATAATTCTGTGTTTATGATGAAAACGTTTCTGTTTATATTTAATAATTAAATGGTTAGCCTCAATCAAAAATTTTAATATGTTTGACTACAAAAATATTATATTTGGAGAATATTTTTACCAGAAATAAAAATTTATAAACATTCAAAAATTTAGTTATCATTTCAAAAATTTAGTTATAACTATTTTTATATGTATTTATTAAAAATTCGTAATAAGATGGTGAATGTTAGTGAAAAAAATAAATAAAGCTAAATAAATGCTAATAAAAATGGAAAAAACATAAAACCTGAAAGTGGTATCCTATACTACATTAAAATCTAAGATGATATATAACATATTTCCGAGAATGTTTATTTTTCGGTTTCCACTTAATCTAGTTTTATTGTATTTCATCAGTAAATATAAAATTACAGGACTAAGTTTTTTTAATGTATATAAATACTAATTATTACTAATTCTAATTAATGTTTAAATTATAAAAATATAAATTAATTTTAATATTTAATAAATATGATAAAGTGCATTAATAATATAATAAAATCGAATCAAAATATGAAAAAAGTGCACCATAATGTGATTAAATGTGATTATAATAAAATAAAGTCGAATCATAATACGATAAAAACATATTTTTATATTATAAAATCAGACATAATATGATAAAATAGTATTCATAGTATTATAAAATCATATCATAACATTATAAAACCGCACAAACATGTGATGAAGTCGAACCACAATAATTATTATTTAAAACGTTGTGATTTTTAACTGTAATCATATATCCCAATCATAATATGTTGCTCTTAGATTATAGTCACCATAATTATATTTTTTCTCTGCGTGTAGGAGCTTCAAAAAATCTAATAAAGCATTTTGGGCTATAAATCGGTTAATACTGGATCTACTTACATCGTTTTTTCAACGCAAAAAATTCTTTAAAAAATTTCCGATTTTTCTGTAAAAGAACAAAGTCTCTAGCTTACATAGGTGCTTTAAAAATTAAAAAAAAACCAAATATGCCTTAATTTATTGTTGTTGTTGTTTTCCAGTAATTATGAAAACAACAACTATAAGGGACAGTGTTGCCAGTTTAGCCTTTTTAAGCTTAAATCTAGCCTCTTTATTTTGCTTTTTCTCTTTTCAAAATTTTCGTTTTAGCCTCTATATCTTTTTTTTGCTATATCTAATTTAATTTTTACAGAATCATTCATTTAAGCATTTTTGTTTAATTAGTCGCTCAAAAAATCTGAATTATTTATATCTACTAAATCGATTAATATAATTATTTTTTTGATATACTTCATTAAATATAGAAACTATTTATGAATATAAAAACAAATTTTTATAAAAGCAGATATATATATATATATATATATATATATATATATATATATATATATATATATATATATATATATTGTTACGAAATTGTACTTAAATTCAAATATAGCGGTTTTAACGGCCGGTTTAAAATTATATAATGCTTCTCAACCGTTCTCAATGCTTCTAGACCTTTCTGTTTATGTTAACAGCAGTTAACATATCTGTAGAAATTATTAACATGGTTGTAAACATACAACATTGAATAAAAAGCTTTCACCATTTTTTGTAAGTATGGCAACGCTAAATGTTAAAACTGCTAACATCGAAAGCTCTAAAATTCGAATATACTAGTTTGTCCGTTAAGAACGTTGTAGAATATAAATTGGCCATGAGAATACCATTGAGTCAGTATAATTGGAAGCATCGTTAAGTAAAGACAAATTAACTGCCTTGGCTGTATATTCTTGTACATTATTAAAGTGTGCTGTATAAAGTGTGTGTGTGTATTAAAACACAAAGTGTCTATTTAAACTGTTGTTGTTGTACATTTTAAATAAAATAAAGAGTCGTTACAATTTTTAAACTACTAAACTGCTTTTATTTGCAATCAAAGTACCAGTTTATTTAAAAGGAAATAAACCACAGTTTTTAGAAGGTAAAAACGCATCAATATGTATCAAAAACTAATAAGAACGAAAAAAAGTGGTTTTTAAGTAAAAAAAATAATAATAATTTTTTCTTGCCTTTTTTGGGGCATTTATCACTTTTTAACCTTTTTTAAATTTCAATTTAGACTCCTTTTTTTCTCAACTGCAATACTGAAAAGGGATCAGAAATTAAGCAACAGTATATATATATATATATATATATATATATATATATATAAACAAATTGTCCAATAACTCGGTTGTTTATGAACCTATCAAAAATTCCAAATTCATGAAAAATATTGTGATCGATCTATAAAGACCAAGTCCGTAGCTTATTTAGGACTTGAATATCAGTCGAAAATACATTTGGGTCGATATTTCTGTAACTAATGGACCGACTGAGTTCATTTCTTCAGCAGAAAAATTCAGAAAAAAAAATATAATTTTCTTTCGCAAAAAGAAATCCGTAGCTTATATAGAGAAAGGGATTTTTACACATATCTTCGCCACTGCCAAATTTCCACAGCAAAATTCTCGAAAGGATCCATCGTTTGATATATATATTATATATGGTAGTTATCGGTGGGCTTCATAAACGTCATTTCAACGGGCGGACAGACATCATATTATCGACATTATTTCTTACAAAGATCCATAAAACATAAACTTTTTTACTGTCCCATGAAAATTGTGGAATTTACAAACAAAATGACAAACTTATATGCACTCTTTACACCTGTGGCAAAGGGTTCATAGAAGTAATTTTTTAATTTTAATTAGGATAGAGAAATAATTCCAGCTAAATAAAAAAATTTCAATTAAAGCTCAAATGAACAAGACTCGAAACTAAATAAAACCCAGCGATTAAAGCTAATTTGAAGGCATGATTGAAACTAATTTGGTTCTTAAAGAAAACCTGCGATTGCAGCTTATTTGAGCAAATTTGACACTTTAAAAAAATCTGCGATTAAAGCTAATTTAACTCAGTGATTAAACACAATTCTTTTTAAATCAATTTACAACTTTATTTTTCAAAAAATTCAAAAAAAGTTCTACTAATAAGATATTCCAGTCACTTCTTTTATCCAAGGCAAAAAACTGGTAACACGTGTAAAACCAGAAGGTGCACCTTTTTCACATTTTGTATTATAAAAGGAAGCAATACCAATAAGTTCTTTATGCTTTTCCGAAACTAATGGACCGCCATTGTCTCCACGACAGATTGAACTACCCTTAGTAATTCCAGTAGCACAAAGTATACTCGGATGAGTGCGATATTATTATACTTGTTAACGTCCTTGTATACTATAAACTTGTCTTGGAAAACCTTACGTGCATAACTGGGCTTATCACGATCATTTGATCCTAATTGTACAATGACTTGGATGGCGCTATTTATAAAGTTATTAAAAAATAAAAAATTAATTACACAATTAATTAGATTAGATTTATAAAGTAATCATACCCTTGGATACAGTTTGCAGCAGTTAGAACCCAACTGTTATCAATCAACGCACCACCACACCACGCATAGCCCTTAGGAGTTTTTATAACTAAACCAACTTGATAGGGAAATTGTTTTTCAGCAGCATTCTTGCCATTGATACTGCGTTTCTGCAAGGATCCAGAAACAGCTACTATTGACAAGTAAAGAATTAAAATAATGTTCATCCTGTTTAACCTTAATGCAAGCAGTGATCACTAGCGACTAATGACTAGTTAAAATATTCCCAAATTTATATGTTTCTTAATTCATTTAGTTGTTATTGGATTTTGTTGTTTATGTTTATTTAAAATATTATATAATTTTGGCAAGTGTTAAATTAATAGTATTTTTATAATAATTAAATATTTGAGAAAGTATTTTTGATATGTTTGCAAGTTTAAATGTTTTTAAACCCTTCACTACATTTGTGCAGGGTACATACCTTTGTAATATCAACAATTTTCGTCGGAGAACAAAAAAGTTTATATTTTCTGGATCCTTATTGGAATTGATGTTGATAGGACGATGTTCGTCTATCGGTTCGTTTGTCGGCTGAAATGGCGTTTATGAAGCCCACCAACAAATACCGTATATAATATAATATATCAAATTATCGCATCATAAATGGCGGAGATATTTACAAAAATGACACATGATATACATATATATATATATATATATATATATATATATATATA
The DNA here is from genome assembly GCA_932274085.1 of Protocalliphora azurea. NCBI lineage: Eukaryota > Metazoa > Arthropoda > Insecta > Diptera > Calliphoridae > Protocalliphora > Protocalliphora azurea. The sequence goes on from OW026523.1 coordinate 6,743,109, forward strand.
TATGTATATATATATATACATATAAAAAGATCAGATATTTTTTCCACAACTTTTTTATTGAAATTCGCAAAAAATCGTTTCAAAAATGGAAAAATAGGGACTACGTTTTTACAAAGCAAAATTTAAAATTTTTTTTCTGAAATTTTCCGCTGTAAAAAGGCTCTTAAATAGATCGTTATTGCCAAATTTGTTTTATTATTTATTAAATGTTGTTTTCATGGGTACTGAAAAACAACAACAATAAACTAAGGCATATTTGTTTGTTTTTTTTTTTAACTTTTTGAGTCACCTGTGTAAACAAAAGAATTCGTTCGGAAATTTTTTAAGATTTTTTTGTGTTGAAAAAATTTATTAATTAATTAATTAAATTAATTAAGTTATAGCCCATAATGCGTTATTCGATTTTTTGAAGCTCCTTTTTATTTAATTTAATATTGTCTTACATTTATAAAATATTTGTTCTGCAGCGACGGCGCATAATAAAATAAATTATTAAAAACAATAACAGATGAAACCACAGCATTAATTAGTTTTTGCTTAGAATTTCAATAAAAATTTAAAAATTTCGGTGGCTTATATTATCCCCAAAAATTCCCACTAATATAATTAATATCTTTATTTTAGAGATTAGTATAAAACTACATTACTTTTTCTTGGTAGTGCAATCCATATTCTTTGTAGATATGCAGATTTGGTTAGGTAAATTACCTAAGTAGTCAATGATGAAAAAGAAAAAATCAGATTATATTCCATATAATTTGTATCAATATTCTATATAATATGAGTCGTTTTTATAGTTAATGCAAATAACGAAGATTAAATATTTATTTGTTCAAAGGTATGAAAGTATGATAAATTAAGTTCCATTGATTCAATTATTTTTGATACATTTTATTGAACTTTTAAATAACTAATTATAATATACAAGCTAAATGAAGAAAACGTAAAATACAGCTTTGTCCAGTTAAAACTTCCAATTTAGTAAAAAAAAAAGAAAAGCTAATAATAAAAAATAAAAATTTTAAGTATTTTTAACAACATGTAATTTATTTATATCCTATAGTTTCTTCCATGGCGAAATGAAACAGGTGGCAGCAGTTCTATAAAAGTAATAATACGGCGAATTCATTATTTTTTATTTTTTTTTTTTGACACTTCAGCGGTAAAGTAAAATTTGCGTTTATATGAAGTTTGACAGTTGTACAAATTACTTTTGTACATTTAAATAAAATCATCATATGTTTTTATATATATGATTGTTCCCACTATTGGAAATAATCATATTTTTTCCTCGTAGTCACTAACCTAACATTTAAATTGAATTTGAATTAACTAAATATAACTGAATATTTTAAATTGAATTATAATACTTACCACACCTAATATCGTAGATTTAATGAAGGTTTCCCGCACTGTAACTTTAACACTCGCTATAGCCTTTCCATTTGTCAATTGTAACGAATTGTGGTAGATAGATAGATAAATAGATAGAGAAGTTTAACGTGATACCACCAAGAGACCGATATCGGTCCCTTCATTTAAATAACACGTCAAAATAGGGGAAGAAGAAAAGAAAAGAGAAAAGAGTAACAAGAAACATAAGAATTTCCTTAGGGATGTACCCCCAACTGCCCCTTAGAGAGTCTATTTCCATGACGAAGCTTATGATGTCTATAAGTTCCATGTCCCGAACGTCACATAGCCCGTCGAGAAATTGACTGCCCAGCCATTTCATCCAACGACGTTCCAATCGTGGACAGTAGCACATAATAGACTCGGTCTGTCGATGTTCCCACACATTTTACAAAAGTCGGAATTGCCAACGTCCCATTTAGACCTTATCTTCCCTATCAAACAGTGCCCAGTTATGGCCCTATCACACTTTTCCTACTCAAGCCTAGAAGAGTTCTTGTGCCTGTCCTGTCGAGTGCCGGCCATATCGCCATCGATACTTTACAGTCCACTCTACTCTCCCAAGCCGAATTGGTTCTGACCAAGATAAAATCGTTGATCTTCCTAAAGAAGAAACCCAGCGGGGTTTCACGGTGGCCTTGCCAGTTCATCGGCTAATTCATTACCACATATATTGCAGTGGTACCCACCACGTAGTATTACATCAGCTCTCTCAGTGACTTTTTACAGTCGGTAACCAGCCTGGATTTTACCAGATTTGCCCCCAAGGCCTTCAAAGCCGCCTGACTGTCCACATAGAGAGTAACCTCAGTACCTCTCGCAACGTTCTGTCTGATTAATTTTGTGGCCTTAAAAATGCGGAGAATCTCAGCCTGAAAAACTCTGAAAAACTTACTCTTGATAGACCTAATAATCTTAATTCCTTAAGTCTGAGCAAACTCCTTGCCGCCATACCCCTCACAAAGTATGACGTCCAGAGCCGCCTGTGGTGTACTTCTTATTGCACCTGTGATGCCAATTGAAGTACACCTCTGTGCTTTCGACAAAAGGTTCCTATTACTCTTACGTTCCAGTGCCTGCCACCAAAAAGAACAACCATAAGTAAGAATTGTCTCATCGCCAAGGCTTAGATCCAATTTACAACCCTGGGTTTGAGTTCCCAGTTTTTACCTATGGAGTTTCTACAAGTGTAGTATATTCCAAGTCATCTTACTATCGAGGAATACTCCAAGATATTTCGCTGAATCGGAAAGTCTCAGTTCGGTTCCACACAGCGGCCAAAGAGGACAGTTCACCCAGTGCGGACTGCATGATCTCACTGATTATGGGAAGAAATTTCCCTGTTACCAGTATGACCACATCATCAGCATATGCCACGATCTTTCGTCCCCCGCTGTCAAATTGATGCAAAATCACGTCGACAGCCAATAGCCACAACAGGGGTGAAAGCACTTCCCCTAGTCACCAGTTTCCTTAAACATGCTCCACCTAAGCTCGAGTTTATAATCCTGCTTCTCAGCATAAGGATTATCCATTCGGTCAAGAAGTCATATACTTTAAGATCCACCAGAGCCTGCTTAATATCGTCAATCTTGATATTATTGAACACTCCCTCAATATCCAAGAACGCGGTCATGGTAAATTCCCTGTACCGAAGTCCTTGTTATATATTAGATTTAAAAAATCTAATAAAGCATTTTGGGCTATAAATCGGTTAATATTGGATCTACTTACAACGTTTTTTTAACGCAAAAAATTCTTTAAAAAATTTCCGATTTTTCTGTAAAAGAACAACAAAGTCTCTAGCTTACATAGGTGCTTTAAAAATTAAAAAAAAAACCAAATATGCCTTAATTTATTGTTGTTGTTGTTTTCCAGTAACTATGAAAACAACAACTATAAGGGACAGTGTTGCCAGTTTAGCCTTTTTAAGCTTAAATCTAGCCTCTTTATTTTGCTTTTTCTCTTTTCAAAATTTTCGTTTTAGCCTCTATATCTTTTTTTTGCTATATCTAATTTAATTTTTACAGAATCATTCATTTAAGCATTTTTGTTTAATTAGTCGCTCAAAAAATCTGAATTATTTATATCTATCAAAAAGAAAATTTTCGCCTGCGACGATTCACTGTCCAAATCAAAAATAACCTAACTAATTTCATGGACTTACTAAATCGATTAATATAATTATTTTTTTGATATACTTCATTAAATATAGAAACTATTTATGAATATAAAAACAAATTGTTATAAAAGCAAATATATATATATATTGTTACGAAATTGTACTTAAATTCAAATATAGCGGTTTTAAGGGCTGGTTTAAAATTAAATAATGCTTCTCAACCGTTCTCAATGCTTCTAGACCTTTCTGTTTATGTTAACAGCAGTTAGCATATCTGTACGCTGCAGTGCAGTGTATATAAATTGGCCATGAGATGTAATTTGAACTGTTGTTGTACATTTTAAATAAAATAAAGAGTCGTTACAACTTTTAAACTACTAAACTGCTTTTATTTGCAATCAAAGTACCAGTTTATTTAAAAGGAAATAAACCACAGTTTTTAAAAGGTAAAAACGCATCAATATGTATCAAAACCTAATAAGAACGAAAAAAAGTGGTTTTTAAGTAAAAAAAATAATAATAATTTTTTCTTGCCTTTTTTTGGGGCATTTATCACTTTTTAACCTTTTTTAAAGTTCAATTTAGACTCCTTTTTTTTCTCAAATCTTGACAATACTGATAGGGGAGCAGACATTAAGTAACTATATATATATATAAACAAATTGGCCATTAACTCGGTTGAACCTATTTGTTTTTTTTCAAAAAATCCAAATTCATGAAAAATATTGTGATCGATCTATATAAGAAGCAAGTCCGTAGCTTATTTAGGACTTGGATATCAGTCAAAAATACATTTTGGTCGATATTTCTGTAACTAATTGACCGACTGAGTTCATTTCTTCAGCAGAAAAATTCAGAAAAAAAAATATAATTTTCTTTCGCAAAAAGAAATCCGTAGCTTATATAGGGAAAGGGATTTTTACACATATCTCCGCCAATGCTGAATTTCCACAGCAAAATTCTCGAAAGGATCCATCGTTTGATATATATATTATATATGGTAGTTATCGGTGGGCTTCATAAACGTCATTTCAACCGACAAACGGACGGACATCATATTATCGACATTATTTCTTTTTTTGCTGTCCGATGAAAATTGTGGAAATTACAAACGAAATGACACACCTGTGGTGAAGGGTTTATAGAAGTAATTGGATTTCAGCCAATGTAAAAGCCTAAAAATAATTGAGAATGAGAAATAATTCCAGCTAAATAAAAACATTTCAATTAAAGCTCAAATGAACAAGATTCGAAACTACATAAAACCCAGCGATTAAAGCTAATTTGAAGGCATGATTGAAACAAATTTGTTTCTTTAAGAAAACCTGCGATTGCAGCTTATTTGAGCAAATTTGTCACTTTAAAAAAATATGCGATTAAAGCTAATTTAACTCAATGATTAAACACAATTCTTTTTAAATCAATTTATAACTTTATTTTAAAAAAATTCAAAAAAAGTTCTACTAATAAGATATTCCAGTCACTTCTTTTATCCAAGGCAAAAAACTAGTAACACGTGTAAAACCAGAAGGTTTACCTTTTTCACATTGATTATCGTAATAAAAGGAAGCAATACCAATAAGTTCCTTATACTTTTTCGAAACTAATGGACCGCCATAGTCTGCTTCGCAGATTGAACTTCCCTTAGTAATTCCAGTAGCACAAAGTAAACTCGGTTCAGCGACTTTATAAGTACGTGCACAAACTGAATTGTCTATAACCTTAAAAGATACATATTGCAATTCTTTAGTAGGCTTGGCTGTATCAGAATCTGAAGTTACTCCCCAACCCGAAAAGGTGGCACGTTCACCAGAGTAATTTGAGTAATTGGAAGAAATAGCAGGTAATTTAATTTTCTGTATGTATTTGTTATAAGTAACACGTGGAATTTTAATAAGTGCGATATTATTAGTCGCGGTAACAGGATCGAAGTCCTTGTATTTTATAAAGTTGCTATTGGAAACTTTACGTGTAACCTTGGGCGTATTACGTTTAGTTGATCCTAAACATACAATGACAGAGGTGGCGCTATTTGAAAAATCATTAAAAAAGAAAAAAAAAATAATTACACAATTAATTAGATTAAATTTCTAAAGTAATCATACTTATGGATACAGTTTGCAGCAGTTAGAACCCAACTGTTATCAATCAACGTACCACCACACCACCCATAGCCCATAGTAGTATTTAAAACTAAACCAACTTGATAGGGAAATTGTCTTTCAGCAGCATTCTTGCCATTGATACTGCGTTTCTGCAAGGATCCAGAAACAGCTACTATTGACAAGTAAAGAATTAAAATAATGTTCATCCTGTTTAACCTTAATGCAAGCAGTGATCACTAGCGACTAATGACTAGTTAAAATATTCCCAAATTTATATGTTTCTTAATTCATTTAGTTGTTATTGGATTTTGTTGTTTATGTTTATTTAAAATATTATATAATTTTGGCAAGTGTTAAATTAATAGTATTTTTATAATAATTAAATATTTGAGAAAGTATTTTTGATATGTTTGCAAGTTTAAATGTTTTTAAACCCTTCGCTACAGTTGTGGAGGGTACATATAAAATTATTATTCCGTTTGTAATATCAACAATTTTCGTCGGAGAACAAAAAAGTTTATATTTTCTGGATCCTTATAGGAATTGATGTTGATAGGACGATATTCGTCTATCGGTTCGTTTGTCGGCTGAAATGGCGTTTATGAAGCCCACCAACAAATACCGTATATAATATAATATATCAAATTATCGCATCATAAATGGCGGAGATATTTACAAAAATGACACATGATATACATATATATATATATCAAAAGGCCAAATATTTTTTCCACAACTTTTTTATTGAAATTCGCAAAAAATCGTTTCAAAAATGGAAAAATAGGGACTACGTTTTTACAAAGCAAAATTTAAAATTTTTTTTCTGAAATTTTCCGCTGTAAAAAGGCTCTTAAATAGATCGTTATTGCCAAATTTGTTTTATTATTTATTAAATGTTGTTTTCATGGGTACTGAAAAACAACAACAATAAACTAAGGCATATTTTTTTGTTTTTTTTTTTTTAACTTTTTGAGTCACCTGTGTAAACAAAAGAATTCGTTCGGAAAATTTTTAAGAATAACAGATGAAACCACAGCATTAATTAGTTTTTGCTTAGAATTTCAATAAAAATTTAAAAATTTCGGTGGCTTATATTATCCCCAAAAATTCCCACTAATATAATTAATATCTTTATTTTAGAGATTAGTATAAAACTACATTACTTTTTCTTGGTAGTGCAATCCATATTCTTTGTAGATATGCAGATTTGGTTAGGTAAATTACCTAAGTAGCCAATGATGAAAAAGAAAAAATCAGATTATATTCCATATAATTTGTATCAATATTCTATATAATATGAGTCGTTTTTATAGTTAATGCAAATAACGAAGATTAAATATTTATTTGTTCAAAGGAATGAAAGTATGATAAATTAAGTTTCATTGATTCAAATATTTTTGATATATTTTACTGAACTTTTAAATAACTAATTATAATATACAAGCTAAATGAAGAAAACGTAAAATACAGCTTTGTCCAGTTAAAACTTCCAATTTAGTAAAAAAAAAAGAAAAGCTAATAATAAAAAATAAAAATTTTAAGTATTTTTAACAACATGTAATTTATTTATATCCTATAGTTTCTTCCATGGCGAAATGAAACAGGTGGCAGCAGTTCTATAAAAGTAATAATACGGCGAATTCATTATTTTTTTTTTTTTTTTTTTTGACACTTCAGCGGTAAAGTAAAATTTGCGTTTATATGAAGTTTGACAGTTGTACAAATTACTTTTGTACATTTAAATAAAATCATCATATGTTTTTATATATATGATTGTTCCCACTATTGGAAATAATCATATTTTTTCCTCGTAGTCACTAACCTAACATTTAAATTGAATTTGAATTAACTAAATATAACTGAATATTTTAAATTGAATTATAATACTTACCACACCTAATATCGTAGATTTAATGAAGGTTTCCTGCACTGTAACTTTAACACTCGCTATAGCCTTTCCATTTGTCAATTATAACAAATTGTCGTTAAGTAGATGGATAGATAGATAGATAAATAAATCGATAGAGAAGTTTAACGTGATATATTCGCTGTACCACATCTCCACCCAGAGACCGATATCGGTCCACTGTGAGTCCCTTCATTTAAATAACATGACAAAATAGGAGAAGAAGAAAATAATAGAGAAAAGAGTAACAAGAAACATAAGAAGAGGAATAGCAATAGTAAGATTTTCCTTAGGGATGTACCCCCAACTGCCCCTTAGACAGTCTATTCCCATGACGAAGTGTTTTCAAGAATCACTCCCTTTATCAGCGGCCCAAGAGGACAGTTCACCCAGCGCGGATGGTGGGAAAAAATTTCCCTGTTACCAGTATGACCACATCATCAGCATATGCCACGATCTTTCGTCCCCCACTGTCAAATTGACGCAAAAACACGTCGACAGCCAATAGCCACAACGGGGGTGAAAGCACTTCCCCTAGTCACCAGTTTCCTTAAACATGCTCCACCTAAGCTCGAGTTTATAATCCTGCTTCTCAGCATAAGGATTATTTATTCGATCGAGAAGTCATATACTTTAAGATCCACCAGCGCCTGCTTAATATCGTCAATCTTGATATTATTGAACACTCCCTCAATATCCAAGAACGCGGTCATGGTAAATTCCCTGTACCGAAGTCCTTGTTATATATTAGATTTAAAAAATCTAATAAAGCATTTTGGGCTATAAATCGGTTAATATTGGATCTACTTACAACGTTTTTTTAACGCAAAAAATTCTTTAAAAAATTTCCGATTTTTCTGTAAAAGAACAACAAAGTCTCTAGCTTACATAGGTGCTTTAAAAATTAAAAAAAAAACCAAATATGCCTTAATTTATTGTTGTTGTTGTTTTCCAGTAACTATGAAAACAACAACTATAAGGGACAGTGTTGCCAGTTTAGCCTTTTTAAGCTTAAATCTAGCCTCTTTATTTTGCTTTTTCTCTTTTCAAAATTTTCGTTTTAGCCTCTATATCTTTTTTTTGCTATATCTAATTTAATTTTTACAGAATCATTCATTTAAGCATTTTTGTTTAATTAGTCGCTCAAAAAATCTGAATTATTTATATCTACTAAATCGATTAATATAATTATTTTTTTGATATACTTCATTAAATATAGATACTATTTATGAATATAAAAACAAATTTTTATAAAAGCAGATATATATATATATATATATATATATATATATATATATATATATATATATATTGTTACGAAATTGTACTTAAATTCAAATATAGCGGTTTTAACGGCTGGTTTAAAATTAAATAATGCTTCTCAACCGTTCTCAATGCTTCTAGACCTTTCTGTTTATGTTAACAGCAGTTAACATATCTGTAGAAATTATTAACATAGTTGTAAACATACAACATTGAATAAAAAGCTTTCACCATTGTTTGTAAGTATGGCAACGCTAAATGTTAAAACTGCTAACATCGAAAGCTCTAAAAGTCGAATATACTAGTTTGTCCGTTAAGAACATTGTAGAAGGAAATAGATCTTTCTAGATGGCAGTGCAGTGTATATAAATTGGCCATGAGAACAGCATTGAGTCAGTATAATTGGAAGCATCGTTAAGTAAAGACAAATATTCTTGTACATTATTAAAGTGTGCTGTATAAAGTGTGTCTATTTAAACTGTTGTTGTTGTACATTTTAAATAAAATAAAGAGTCGTTACAACTTTTAAACTACTAAACTGCTTTTATTTGGAATCAAAGTAACAGTTTATTTAAAATTAAATAAACCACAGTTTTTAAAAAGTAAAAACGTAACAATTGTATCAAAAACTAATAAGAACGAAAAAAAAATAGTTTTTAAATAAAAAATAATAATTTTTTCTTGCTTTTTTTGGGGCATTTAGCAACTTTTGACCTTTTTTAAAGTTCAATTTAGACTCTTTTTTTTCCCAACTCCTGGCAATACTGATAAGGGAGCAGACATTAAGTAACTATATATATATATATAAACAAATTGGCCAATAACTCGGTTGTTTCTGAACCTATTTGGTTTTTTCAAAAAATCCAAATTCATGAAAAATATTGTAATCGATCTATATAAGAACCAAGTCCGTAGCTTATTCAGGACTTGGATATCAGTCAAAAATATATTTTGGCCGATAATTCTGTAACTAATTTACTGACTGAGTTCATTTCTTCAGCAGAAAAATTCAGAAAAAAATATAATTTTCTTTTGCAAAAAGAAATCCCTAGCTTATATAAGGAACGGGATTTTTACACATATCTCTTCAACTAAATAAAAACATTTCAATTAAAGCTCAAATGAACAAGATTCGAAACTACATAAAACTCTGCGATTAAAGCTAATTTAACTCAATGATTAAACACAATTCTTTTTAAATTAATTTATAACTTTATTTTTAAAAAAATTCAAAAAAATGTTCTACTAATAAGATATTCCAGTCACTTCTTTTATCCAAGGCAAAAAACTGGTAACACGTGTAAAACCAGAAGGTTCACCTTTTTCACATTGCTTTTTATAAGAAAAGGAAGCAACACCAATAAGTTCGTTATGCTTTTCCGAAACTAATGGACCGCCAGAATCTCCTTCGCAGATTGAACTTCCCTCAGTAATTCCAGTAGCACAAAGTACACTCGGTTCAGCGACTTTATAAGTACGTGCACAAACTGAATTGTCTATAACCTTAAAAGATACATATTGCAATTCTTTAGTAGGCTTGGCTGTTTCAGAATCTGAAGTTACTCCCCAACCCGAAAAGACACCACGTTCACCAGAGTAAGTTGGGTAAGAAGAAGAAATAGTAGTTAATTTAATTTTCTGTATGTATTCGTTAAAAGTAACAGCGGGAATTTTAATAAGTGCGATATCATTAGTCACGGCAACAGGATCGTAGCCCTTGTATTCTATAAAGTTGCTTTTGGGAACATTATATTTAACCTTGGGCGTAGCACGTATAGTTGATCCAAAATGTACAACGGCAGAGATGGCGCTATTTAGAAAATTATTAAAAAATAAAAAAAAATAATTACACAATTAATTAGATTAGATTTCTAAAGTAATCATACTCATGGATACAGTGTGCAGCAGTTAGAACCCAAGTGTTACCAATCAACTAATCACCACACTACTCATTGCGCTTAGAAGTTTTTATATCTAAACCGACTTGGTAGGGAAATTTTCTTTCAGCTGCATTCGTGCCTTTGATAATACGTGGCTGGATTCTTGCAGAAACAGCTACTGTAGCCAAGTTAAGAATTAAAAAAAGTGTTCATCCTGTTTAACCTTAATGCAAGCAGTAATGATTAGTGACTAATGACTAGTTAAAATATTCCCAAATTTATATGTTTCTTAATTCATTTTTAATAATAATTTGTTTATGTTTGTTTAAAATATTATATAATTTTGGCAAGTGTTAAATTAATAGTATTTATCATAATTAAAATTAAATATTTGATAGAACCGCATGAGAAAGTATTTTTGATATGTTTGCAAGTTTAAATGTTTTTAAACCCTTCACTACAGTTGTGCAGGGTACATATAAAATTGTTATTCCATTTGTAATATCAACAATTTTTATCGGAGAACAAAAGAGTTTATATTTTCTGGATCCTTATAGGAATGATATACATATATATATATATATATATATATATATATATATATATATATATATATATATATATATATATATATATATAAAAGATAGATAGATATATATCAAAAGATCAGAAATTTATTCCACAACTTTTGTATTGAAATTCGCAAGAAATCATTTCAAAAACAGAAAAATAGGGAAGAGATATATATATGCTAGGGACTTCATTTTTACAAAACAAAATTGAAATTTTTTTCCGCTGAAGAAATAAAATTTGTCGATCCATTAGTTCTACAGACATCGGTCAAAAGGCATTTTTGACCGATATCCAGTCCTAAATAAGCTACGATCGATCACAAATATTTTTCTTGAGTTTCGGTTTTTTAAATCAAGCAAATCGGTTCATAAACAACGGAGTTATTGCTAAATTTGTTTTTTTTTATTTTTTTATCATGGGTACTGAAAAACAACAACATTAAACTAAGACATATTTGGTTTTTTTTTTTCAACTTTTTGAAGCTTCGTTCTTTCACATAAAAATCGGAAATTTTTGTGTTGAAAAAAAATTTATTATGTAGATATAGTATTAGCCGAGTTATAGCCCATAATGTGTTAATAGATTTTTTGAAGCTATGGGCCCCATTCTTGTATAAATCTAGCACAAATATTTTTTTCTAATTTCGGTTTTTTAAATCGGTCCGTAAATTTTCCTCTATAACCTTTTTTAATTTAATATTGTCTTACATTTATGAAATATTTTCTCTGCAGCAAATTACGAATTTAAATTTTCTATTTACTAGCTTTTACTGCTGCACTTCGCTACCTTATTTGATGCGATAACTAATATTTACTTTATATGGGAGCTACCACTCCCTCTGGACCTATTCATATTTTTCTACTACTCACGAAGTCCTTAGCTTTTGTAGGGAGATTTGTAAAAAAAAACGTTTTTTTTAAATCGGGTTTCGATTTTCTGAAGCCTCTATATAAGGTAGGGATTTCGTTCTTGCCAAGAAGATCTGGATTTTCTTAATTGATCTAATAATAACCGAGATATCGGGCAAAACGTATTTTTAATTTTTTAAAGCCCTCGTTTAAGCTACGGATTTCGTTTTTATATAGATCGGTCATAAATATTTTTATAAAATTTCGGTTTCTTGAACTTAACTATATCGGTCAATAAACAACCGAGTTATAGGATAGCATATATATTATTCTCAAAGCTATTTACAATAAAATATTTTCGTAATCATTCAATAACAAAAACTTATTATTTAACTAAGTTAAAAATACTCCATTTAATGCGGATTGGATTTAATGAAAAATCAATATATGGATAAAAACTGTTGAATTGATTGCATATACGTCTCATGGGATCAAAGTTGGCATAATTGGTTCGAAAATGTTTTATTTTTAAAGGAATATAATTTCTAGTTGGACAATTTGGAATTACGAATTCGATCTTACGAAGCAGGAACTCAGAATTAATTGAACCGTTTACTAAATCAATTACAAATGAAATATTCATATATTTTCTTCTACTTTCAAGAGTATGGAGATTAATAAGCTGTAATCGACTTTCATATGATGGTAAATTAATATTAGGATTCCATGGAAGATTACGAAGACAAAATAAGAGAAATTGTTTCTGGACCGATTCAATTTTCTTTATATGAACTTCGTATTGAGGATCCCAGACCATGGAAGCATTGGTCTTACAAGAGATATGAATAATTGCTTGGAAACGTAAGGATCATTAAACTCTCTTCCCCAGCGCTTAAGGAAACCTAGAACTCTTTTTGCCTTATTGACGATTTGCGAAACGTGGGAATTAAAGGATAGTTTACAATCAAGCAACACACATAGATCAAGAAATTCCTCGACTAGATCAAGTTGATATTCATTTATTGTGTATTTGCAGAGTACTAGACTTCTTCTGTAGAACATCATGGTTGGTTGGTTGGTTGGTTTACGTGGTAGCCCGAAACCTTACGGGCAATTAATTAGACTCGTTAGAATCCGTTTTGATGGAACCACACTACTCGCCAGGTGAATGAGTTGTATTGAGTCTGTAATGAGATAGAAATGTAGGGAAGAACAATGAGAACATAAATTAATTAGATCCTGTCTGTAGCATTGAGATATTTAATGATGTCACTGAGTCTAGTGTCAGATATCTCACAGAGGTTGTCTAATTGGTGCCCTCCCAGAAATTCATGTCTGTTTGCGTTCAAGGCTGGGCATTCACATAGAAGATGAAAAACTGTCTCCTCCTTCCCGCGATTGACACAACTACGACAATATTCATTGTAAGGGAGACCAAGTCTGCTTACATGTTTTCCGATCGTCCAGTGACCTGTAAACAATGTTATTAGTCTCGTGATGTCTTTGCGTTTGTAGCCAATGAGTTGCATTGAGCGTTTCTCGTTGTAGGTAGGCCACGTTTCTTTCGCGACTCTACATTTGTCCAGATTTCGCCATCTATTTTCCGCCTTTTCTAGAAAATGTTTTTGGATTTTTATTTTGACTGTTCCTAACGGGATTGCGATAGAAACCGATAAGGAGGCATTCATAGCAGAGCCTACCCGGGCTAATTCGTCTGCCTGTTCATTACCATAGTAGTCCCTATGCGCAGGAACCCAGATTATAGTAATGTCATACAGTCGACTTAGTCCAAGCAGTTCCTCTTTACACTGTCTGACTAGAATAGAGGTAGTTTTCGGTGATTTGATAAACCAATATTCCCTTGAATATTTCTATCGCGAATTAGTTTACATGCTTCCCTGACCGCTAGTATTTCCGCTTGTAATACGCTTGCCTCGTCAGGGGGTCTACATGAGTTTCTAATTCCAAGATCATTAGAGAAGACACCAGAGCCGACACCGCAGTTCATCTTTGAGCCGTCACCACATATCACTTACTAGTAGCGGTCCACCACACAAGAGATACATATACAAGAATGGGCCGTACTATTGCAGTGTATAGCCATTTTGTCAATTTTGGACTCAGACCCCATTTCACACTGAACATCTTTCTACAGGTGTAGTATGCTACCGTAGCCTTACTAACCCTATGTTGAATGTTCAGTTTCCATGAAAGCTTAGAGTCCAAAATAATGCCCAAGTATTTTGCATTGTTCGACAAGGTGAGTTCACAGTTTTCTAACCGTGGTAGTCTGAAGCTTGGAATCTTGGTCTTTGTGGTGAAAAGTACCAGCTCTGTCTTGCCCGGATTCACTCCTAGTCCACATTCTTTGGCCCAGTCACTGAGTGTAGTCAGAGCAGTTGACATGATATCACTTATCACGTTCAGAAACAGTCCTGATACTAGTATCACCACATCGTCCGCGTAAGCCACGACTTTCACTCCCTTGTCTTCCAATTTACACAGGATGGTATTAATGACAATAAGCCACAACAGCGGAGAAATCACACCACCTTGTGGAGTTCTACGCATAACTTGTTTGGTCTTAACACTGTTGCCTAAATTCGCAATGACGATTTTTGTCTCTAGCATTGACACCAGCCAGTTGGTGATATAATCCTCAACTCCTAGTTCGTACAGAGCTCTCTGTATCGCCATAGTCGTCACATTGTTAAAGGCGCCTTCTATGTCCAGAAAGGTAGCCATAGCGTATTGATTAAATTCAATGGATCGCTCGATGAACCTTACGACCTCATGAAGAGCCGTCTCCATGGAGCGACCTTTAATGTAGGCATGTTGACTTCCTGAGAGTCGAGTTGTGCCCTCTAGACGCTGCCTTATATGTAAATCAATGAGTCTCTCCAGAGTTTTCAGCTGAAAAGATGAGAGACTAATCGGACGGAAGTCCTTTGCATTCTCATGACTTCTTTTTCCGATTTTTGGAATGAACACTACCTTTACCCTCTTCCAATTCCGGGGAAGATAGTTGAGGGTTAGGCAGAGTTTAAAGATTTTATGTAACCAGGGTATGATGTATACCTTAGCACTTTGCAGCATCCGTGGTATAATACCATCAGACCCTGCAGATTTGTACGGAGAGAAGCTATCCATTGCCCATGAAATTTTCTCAACGGATATTATGTCATACTCGATTCCTTGCGAGGATTCCTTGCGAGGATTTAATATGCCCCATCTACTGGTCTGTAATATCTGTACAGCCAGGAAAATTAGTATTAAGTAAAATGTCTAAAGATTCCGCCGACGATTCTGACCATGAGCCATCCATCCTTTTAATATAGGATGGATTATTATGACCATTTGCCAAAACCTTACTGAGTCTAGCATGTATTTTCGTACTTTTTTGGCACCCTGTGAATCTTTTAATATAGTAAACGCAAAAATAAAATTTACATCCTATTCGTAACTTAACCAAAAAATATCAAATACAAATTTAGCACTTTTTGGAAATTTGAACGTTTAAGGGGTAAAAATCACAACTGTTTTCGATACTTTTTTAATAAAACATTTTTTCTATTTATTCGAAAAACATGAACATTTTATAATGGTATCCCACTACAATTTTAAAATTTATTCGAATACAATTTTTGTTACATCCGTGGGGGAATAAAAAGTAACAAAAGGGAGGTAAAAGTGGGAAATTATGTTTTATTCAAACTCAATATTGAATTTCCTATTATATTAAATCTAGAAATAAGAATTTACGTATATGTTGGTGGTATTTTTTCGGTTTCTAATGGCACTTTTTTAATTCTCTATAATAATGAACGTAAAAAAACATGAAATTAAAGATACATGCTCCTAACTAAATGAGAATACATAACAGGGGACCTTATGATACATTTTAGTTCTCGTTATGCTACTTTTTGTATTTTTTGTAATAATTAACCAAGAAATATGAAATTAAATATCAATGATTCTATGTGGGTAATAATTCACAAGAGTGGACTATGTGGTACTTTTTCGTTTTTCTAATATTACTTTTTGAATTTTTTTATTATAATTAACTTAGAAATATGTAATTAAAGATATATGTGAATGAGATACCACAAGCTATATTAGTCACATTCTTCTCTAATAAAAAATAATAATAGAAATAATTTGATAGTTTTTGAATCTTCTAACGTTTAGGATGTAAAAAACCGGTACTTTATTGGTACCCTACAAATCTTCTAAACCAAAAGACATGAAAAAAAATTTGAAATTGTATTCTTTCTTTACCGCAAAATATATCAAATATTTCGTTGGTACTTTTTGAGAATCCTATTATTTATTTTACTTTTTAGTACTTTTTTTAACAAAAGTAAGTTTTTAAAAATTTTATTGTTGTTAGTATCTACACAATGTCTTATAGATATTGAAAACACCATTATTATAACTGTTCCCATGAGAATTAGGAGTAATAGTTTAATTTTTCAGGGTATAAAGTAAAGTGTATGGACCGCTCTGACTGATTTAAATGATGCCCATAGTTTATACAGAAGCTTCAAAAAATCTAATGACGCGTTTTGGGCTATAACTCGGTTCATTTTTTAACACAAAAATTCTTTAAAAAAAAATCCCATTTTTTTGTGAAAGAACGAAGTTCCTAGCACACATACGTGCTTCAAAAATTTAAACAAAAAACCAAATATGCCTTAGTTTATTGTTTTTGTTGTTTTTCGTTAACCAAGAAACAACAACTGTAAGGGAGCAGATAAATAAAGAAAAAAAAACAGATTGGCCAATAACTTGCTTTGTTTATGGACCGATTTGGTTGATTCAAAAAACGAAAATTCAAGAAAAATATTTGTGACCGATTTATATATATTTTTTGCCCGATATTTTTGTAACTAATGTAAAATTCAGAAAAAAATTGTAAATATATTTTTTCTCTTTTGCAAATGCGAAGTCCCTAGCTTATATAGGTAACTGGGTTTTTACACGTATCTCAACCGATCTTGCTAAATTTCACCGGAAAATTTCTCAACACGATTTCCGAATGTTTGTTGTATATATTATATATGGCAATTATCGGTGGGCTTCATAAACGCCATTTCAACTGACGGAGGGAGGGACTGACAGACGAACATCGTCCTATCGACATCATTTCTTATAAGGAACCAGTAAATATAAACATTTTTGCTCTCCGATGAAAATTGTGAAAATTAAAAACGGAATGACAAACTTCTATATATATCCTTTACACCTGTGGTGAAGGGTATAAAAAAGTCATGGGATTGCAGCCAATTTAAAACCCTTAAAATAATTGAGATTGAGACAAATTTGGTACTATAATTGCAGCTAAATAAAAACATTCCAATTAAAACCCAAATGAATCTAATTTAAAATTACATAAAATGCTGCGATTGAAGCTAATTTGACTCAATAATTGAAGACGATTTAGAGCTTTAAAAGCCATTTAATTGAAGCTAATTTAAACTAATGACTGAAACTCCTGTGATTAAAGCAAATTTGAGTCAATGATTGAGCTTGATTTCTTATTAAAAAAAACCTTCGATTAAATTTAATTTAAGACCAGATAAAGACCGGAGATTGAGGTTAATTTTATACTATTTGAAACTAAAAAAGTCATGCGATTGCAGCTAATTTAAAACCCTAAAAATAATTGAGATTAAAACAAATTTGGGACTATAATTACAGCTGAATTGGAACTACAAAATCCCTACGATTAAAGCTTAATTTAACCTGATTTAAAACTACATAAAACCTTGCGATTTAACTCAATGATTAACACAATTTTTTTTACAACAATTTATAACTTCATTTTTCAAAAGATTAAAAAAAAAAAGTTATTTTAATAAGATATTCCACTATTTTCTTTAATCCTAGGCAAATAACTGGTAACACGAACAAACCCAGAAGGCGCACCTCTTTCACATGCATCATGAGAATAAAAGGAATTAATAGCAATAAGTATTTTATTCTTTTCTAAAACTAATGGACCGCCAGAATCTCCCTTGCAGATTGAAGTAGCCTCAGTAATTCCTGCAGCACAAAGTTTATTCGGTTCAAAGTTTGTATAAGTACTTTCACAAACTGAATTGTCTACAAATTTTAAAACTGCATATTGCAAATTGGAAACAATTTCGGCATCAGGAGAACCTGAAGTTTTTCCCCAACCGGTAGCGATAACACGTTCATCGATGTAAGTTGGGTAAGTAGAAGCAATAGCAGGTAATGCAATTTTCTGTATGTAGTCGCTATAAGTAACAGATGGAATTCTAATAAGTGCGATATCATTAGACAAGGTATCAGCAACGAAGTCCTTGTGTTGTACAAAGTTTTTACTGGTAACAGTGTGTTTAACCCTGGGCGCAGTACGTTGTTGTTATTGCATTTTGTTTTTTATGTTTGTTTAAAATATTATATATATTTGACAAGTGTTAAATTAATAGTATTTATAATAATTAAATATTTGAGAAAGTATTTTTGATATGCTAGCAAGTTTAAATGTTTTTATACCCTTCACCACAGGTAGAAAGGGTATATATAAGTTTGTTATTCCGTTTGTGATTTCCACAAAGAAGTGATGTCGATAGGGCAATGTTGAAATGGCGTCATTTCAACCGATAAACGGACGGACGAACATCGTCGGACGGACGTTTTGAATAAATATTTTTACAAAATTTCGGTTTTTTTGAATCAACCAAATTGGTTAATAAACAACCAAGTTATGGGCTAAAAGCTGAAAAGATCTGCTAACAATATACATACACAAACATTTATATTAAGCATTACAATGACTATTAGTGTTGTTTTTGTTTTTTTGTATAAGCAAGTAGTTTAGTTGACAACATCAGTATTATAATGATTATTGTTGTTGTTGTTCTTGTTCTTTGTATATGCAGTCAATTTATTTGTATATACCCAGAAAAAAAAATATGGTCTATTAAACGACTTATTGAACATAAGAATTATTCCAATTAATTTTTTAATTGTATCATTTATTCAATTGATCAAAATTAATTCAATCAATTAATAAATTAATCAAATATAAATAAAAATAAATGATAGATATACAATTTTTGAATTTCAATTAATAAAATAATTGAATATATATTATTTGTAATTGAAATTATATAATAGATTTTTCTATGTAAAATTTTAATTTAATTATTTAGAATACTTTGATTCTGAGTAATTTATTTAAATATAAAATTATTTGAAATCATTTTAAAATTCTGATTAACAATTTAGTTGTAATTTTTTCGAAAATATTTTTCTCTGTGTACATATAAAAATATCCCAGCGGTAAAAATTTTAAGGCTTCCATTGTGCAGGTCTTTTAAGAGGTCTATTTACACCTTCATTAAGATTTAGTCGATCATGCTAACCTGCCTTCTATAGTGAGGTCTTCAAGAATGCCTCATTTTTGCTTTCTAAAATATCCGATAAAACTTCCGACTTCCCTTCTCTTAGAAGGGAAGAAAGATTACAATAATTTTTTGCTTTAAGAAAAAACACAACCATTGAGAAACCGTTACAAAAACAATTTCAAAATTCAAAGTAGAAATTCAAAAAATTCAAATAATAAAATTAAATAAGTAAATAAATAAAAAAAATAAATAAATAAATAAAAAATAATAAGAATTTATTCAGTTTGGTTTAATGCTTTGTTTGAGTTGATTGTGTTTTTCCAAGTTAATTTAATTTTCGATAAATAGTCTTATCTTGACTTAACATGTTTTGTCAAAAGTTGAGATTGTTTTTTGATACTGAATTTTTGTTTTTTTTTTTTTTTTTTTTTTTAATAAATAAAATAAAATATTGTTATTTTACAGAAATAGAAAAATATGTATTTTATTAAATAGTGCTGACATCTTTTCTTCAGAAGAGCTGCTGGCAGTTTTTATTGACGATGTCTTTTAGAAGGGCTACATCGGGTTGCGAATGTGCAAGGCCTTGCTCTCAATGTCATCGCGTATAAAAGATACATGAACATGGAATGCAGGAAGAAGCTCTTCTGGCTATAGAAAAGGCCTTCTAGAAGGGCACTTTACCCATGCTTTTTACCACTGGGATATAAATACTAGCATTTAAACCGCTACTGTGTTAGCGTACTTGCGGGACTCCTATATGGACCAGACTTAAACTATAAAAAACAAAATGTAATACCAGAAGTGAAAAAACACGTAAAATTAAACTAAATCCTAACTACCGTGGAAACAGTTATAATAATATTCATTTCGATCGCATCTTCTAATAATACCAATTTCATGCCTCCAGGTACATATATATTTAATTAAGGAATATATAAGGGGTGGGATATCGTAATGCTCTATAAACCTTTACGAGTTTATCATTAAATAGCACATGATACCAAAAAACTACCGATATATATATATATATATATATATATATATATATGGGTGCTTTTACCCCCAAGACTTTAGATTTATAAAAATGTTGGTACTTAAAAAAGTACCAAAACTAAATTAAATGGTTAGGATTTTCAAAAGGTACCAAAGGCATGTTTAATATACATATTTATGATAAAGAAATTTACAATTTTTAATTTATTTCTATATTTTTGGTTTAGAAGATGATGGTGTTCTTTGACACCAATAAAGTACAAATTTTTTACATCTTTAACGTTCGAAAGTTCAAAAGACGAATGTGACTTATCACCCACATAGAACCATATATTTTTAATTTCATGTTTCTAGGTTAATTATTACAAAATATTGAAAATAATTTAAGAATTCTCATTCTCACTTAGGACCATACATCTTCAATTTTATGCGTCTAGAAAACTCAAGAACTACTATTTGAAGAGCGAAAAAGTACCACAAAATCCCCACATATATTTAAGTTTTCTATGATTCTAGGTTTAATATAAAATATACTTCACAAAGTATCAAAAAAGAACGTAAAGGTACCAAAAAGTCTCTTCATATAGAATCTTATTCACTCAGAACTGTTTATATTTAATTCTATGCTTCAAAAAGTACCATTAGAAGAATAAAAAAGTATCACAAAGTCACCCTCCTGCCCTAAATGAAGCAAATCGGTTCATAAATAACCGAGTTGTTATTTATTAAATAAATAAAAACAAAATCCGTTTTTTTTTTTTTTTTTGTATTTATTTAATGTCTGCTTCCCTTATACAGATGTTTCATGGGTAATGAAAAATAACAACAACTACGATAAATTAAGGCATATTTGGTTTTTTCAAATTTTTGTATCACTTATGTATCTATGCTAGAAAATTCGTTCTTTTACAGAAAAATCGAACATTTTTTAAAATTTACCTTATATGGAAGCTATTCATCCTACTCGAAATTTGATATGAAAATTACTTTTAATTTTTTTAAGACTTTCATTTAGATGAGAAAATTTATATATTCTTTGTATGGAAGCTACCTCTGTCCCTGGACCTATCCATACTATTTTCATTTCATCAATGTGATATAATAGGATAAAGGTTCCCACGAAATTTCTCTCACTGTAATAGTTGCTTAGTGGGTATTACATCCTCTACACCGAATTTAAGATAATTGATTCATCCTTTTGCGAATAAGATCCAATATAAGCTATAACATTTTACAGTGCAAGCACTATCTGTGGATCAAATTTCATGTAAATGGCTTTATTAATAACATCTAAAATTGAAGAAAGAGATTTTTTTTAAAGGAATCGTAAAATGTGGCTGTGACTTTGAATCGAGATCTAACTAAGCATATAAACACCTTTGGCACTGGTACTATCTTTGTGTCAAATTTCTTGAAAATCAGTTCAACCGTTTAGACGTGAGTGATACATAAGCAAACAAGTAAGCAAACAAACTTAGATCTCATTTTTATACCCTACACCTCAGGAGTAAACGGTACATACGTAAATTTGTCATTCCGTTTGTAATTTCCACAATTTGCATTGGAGAGCAAAAAAGTTTATATTTTCTGGATTATTGTAAGAAATGATGTCGATAGGACGATGTCCGTCTGTTCATTTGTTTGTTGAAATGACGTTTATGAAGCCCATCAACTGCCATATATATATATATATATATATATATATATATATATATATATAGATAGATAGATAGATAGATAGGTGTTATAATTATTTTTATAAAATTTCGGTTTTTTAATTAACCATGTCGGTCCATAAACAACCGATTTTTGCTTTCACTTTGTCGGTTTTTTTATTTTGACTTTTTTGTATTTTAACGTGTTTCTCTTTTTGGAATTTTCTTATTCAGCGTTTTTTTTTCATTGTAATGATGTTGCATTTTGGTGTTTTCTTCTATTTTGCCGTTTTGATTTTTTTTATTTTGCTTTTACTTAGTCTTAGCACTAAAGTCACTAAAATTTTTTAGCACTTTAGTGACTTTTTTTATTTTAGTTTTTTTTTCGTTTTGACGACTTTATCATTTTTTTTTTTTACGTTTTAGCGATTTATTTTTATTTTGTTTTTTTTTATTTTTCATTGGGATTTCGATTGAAGCTAACCTAAAGTTTTGTATTTGAAGCTAATTTAAGAATACGAGTAGATTGAAGCTGATTTGGAACTACGAATAAGGCTAATTTAAAAGCAATACTAAAGCATGACTGAAGCTAATTTGAGCCTAAGGATAAAGTTGATATGAAATAAAATAAACAACTGAAATTAAAGCCAATCTACAGCAATTATTGCGATTTGATTAAAAGCTCTGATTAAAATTAAATCAAGACTTTATAAAAAGCTACAATTTTTACAAAGCTACGAACTTAAAGCTTCAGTTATAGTTAAGTGTAATTAAAGTTGATTTAAAACTAAATAAAGGCCTCTACGTTTGAAACTAATTTGAGGCTATGATTGAAGCTGATTTGAAAGTATAAAACTTTTTCGATTGGAACTAATTTGAAATCACAAAAAGACTTACGATTTAATTTAATTTAACACAATGATTTAAGTAACAATAAAGACCTTTAATTGAAGTTAATTTAAATGAAGTTAATTTGATTTAAAAGTATAAAAGTCCTTCGATTAAAGCTTCCCTACAGCTATGACTGAACTTAATTTGTAACTTTTAAATACTTGTGATTGGAGCCTGTTTGAGACTATTATTAAAACTGATTTAGAACTATAAAACTACTTCGATTGAAGCTCAAATAAACCTGATTTTGAACTACATAAGTCCTGTGGTTGAAGCTAGTTTAAAGTTATGATTCAAGCAGATTTGGCACTTCATATAAACCTGCGATTGAAGCTAATTTGAGTCTATAATTTAAGACAATTTAGAGCTTTAAAAGCTATTTGATTGTTGATAATTTAATTTAATGATTGAAAATTATTTAGTATTATATAAACCCTTTTGATTGAAGCGAATTTGGAATAATAATTGAGGCTGATTTATTACTACAAAACATATTTCATTAAATTTAATTTCAGATCAAATAAAGACCTGCAATTGAGGTTAATTTTTTGGACTATTTGAAACTAAAAAAAAGTCCTGCGATCGCAGCTAACTAAAAACCCGAAAAATAATTGAGATTGAGACAAATTTTGTACTATAAATGCAGCTAACTAAAAGCACTTTAATTAAAGCTCAAATGAACCTGATTTAAAACTACATAAAGCCCTGCTATTGAAGCTGTGATTGAAGCTATTTTAATTCAATAATTAAACACAATTCTTTTTCAATCAATTTGTATTATTAATTTTCAAAAATTTAAAAAAAATGAAAACTTCTAATAAGATATTTCAGTATGTTCTTTAATCCATTTCAAATAACTGGTAACACGTACAAAAATGGAAGGAGTACCTTTTTCACATCCACCACGGGAAGCAATACCAATAAGTATTTCATCACTTTCCAGAACTAATGGACCACCAGAATCTCCGTAGCAGATTGAACTACCCTCAATTGCAGCAGCACAAAGTGTACCCGATCTAATGAATCCAGGGACAAAAATACGCATACAATCCGAAATGCCCATAACTTTTAAAGATGCATATTGCAATGTAGAAGAAAGCTCAGAAGAATCTGAAGTTTTTCCCCAACCGGAAGCGATAACATTTTTATCAGAGTAAGACAAATAGTAAGTATCGGAAATAGCAGGTAATTTAATTTTTTGTATGTCGTCGTCATAAATAACAGCGGGAATGTTAATAAGTGAGATATCATTGCGCGCGTAATTTTCATTGTAGTCCTTGTGTTCTATAAAGTTGTCACGGGAAACATTATAATGAACCTTGGACTCGCAACGTATATTTGATCCTAAATATAGAGTGGCTAATGTGCTTCTATTTAGAAAATTATTTAAAAAAATAATAATAATTACACAATTAATTATATTAGATTTCTAAAGTAATCATACCTTTTGGTACAGTGAGCAGCAGTAACAACCCAAGAGTTATCAATCAGCGCACCACTACACCACCAATTGTGTGTAGAATTTTTGAATCTTATACCAACTTGATAGGGAAATCGTCTTTCAGCAGCATCCTTGCCTTTGATAATACGTGGCTGGATTACTGCAGTAACAGCTACTATAGAAAAGTAAAGAATTAAGAAAATGTTCATCTTGTTCAACTTTTCTGCAAACACTGATGTCTAGTGACTAATGACTAGTTAAAATATCTGCTAATTTATATGTTTCTTTATTTCTTGAATTGTTATTGGATTTTGTTATTTTTATTTGTTTAAATGTATTAAATATTTTGACAAGTGTTAAATTAAGAGTAATTATCATAATTAAATATTTGATAGAGAAAGTATTTTTAATGTCTTTTTAATTAAAAATATATGCATAACAACATAAAAATAACAACAAATACAAACAAATTTTTATACAATATCACCTTAAGTTTTTCAAAGCTTAGAGGGTGAATAGAACTGTGAGTAACTGTAATCATTGTCATCCGTTTTGGTAAATTTTTTAAATTTTGCCATTTTTTAGGCTTTTATCTTGTCTTTTATTGTATTTTGGCGTCTTTTATTTAATTATGGCGATTTTTTTATTTTGGCGTTTTTTTTTCTTTTGCTTTAGATTTTTTTGTTTTGGCGTTTTTTTACTTTTTCATTTTTAGGCTTTTTTATTTTATTTAATTTTTTTTTTTAATTTTTTATTTAATTTTTTCAATTTATATCGTTTTGGGGATTTTGCAGGTTTTTTGGTGTTTATTTTAGTTTGGTGTCTTTCATTTAGTTTTTTGGCGATTTTTTTTTTATTGATTTTGTTGATTTTTTTTTTTTTTTTATTTTGAGTTTCAGTATGTTTTTTGTTTTGGCAATTTTTTATTTAGCATTTTTTCCACTGTAATGATGTTGTATTTTAGCGTTTTTTTCCACTTTGGGATTTTTGATTTTGTTTTTATTTAGTTTTGAAGGCTTCTGGTTGTCGATTTGTTTATGTTTTTGCGTTCTTTTTTTTATTTTTTTTTTTGCATTTTAATAACTTTTTTATATTAGTTTATGTTTTGACTACTTTATATCGTTTTTTTTTGCGTTTTGGCAATTTCTTTTTATTTTGTTTTTTTTTTTTATTTTTCATTTTGGGAACTTTTTATACATGGGAGAGGCCTAAGTTTGAAGCTGTTTTGAAACTGCAAAGACCTTCGATTAAAGCTAACTTAAAGTTCTGCATTTCAAGCTAATTTGAGAATAGATTGAAGCTGATTGGGAACTACGACTGAGGCTAATTTAAAACCAATACTAAAACTTGATTGAAGTTAATTTGAGCCTAAGATTAAAGTTGATGATATTCGTATGAAATTACATAAACAACAACTGAAATTAAAGCCAATCTACAGCAATTATTAAACCTAGTTTGTGATCTTATTAAAAGCTCTAATTAAAATTAAATTGAGACCTTATAAAAAGCTACAATTGAAACGAGTTTAAAACTTCATTTATAGTTAATTATAATTAACGTTGATTTAAAACTAAATAAAGACCTGTAGCGTGTGGACGGGACAAAAATAAAACAGCTGGTTGTTTACCAGCACATGAAGTGGCCAGACTGACGGCGACGCTGGCTGGATCTCGCCGGTTGGGATGGTTCTTGCTGCCAGAGCTGGGTAACTGTTCACCTGCAAAAAAATCATACCAGCTGTAGAAGGAGTTTATAAAAAAATTAAAAATATTATATATATTGAGACCCGAAATAATTTTGATTTAAAAACCAACTCTCACCATTACATTCCTACATAATTCTCTTCGGAATGTCCCTAAATTTTTTTTAACACCTTACCATTTCGCTCGCCGTTTAATCATCGCTTTTGTTTTTGTCTGGCGGCAGGAATTTTTTCTTTCCAAATAATTGGTGTGTGTTTAGTTTTGGTTTTATTTATTTTATTTTATTTTTTTTTTTTTTTATATATATAAATTTTAAGTTTTAATATTTTTAAAGTTTTAAATTTTAGGATAATTTTTATATTTCTTTAATAAAATTTTTGTCACAACCAAGTATTTCTTATGGTTATTTCCTTTTTTTTTTTTTTTGTTTTTTGTTTGTTGTTCTCCGCACCTTCACCACCAATCCAAAGGAAAAAGAAAGGAATTTCTCTAAATTTACTTCCACTACACCTCTCATTTTACAATATGTCTTGCTACTTCATTTTTATCCAATTATTTTCGGCATACGATAGACCTAGGTCTGAAATTAATTTGAGGCTATGATTGACAATGATTTGAAAGTATAAAAGACCTTCGACGTAAGCTTTCTTACAGCTATGACTGAACTTGATTTGTAACTTTTAAATACTTGTGATTGGAGCCTGTTTGAGACTATTATTAAAACTGATTTAGAACTATAAAACTCCTTCGATTGAAGCTCAATTAAATCTAATTTTTAACTACATAATCCCTGTGGTTGAAGCTAATTTAAAATTATGATTCAAGCAGATATGACACTTTATATAAACCTGCGACTGAAGCTAATTTGAGTCAATAATTTAAGACAATTTAGAGCTTTAAAAGCTATTTGATTGATGCTAATTTAATAATTGAGGCTGGTTTATTACTACAAAACACCTTCGATTAAATTTAATTTAAGATCAAATAAAGACCTGCGATTGAGGTTAATTTTAGACTATTTAAAAAACTAAAAAAAAAATCCTGCAATTGCAGCTAATTAAAGACTCTAAAAATAATTCAGATTGAGACAAATTTTATACTATAAATGCAGCTAAGTAAAAACACTTCAATCAAAGCTCAAATAAACCTGATTTAAAACTACACAAAGCCCTGCGATTGAAGCCGTGATTGAAGCTAATTTAACTCAATGATTAAGAAAAGTAGTAACCCAGCAAAAACTTTGCTTTCCTGGTAAGCTAGCAGGTATAATTGGAAACAAAAATAAACTACTTATTTTTTGCCTGAATAACTAGTTATTTTTGTTCGACTTGTCCACAAATTCATGTAGTTATTTTTTGACTCTAGGGGTACTCAAAAATATTTACCAAAACCAAAAAAAAAAAAAAAAAAAAAAAAAAAAAAAAAAAACAAACAAACTTTTCCCTCAGTGGGACTCGAACTTGGACACACACTAACCATTCGTTTTTACTGACTAACGTCTTACTCAGTATACCATCTCGCACATAGCATCCTAAGCGACAAAAACTCTATTTAGTTTAAATCTTTTTAGACATTTTGTTATAAAAAACTAACAGCTTCAGAATGGGGTTGAACCAACAACCTTCTGGTTGTTAATCCGGCGCTCTAGCCAACTCATCCACGTGATTGTAGTATTACTGTGCTATTATACTATTGAGTACTTATTAATGTAATACAGAGTAGGCAAATAATAATGACGCCTCATTACCAAGAAACTACTTTAATAAGTAGTTGCCATTACCGAAAACCAAAAAGTTTTTGCTGGGAAGTAGTATAAATAGCAGATAATTCAATTTTCCTCATGTCCTCAACATAAGTAACAGCGGGAATGTTAATAAGTGAGATATCAATATACCCGAAACCTTTTGTGTACTCCTTGTGTTCTATAAAGTTGTCACTGGAAAAAGTTATATTGAACCTTGAGCCTAGAACGTAGAGTTGTTCCTAAATATAGATTGGCAGAAAATTATTAAGAAATAAAAAAATTACACACTTAATTAGATTAGATTTCTAAAGTAATCATACTCATGGGTACTGAGCAGAAGTTAGAACCCACCTCCCCGCCCCACACAAGTCTTACCAATCAATGCACCACTACACCACCACCAAGGATGTGTAAAATTTGTTAAACTTATACCAGCTTGATAGGAAAGTTGTCTTTCAACAGCTAAACTCGAACAGGATGAAAATTTTCTTACTTCTAAACTTGGATATGTTAAGAAAATTTTCATCCTGTTTAACTTTAGTGCAAACACCGATGGCTAGTGACTGATGACTAATTAAAATATTCGCATATTTATATGTTTCTTTATTTCTAGAATTGTTATTGGATTTTTTTATTTTTATTTGTTTTAATATATTAAATATTTGGACAAGTGTTAAATTAAGAATTATGATAAATAATTAATTGTTTGATAGAACCACATTAGAAAGTATTTTTAATGTCTTTGTGGGTTTAACTGTTTTTAAATATGGAAAATTTATTTAAAAATATGTACATAACAACATAAAAATAACAAAAAAGAATTTTTTGCGAGTTTAAACAAATAATGAATAAAAAATAATGAATAAAAAATAATGAATAAAACTGTGGGTAACTGTAATCATTTTCTTGCGTTTTGGCATTTTTTTTTTT
Organism: Protocalliphora azurea; assembly: GCA_932274085.1. NCBI lineage: Eukaryota > Metazoa > Arthropoda > Insecta > Diptera > Calliphoridae > Protocalliphora > Protocalliphora azurea. The sequence goes on from OW026523.1 coordinate 6,771,955, forward strand.
TTAATTTTGCCAATTTTTAGGCTTTTATTTCGTTTTGGCGTCTTTTATTTAATTATGGCGATTTTTCTCATTTTGTAGATTTTTTTTATTTTGGCGATTTTTTAATTTAGGATTTTTACTTTTTCATTATTAGGTTTTCTATTTTATCCTTTTTTTCCGATATTATTCATTTCAGTGTTTTTCCCATTTTTCAATTTATATCGTTTTGGCGATTTCTTTAGATTAATCATGTTTTTGTTTTTCCAGTTTTTTTTTTGTGTTTATTTTAGTTTGACATATTTCATTTAGTTTTGGCGATTTTTTTCTTTCATTTTGTAAATTTTTTTATTTTAGCTTTTTGTGTTTTAGCGTGTTTTTCGTTTTGGCATTTTTTTTTAATTTTGCCAATTTTTAGGCTTTTATTTCATTTTAACGTCTTTTATTTAATTATGGCGATTTTTCTCATTTTGTAGATTTTTTTTTTTTTATTTTGACGATTTTTTAATTTAGGAATTTTACTTTTTCATTATTAGGTTTTTGGCGATTTTTTAATTTAGGATTTTTACTTTTTCATTATTAGGTTTTCTATTTTATCCTTTTTTTCCGATATTATTCATTTCAGTGTTTTTCCCATTTTTCAATTTATATCGTTTTGGCGATTTCTTTAGATTAATCATGTTTTTGTTTTGCCAGTTTTTTTTTTTTTTTTGGTGTTTATTTTAGTTTGACATATTTCATTTAGTTTTGGCGATTTTTTTCTTTCATTTTGTAGATTTTTTATTTTGGCTTTTTTGTGTTTTAGCGTGTTTTTCGTTTTGGCAATTTTTTATTTAGCGTTTTTTTTTCATTGTAATGATGTTGCATTTTCTTCGTTGTAAATTTTTTTAACATTTTGATAACTGTTTTTGTATTAGTTTTTGTTTTGCCAACTTTTTATCGTTTTTTTTTTTTTTTTTTTTTTTTTGTATTTTAGCGATTTATTTTTATTTTGTTTTTTTTTTTTCATTTTTCGTTTTGGGAACTTTGAAGCTGATTTAAAACTGCAGAGACCTTCGATTGAGGATAAATTTAGTCTATATTGAAATACTTTTGGAAGTACGATTGAGGCTAATTTGAAACCAATACTAAAGTTTATTTGGAATTATACAAAGGTCTGCTATTGATGTTTATTTGAGTCAATGTTTGATGCTGTAAGTTTATCTTTAATTGATGGGTATTTGAAACTATAAAAGAACTATAATTAAAGCTGATTTGAGACTATGATTGATACTAATTCAAGACTCTGATTAAAGCTGATTTGAAACTGCAAAGACCTTCGAATGAAGCTAACTTAAAGTTTTGTATTTGAAGCTAATTTGAGAATAGATTGAAGCTAATTTGGAACTGCGTTTGGGACTTATTTGCAATCAATACTAAAACTTGATTGAAGCTAATTTGAGCCTAAGGTTAAAGCTGATATGATTGCATAAACATTTGAAATTATTGCACCTAGTCTGCGATATTATAGAAAGCTCTGATTAAAATTAAATTGAGACTTAAAAAAAGGCAAAAATTGAAGCAGGTTTAAAGCTTCTGTTCAGAGATGTCCCACTGTAACCATTATTTACTGACTAGATAGTCAAAATAACATCAACAAATATATTGTTTATATTTGTATTTATATTTATATTTTTTATTTATATTTATATTTGTATTATTCCTTATTTTTAACTAATAATATTTACATAATGAAACTAGACTAATTTCTTTGCTCTTTTTCATTTCTCAGCTTTAACTTCCATTCCTATTGTTAGCAGCGTTGCCACATAGAAAATATTTTTTCTACCAAAAAATATTGTCTAAAACTACCAAAAGCTACCAAAATGTATCAGCACTTAAAATAAACTTTTTTTGCGAAAAATTATATTTGAAAATTAGTGCAAATACAAAGTCCAATAATAAAAATAATAAACTAGATTGTGGTTAGATAACTCCCTGCAAAATATGAAATATGAATAAAATTTTCACCATTTCGAAAATATCTTTTTAAAAATTTAAAATATATAGATAATTTCAGTTTTTAACACTTTAGGGAAACTATTTTTATTTAATTATTTATACACCCAAACATGGCATGGAGTAGCAAACTTTAGAAAAAAAAAATTATAAAAAGTTCAGGAGTTCCGGAAATAGTGATATTTCAGGAACTCATAATAGAATTTTTTCCATTCTGAATAATAAACTAAAAAAGAGTTGAATAGTAAAATTTTAACATTGTGTTCGTCATTAAAAAGAAGTAGTTGGTTTAGAAAATATTTAAATAGAAGTATTCGAATATACTTTTATAAAATTTAAATCAAATTTCAAAGTCATCAACTAATTTGAAAATGAATTTTATTTCTTTAGCTTGAATACAATTATTTATATTTTAAAAGTGAAATTAAATCTGATTTAAAATATTTAATTTTTTTTTTTTTTTTTTTCATAGAACATTTTTGAATATTTTTCTTCAACATAAATTTGTTTGGAAAAAGAAAAATAAGTTATATTTTTTTTTTAAATAAGTTTATTTCTAGTCATTAGTTTCTCCGGTACCGATTTTTTTTAAACAGTCGGAGCGACCACAACAAAACTTCTAAAACAATCGCTACGCTATTCCTTTTAATTTAAATAATTAAAAAAAATTGTATGCTTTTTTCTATTCAAACCTCTTGTGGCTGCATAATTTTATTTCGAAATTTTCGAACACCCTACTAATATCATCATCTCCGATTTCGATGAAATTTGGTATACACACTCACTCCCATATGGGATTTTAGGTCACGGCTAATGATAAAGGGAATTCGAATTGGAAATTCTGAAATTAAAAACCTAATGGCCAATTGGAATTAACTACCAAAAGAACTCTCATCGTAGCATCTCTTCCCATACTGAACGTCTGTACTCCAAAGGATCGGCTGAAAACCAAAAGGAAACTACAAACCCTTCAGAAAACAACGGGAAAACACTGAAGTAACATCCCTTGCAAATCATACAATATGCAAGGTACAACAGTCTCCTTTCTCCGGCCAAAGGAGGGTGCTACGAATCCCCGGATGTAAAACAAATCAAAAACTTAAAATCATAACATGGAGTGTTACAAGTCTCTACAAAAGCTTAAAAACACCATAAGTGAAATGAATAGACTTAAAATAGACATACTGGCTATAAGTGAAATATGTTGGAAAGAAAGTGGCGAATTTGTGATCCGAAAACACTAGATTGTATCACTAAGGAAATCAGTATGATATCCCCAAAAAAAGGATATGGCAATCATTGTCAAAAGCCTTATAGCTGACTGTGTAAGTGAATACCTTTCCATGTCAGATGTCAGATGTCAGAATAATGCTGATAAAGATAACGTTAAAGCCAACTAATATTAACATAATCCAAGTGCCGATGAAATCAAAGAATTCTACAATGATATTGGGAAATTATTTCAAATAACGAAGTCACATGAAATAACAATTGTAATGTGCGTTTTTAACGCTAAAGTCGGAAGGGATAAAGTAATGGGTGTCCCCAGGAAACAGACTCGTGCAATTCTGCATAAGGTATTTGAAAATAATAAATACCCTATTTCGCCTACACCCTAGAAGACTATACACAAAAGATGATATTATATTTTTAAGGTCTTTTTCTTCTAGTTGAGCTTTAAGAAACTCTTCAAAACTTTCTCGAGGAAAATCTATTTCTATTGATGATCGCGAAAGCGTATCGGCAATTACATTTTGTTTTCCAGGAGTATAGTTAAACGTTATATTATAACTCTGAAGCAATAAGGAACATTTTGCTAATCTTCCGGTTGGAGATTTTAAAGAAAAAAAAACCGTAATTTGTGATCCTTCGATGTATCCACGAAATTTCTGAATAGCCCATACAACAGCTAATGCTTCACGTTCAGTGGTAGAGTAATTTCTTTCAGCTTGAATCAGAAGTCTACTTGCGTATTCAATAGGATGTTCATCGTTTTTCTCTCCCTGCAGTAATACAGCTCCAATCGCATATCTGCTAGCATCAGTTCTGAGCAGAAACGGTTCGTTTTCTTTTACTTGCTGGAGAATTGGTGACTGACGACTCATTTTCTATTTCTGACCATTTCCATATAGAGTTCTTTTTGGTTAGATTTGAAAGGGGTTTTGATATTTCTGCAAAATGCGGTATAAATCTTCTGAATCACGAACAAGTCTGTAGAAATGTCATGAGTTGTTTTTAACATTCTTAGGGTTAGGGGACGTTTTAAAATTGCTGAAGTTTTTTCAGGATCCACTTCTATACCATTTTTGGTTAAAATATGGCCTAAGTACTTTACTTTAGGTTTGCAGAAGTAACATTTTTCTTTATAAATGTTTTTAAATTGTTAAAGGTGATTTCTAAATATTGATGTGTAGTTCTAATATGAGGATTCTTAAAAATTATCTTAGATACACAATATTGAAACGATCATGTATGCAAAATTTGTTAAAAGTCACGAAATATTTTATTAGATATTTAAAGCTACTACGGCCACCAATCGTTGATTTAATGATATTAATATGGCAACGGGAAATCCTTCTAACATGCCACATATAATTTACTAAAATCAAACTAACAACTATTACTTTTGGAGGCAGGTCATTTATTATTTTAACGAGTACTGTTTAATGGAAATGAGATCCTATTACAATAACTTGTATTAATTCAACTCTAAATGCATATATTTCGAATTTAAACTATCTAGATAGACATATTTCCCTAAATATGAATTTTCAATAGTAGAAAAGTGCAACAGTCCAATAACCACAAAAGATAAAACTTTAATTATTTGACTTAGGGTTACATATTCTATGAATACCCTTAATAAATTAAATATATTTTCTTTTAACTTATTTTTTATCATGTCGTTTATGTTCTTAGTTTTTTTTTTTTTTTTCAATAAATATTTTCATTTACTCTTTAAATTACATTAAAGAGTAAATTCTTTTTGATTATAATCATAATAATACAAAATTAAAATAAATTCATAATTATTGATGGCAACAACGAAATGCATAAAATGTCAACTCTTTATCAAAAATTTTTTACTTTTTTGCAAACAGAATTGGCCAAATGTCATAGTGCACTCTCAGATGAAATTTCCATTCAACCATCTAAAGGCTGAAGAGTTCTGCTAATATCGAGTTATACATAGGAAACATTTGTTTCAGAGGTCGTCCGTTTTAATAAAACAACCATACGTTGATAATTTTTTTTTAAGCTGCCAATGATACTATTCTGTCTGAGAGAACAGTAAGCTGTATAGAGCTTATTAACACAACAGCCATAGAGAGAATTTTGTTGTAATTTTAGATTCAGACAAAGACACAATAAACGCTCTCCATATATAAACATTTAAAAAAGGTTGATGTCGAATAGAGTAAATTTTACATTTTTTACTTAATAAAATTTAAAAAAATAAGTGCATAATTTATTTGCTTTTAAGGCATATTTTAACATTTTAAAAGCATATTTTAAGTGCCTAAAACACACTTTTTAACTGCATGAACTTAATGTTCCTAATAATGATAAATATATTTCATTCTTAATGTTTACATACAAACAAACGTTATAAAGCAAAAGTTTATATATTTAAATTTTTTATGCGCACTGAATAGTTCAATTTATCTTAACTATTTAAAGAGAATTGTCCAAGTTAAATAACTTCTTTTTTGAACCTCTTTTTCTAAGTAAAATTACATAAACAAATTAAATAAAATGCTGATAAAAAAAAAATTGGTTCAACGCCTTTAAAAAAACGGGTTTTTGAAAAAAACCGAAACCGTTAACGTTTATAAAAAACCGGAAACCGTTTAATCAGTTTTCGATTTCGATTTTGGATACTCTAGTATATAGAAATAATTTAATAGGAAGAAAACAATTTTTTATTTATTTATTTTATTTATTTTATTTTTTTCTTTTGGCATTTTTATTTGTAATAAAATTAAAACCAGATGTCTTGGATATATAGCGTTTGAATATTTTTGGTTTATTTATTTATTATTATTTTTTTTTTTTATAAAGTGGAAAAGTAAACTTGAGAATTGTTTTATTTATATTAGGTTTTTGACATCAAAGAAGATGTATTTGATTTTATTAGGTATAATCATGATAAATTTTTGAGTATTCTATTTAGTTAATAAAATAATTAAGAGGGAAGAAAATTAGTTTGTCAATATCACAGAGATCTGATAATACATGCACAAACGGACTACCAAAATTAGCAGTCCTGATCTCGACAAGAGTGGGACAGTGGCATAAAGGATGCTCCAAAATTTCCTTCTCGTCGTTAAAAAGGGGCCCTAGTCTCCTAGTATGCGCGCCAGCAATCAAGTGCCCTGTGAAAACGGCTACCAGAAATCTTAGCCGATGCCTCGTTAGTTCCATTATGATGTTAGATCGAGATCGGGTTTCATTTGTCCACCTATATTGTGCAATTCTCGATAAGTAACGCCGAAAGCTATACTCCAACCATTTAGTCTGTATCTTCACATCGAAGAAGGAATCCATTTCTGGCTAGTTCATGCGCAATGAGATTACTCGGGAACATGGTTGAGTCCAACGGATGGACCATGTTCTTTCAAATGATAATAAACATTCCCCATTAAATTTGAATTTTCGAACCTCGAAATGGATCAAGCTTTATAAAGAGGTAGCAAGAGCTGAACCACCCATAAGAACAGGCATTGTTGAATCAAATAATATTGTTTTTCGATCATCAATTATTATAAATATTACAAAATTGAAACAACTTACCTCTGAAAGCTTTCAAATAGTGGACTTTATATTTTTTCATAATTTGTTTCATAATTTGTAGAAATCAATTTTTATTTTTTCTGAAATTGTCAAAATACAGAAAATTTTATTTCATTTTGTTTTAGAAATAATTTATAACCAATAAAACAAAATATTGAAATGAAATTATTATTTTAATAAAATTTTTTTTTTTTAACCAAATAATGATTTCTTTTTCTGTGTATAAAGACCTTCGATTGAAGTTAATTTAAGTCATGATTGAAGTTGATTTGAAAGTATAAAAGACCTTCAATTGAAGCTTCCTTACAGCTATGACTGAACTTGTTTTGCAACTTTTAAATACTTGCAATTGAAGCCTATTTGAGAATATAATTGAAGCTGATTTGAAACTGTAAAACTCCTTCGTTTGAAACTCAATTAAACCTGATTTGGAACTACATAAGCCCTGTGGTTCAAGCTAGTTTAAAGTTATAATTGAAGCATATATGGCACTTTATAAAAACCTACGATTGAAACTAATTTCTAAGCCATGATTGAAGCTAATTTGGTACTATTTAAAAACCTGCGATTGAAGCTTATTTCAGCAGATTTGGCACTTTAAAAAAATTTTGCGATTGAAAATAATTTAACTCAATGATTAAACACAATTCTTTTTAAATCAATTTATAACTTTATTTATAATATATTCCAGTATGTTTTCTAATCCAAAGCAAATAACTGGTAACACGTGTAAAACCAGAAGGAAAACCTTTTTCACATCCCGAACTAGCAGTAAAGGAAGTAACACCAATAAGTGTTGGACCATTTGGCAAAACTAATGGACCGCCAGAATCTCCTTGGCAGATTGAAGTACCCTGAACTGGAGCAGCACAAAGTGTAGTCGGTTTAATGAGTCCAGCGGCATAAACTCTACTACATTCTGAATTGTCTATAACTTTTAAATATGCAAATTGCAAATTAGAAGGAAGCGGTTGATGATGAGAATCTGAAATTTTTCCCCAACCAGAAGCGATAGCATAATTATCAATATAATTTGAGTACGAGTAAGTAGAAGAAATAGGAGGTAAATTAACTCTCTTTATGTATGCATTAAAAGTAACACGGGGAATTCTAATAAGTGCGATATCATTATTCAACAATTTAGCATTGTAGTCCTCGTGTTGTATAAAGTTTTTATAAGAAACAGTAAATTGAACATCAGAACTGGAACGTTGAGTTGTTCCTAAATATAAAGTGGCTGAGATGGCGCTATTTAGAAAATTATTAAAAAATTAAAAATTAATTACACAATTAATTAGATTAGATTAGATTATATTAGATTAGATTTCTAAAGTAATCTTACCCACTGGTACAGTGAGCAGCAGTTATGACCCAAGCGCGACCAATCAACGAACCACCACACCACGTAAAGCTTTTAAAATCCTTTGTTAAACTAATACCAACTTGATAGGGAAATTGTCTTTCAACAGCATCCTTGCCATTGATAATACGTGACTGGATATTTGCAGAAACAGCTACTATAGCCAAGTTAAGAATTAAAAGAATTTTCATCCTTTTTAACTTTAGTGCAAAGACTGAAGACAAGTGACTAACGACTGGTTAAAATGTTCTTAAATTTATATGTTTCTTTATTTCTTGAATTGTTATTGGATTTTATGGTTTTTGTTTGTTTAAAACGTCACTTATTTTGGCAAGTGTTAAATTTATCATAATTAAATATTTGATAGAATCATATAAGAAATTATTTTTGTTATATTTGCAAGTTTACATGTTTTTAAATATGGAATATTTAACTAAAAAAAATTTAATTAAAACTATGTACTTAGACGACAATGGAAAATAAATTAACATTTTATTTATTTTCTTTTCATATATTTTTTTTTTTTTTTACTTTAAATATTTTTCAATTTTGTTTACAAATATGGTAACATTTTTTAACAGAAAATAATAGCATAGCAACAAAAACCGAGCCGTATTGCGCATTTTCCATATAAATTTGTATGGAAATTTCCAAACTGGGTTGTGTTTAAACACAGAATAAAGTAATAATAATAATAATAATAATAATAATAATAATAATAATAAACAAAAATACGAGTAATATTTAGTTTTTAGTACATATTCAAACAATATTTATTGTTGAATCAATAAAATATTTAATGAAAACTATTTTGACTTATATTATAAAATTTTATAAAATTTTTTAAATATTTCATCTTTAACAAATAAATTATCAAAAATATAATCCAATATTACAGATTGAAAACAAATGTTATGCTGTAACATATTTAGTGTAAAATTTATGAAAAGACAGGAGATGTTGGTGTAAAATAAGAATAATTATAGGGTAATACATAGTGTATATGGTTGAAGTGTATTGTTATTTCGATCACTTAGTCAAAATAATACTTTAATAATATTATATTTGAATGTAGATAGATATCTGTATAATAAAAAATAAATCGATCTAAAAAAGAGGAAAGCAATCATTACTGAAATTGAAAAAAAAAAAATAAAAAATTTTAATTGAACACTACTTACCATTTACCGATTAGGGATATTTCTAAACGAAATTTTTATATGACTTCATATTTCCTTTAGTTAAGGACCCAGCTTATATGGATTCGGATTGATAAATAAATCTAAAAAAAAAAACAAAAATTTATATTAAAATTTGTTTATATTAAAATTTAAAATGTTTAATATCTTTATCATAAATTGCAATTTCAAAATGTGAATAATTCTATTACATGCTTTTTAAATTAAATTATTAATAGGATATGAAAGCAGTGTCCCATTTTGAAACCCCTAAAGTATCTGCTTCAACTTATATAAAACTTATTTGCGTCGAATATAAATTTGATACTAACATGTGTATGTGATTTATGCACGTTAATGTGATTTCCGGAAGAGGGTTTTATATAGGAGCTATGATTAATTCTGAACCGATCTTCATACTTGATACTTGTACAGAACTTCCTTACTTTTTTTTATTAAACTATTGCTATATTTAAGGTATTTATGATAGTTAAACCCCTATTCCGGGAGGACATTTGTATATGGGTTAGGTGAAATAATGGACCGATGATAACCAATTTCAATAGGTTTCGTCCTAGTGTCATGAATCTATTACGTGCCAAATTTCATTGAATTATCTTAAAAATTGCAACCTGTACTTTGTGCACAAGGTTTATATGTACAGCCGTTAGATGGACTCAAAAAGTGATTTTGAGTCGATTGGTATACTTTAAGGTGGGTGTTGCATGATTTTTTTTTTTGTGCGTTGTGCGTCATACTATAGAAAAATAATTTCTATATTTTATCATATAATTTTAAAATAATGATATCATTAACAATACTGTAGATAGATAGATAGAGAAGGTTGATGTGATACCAGAAAGTACCACATCTCCACCCAGAGACCGATCCCGGTCCATTGTGAGTCCCTTCGTTGAAATAGCTGTGAAATATAGAGTATAGAATGCAGAAAATAGAAGAGAATGCAGAAAATAGGAGAGTAGAAGTAGAAGATAAAAGAGTAGGAATGTGAACGAATCATATAGGGGGATTAGCAATTTTACCAATCCCCCTAGGGTTATACCCCTGATTCTCCCTTAAGCAGTCAAATTCCCATGACGAAGCCTATGACGTCTACAAGATCTGCGTCCCGAACGTAACTTAGCCCGCCGAGGAATCGGCTACCCAGCCATTTCATCCTACGATGCTGCAATCGTATACAATGGCACACAATGTGCTCAATAGACTCGGTCTCGTCGACGTCTCCACACATTCTACAAAAATCGGAATTGCTAACGTCCCATCTAGACCTCATCTTCCCTATCAAACAGTGACCCGTTATGGCCCCTATCATGATTCTTAAGCTCTTCCTATTCAAGCCCAGGAAAGTGCTAGTGCACATTCGACACTTGAATTATAAACTTTCGGAAATTTTGTTTTCAAACCCCTAACTTTTTGATATAAGATAGATAGAGAACTTAAACCAACATTTAGTTTTTTGACAAAGTTGTTAGCCTAATCATATCCGGTCTGTTCCGGTGAATAAATTTCCCAACCAGAACACCCTCTGACCAGAAAGAAGTTTTTAGCAAAATATCAAATAACTTCAGCGGAGCAATAATCTTAAAAGAGGAGATATCTCTAGGCTTTGAAAATTTTAATTTTTGTACAATAAAGACCCCATAGATTTCAGCAAAGAATCAATAGATGTATCGGGAGCAAATCTAGAAATGAAAACAATTTTCCTAGGTTGGGACAACGACTAAATAACAATCACAGATAATGACGGAATTTCAGTGAGATTAGATGGTACGAGTTATTATTCTCATTAACAACGAAATAACTAATCAAAAACCATCTCATCATTGACATTAGATTGTAATGATAGTTTTGTTTCGACGTAAATGCTTATTTCAAGAATGGGGTGATAAACATCTTCAGGTTTTTAATAATGGTTTAATGCAAAGAATATTAAATTCTTCAGTTTGAAGAACAAATCAATTAAAGTTGCCAAACTTGTTTACTCGTATTATGCAGATTTATTTGGAAATGTCCTAAATCAGCAATAGCATCCAGTAATTAAATAAATGTTTCCGATTTCATTGATGGGCTTGAAAAGCATGAATCGGAATTTTCACACCATTTTATGTTTGGAATATTAAAATCACCAAAAAAAATGATGGAGTTATCAGGTTTTTATCGCATTTGCATGTTGTTTATAAATTTGTATATTTGACGCAGGAGGAATGTAGGAGTAAGTTATAAAAATTACTCGTGTTCTAAATTTGGCTTTAACACATACGGCGATAAATTCAATATTTTGAACATTGTTAAGAATTATTTCTTCCGAAGGAAAAAAAGTTGAAACAGAAATTAAAATTCTCAACAACCCCCACCCCCCTCGCCCCACCTTCTTTACCCACTCTATCACATCTATAAATTTGAAATGTACTACACATTATTTCCGAATTATGAATTTCTTTATCAGAGTTTTTTTTCTCGGAGCCACGTTTCACTGAGTACAATGATATTGTGCTCGATATCAAAACTATCTAAATAAAGGGATTTTAACTTTGTGTTCATACCTCTAACATTTTGGTATGCGATGAAGATAGCTGAGGAGTTTTAATAATTTTTTGGAAAATATTAGTATTTAACTGGTTATTTAATTCAATTAGTTTTTGGATTTGGATCAGAAGCCCTTGGAAGAATTATGTTATTATCATCACGATAAATAAATTATCGAACAATTGTATTTTTTTGCCAAAATTATGGATTAACAAGAAGATCAAAAATACTTTCTGGGACAATTATTTGAAATAAAGCTCTATTGCGCGCATTTATCTTGTAAATTTTTACATCATTATAATCTTCGATGCCAAGGTTCATTTTAATATAGAATTCAACATCATTTATTGTTGTATCTACTCTTGACTTACTTGCAGCAATAATTTTTAAAGGCTTTGGAATTACTGTTGTAAACGGATTTACAAAAGGGTTGTTGACGACACTTAAATTAGTTGGAATGTTTGACGATGAGATAGTTAATAAAATAAGTTCTAGAGACTTACTGGTATATGGAAATATATACTATTTAACAATATATGGAAATAATTTTTATAAATACATCACATTATGCATAATTTACAATTGATGGAAATACAACTATTTTACAATATATGGAAATAATTTTTATAATTGTATATAATGGGCAAGTTTGACGAATTAGATACCGTAGGTGTAACTAAAGACGACTCTGATGGAATTATATCTCGGGGAAGCAGCAAAACTATCTAAATTTGTGAATTTAGAAAAAAGTTCACCATATTTAGCTAGTTTTCCTTGTAGAGAAGAAAAGTCTTTTTTAATTCCATCGAACTCAGAACTTACAGCTTTTGAAGAAATTGTAAAATGCCAATTACTCTGCAATTTGGACAAGTCCACTGCTTTTTTGTTTTTGGCATATGTATCAGCATCACAAGGTTTGAGGCCACTATATTTTAAGTGATTATTTCCCAAACACAATCAACAGGAAACCATACGTTCTTCTCCGGAAATATTGTAGTTTTTATTCATACAGTCGACCTCAAACTTTATTAAAGACACACACCAATACAACAAATATTATCTAGGATTATAACCAGTAATATGTAATTGAATGGCAACACAGGTGATAATTAGCAAGGGCACTAATTATAATATTGATCTTAATAATGGAATACGGTGTGGTAATATTACGGAAAATGTAAAACGGAGATGTTTTATGTGACGATTGTTTTATTTGACAAATAGAATTATACCAACTGTATGTCAATGAACATACAAAATCAACTTCATGCAAAAATAAGTCTTAACACGTTCGCCACTCAGCGTCACATATATGTGACGTGGGATGTTTCAAAAAAACTCATGTCACATATATGTATCGTAAAATTACTATAATGAAAGTTTGTTGGAAGTAATTTTCTTGCATGTTTTAGTCTCTGGCAAGGTGTCAGATATATATACGAATGTTGCGGTTTGTATATGCGCTAAACCGTTATTTTAAAATTTCGTTTTTTTTTTCAAGGGGTATTCCCCGAAGTTTTGCAATGTGCTAAAATATGTGAAAATAAGTTTGAAATGTGCTTTTATCAGTTCATTCGTGTCACAATAGCCATAGAAAAAGGTTCTTATAAGATGGGAATGACATAGAAGAAAACGATCTTGGTGAAAACGTTACAAATGAAATGAAAATCAAACTATTTAGTGACTCCCATATGTGACACAAGTACTTCTAAAAACTCATGACACTTATATGTGACTTTTGTGTATGTCACAAATACGTGACACATAGTTTCTCTTAAGAAAATTGCTCAGAAAACTCATGTCACATTTATGTGACATATTCTTTTTGTTTGTGAGTTTTTTTGAAAGCGCGAAAAATCAGTGAGTGGCGAACGTGTTAAATTATTTATTAATGATTGTTGTTGTTTAAAACAATAAATAAAAAATTGATTAAGACTTAATTGCAAATCTAACTCAATTAACTTCAATATTCAATAATTTAGCGTATTTTAATTTTTATTAATTATTTTGGCGTTGTTTCTCGTTATGAAGATTTTTTTTTCAATTTGACGCTTTTTCGTTTTAGTTTTTTTTATTTTAAGGATTTTTTTTAATGTTATTTTTTTTTTTTCTTTTTAAATATTTTTCATTTTGTCAATTGTATTTTGGCATTATTTTCTGTTTTGACAATTCTTATATTTGGTCATTTTTTCCTTATCGTTTTGGTGATTTTTTTTTCATTTCGGTCTTTTTCTTATATTTGTATTCATTTCTTTTTGGCGATTTTTGTCTTGACGGCAAGTCTTTTTATTAGACATTTTGTTCGTTTTGCGATTTTTATGTGTTTTTTTAATTTATTATTTTGGTGTTATTTCTCGTTTTGAATATTTTTTTTTTTTTTTTTTCAATTTGACGCTTTTTCATTTTGTTGATTTTTTTATTATTATTTTTTTTTTTTTTTTTTGTGATTTGTATTTTATTTTGACAATTTTAATTTTATCTTTTCGTTTTGAGGATTTTTTTGTTAATTATTTTTCATTTTGGCAATTTTATTTTGGCATTATTTTCTGTTTTGACGATTCTTTTATTTGGGCATTTTTCGTTTTGGTGATTTTTTTTCACTTCGGTCTTTTTCTAATATTTGCGTTTATTTCGTTTAGCGACTTCTTTCAGGTTAGTAATTTTTTTTATTTAAGCTATGTTTTGTAGAAATTTTGCAAATCTTTTTGTTTCTGTTAATTTTTTCATTTTTCCGATTTTTTATTTTGGCGATTTTTTAATTTATAATTTTTTTTTTAATTATAATTAATTTATATTTTCGTTCTGGCCATTTTTTTATTTAATCGTTTTTTTTTTTTTTTTTTTGTGATTCAAGATTTCATTTTGCATTTTTTTCGTTTTGGCAATTTTTTTTAAGGTTAGTAATTTTTTATGCCATTTATTTAATTTTGGCGACTTTTTCATTTTGAAATTTTTTTTCATTTTGGCTTCTTTTGTGTTTTAGCGTTTCTTTCGCTTTGGCAACTTTTAATTTAGCGTTTTTTCCCCATTGTAATGATTTGGTAGGACATTGTCTTCCGTTTTGCCGTTTTTTGTCTTTTATTTAGTTTTGGCGGTTTCTGGTTCCTGGTTAGTCAATTATTTTTCGTTGTTTTTGCGTTTTTCTTTGTAGTAAATTTTTTAATCATTTTGGTGACTTTTTATTTTAGTTTTTTTCGTTTTGAGGCTTTTAATTTTAAAATTTTTTTTTTTTTTTGACGATTTTTATTTTGGCATTTTTTCTTTTCGTTTTGGTGATTTTTTTTTTTCACTTCCGTCTTTTTTTTAATATTTGCGTTTATTTCGTTTTAGCAACTTCTTTCAGGTTAGTAATTTTTTTCATTTAAGCTATGTTTTAAATTTTGTAGAATTTTTACAAATCTTTGCGAATTTTTTGGCGTTTATTTTTGTTTCTGTTGTTTTTTTCATTTTTCCGATTTTTTATTTTGGCGTTTTTTAGTTTTGACGATTTTTTTATTTTAAATTAAATTTTCGTTCTGGCCATTTTTTTATTTAATCGTTTTTTCTTTTTTCGTGCTTTATTATATTGGCATTATTGAAGCTGGTTTAAAGTTATGATTCAAGCATATTTGGCACTTCATAAAAGTCTGCGATTAAAGCTAATTTGAGTCAATAATTTAAGACATTTTAGAGCTTTAAAAGCTATTTGTTTGATGCTAATTTAAGTTAATGATTGAAAATTATTTAGTATTATATAAATCCCTGCGACTGAAGTAAATTTGAGTTAATGATTGAGGCTGATTTATTACTATAAAATATCTTTGATTAAATTTAAGTTACTATCAAATTGAGGTTTATTTTAGACTATTTTGAGATATATTTGGTACTATAAAAGCAGCTAAATAAAAGCACTTCAATTAAAACTTATATGGACTTGATTTAAAACTACATAAAACCTTGCGATTGAAGCTATGATTGAACCCTCAAATTAGCCTGCTAAATCGCTTATTTGAGCAGATTTATCACCTTAAGGAAATCTGCGATTGAAGCTAATTTAACTAAATGGTTAAAAACAATTCTTTTTGAATCAAAAATATAACTTTATTAAAAAAAAATTTAAAAAAAAGTTCTTCTAATATTTTATTCCATTATGTTTTTTTAATCCAATGCAAATATTTGTTAACAGGTACATAACCAGAAGGTGCACCTGTTTCCCATGCCTCCTCAGCGAAAAAGGAAACAATATCAATAAGTATATTATTACTTTCCAAAACTAATGGATCGCCAGAATCTCCTAAGCACGTTTTAAAACCGTCAACTTCAACAGCACAAAGCATATTCGATTTAATGGTTCCAGGGGCAAAACAATTTCTGCAAACTGATTTGGGTAAAACTTTAAACAGCAGATTCTGAAGTATTCCCCAATCGGAAAGGGCAGAACGTTCATAAGAGTAAGTTGAGTAATTAGAATGAGATAATTCAATTTTCTGTATGTAGTCGTTATACCAACTTAATAGGGAAATTTTCTATCAACAGCATAATAATATGTTATTGGATTATGTTGTTTATGTTTGTTTAATAAATTAAATATTTTGACAAGTGTTAAATTAAGAAATATTTGATAGAATCAGATGAAAAAATAATTTTTGTTTGGTATGTATGCAAGTGCAAAATGTTTTTAAATACACAGAGAAAAAAATATTTGAAATATATTTTTTAAAATTTAGTTCATAAATATTATGAATCGAATATGACTTTTTTCCCAAACTTTTTTCATAAAAAATAAAATTTTGTTCATAGATATTAATAAATTGTTCATAATGAAAATTTTTGGGAATTTTGCAAAAAATTTTGTTAAATCTTCGATTTAATTTTATTAAATTTAATTGAAAATGGTAAATGAAAATAATGGGTGATTCAAGTAGAGATACTTTTTTCAATAGCCTTTTTTTGACAGATCACGTGTGAGTCATGTCATGCTGTCATTTTATTTTTGTTTAGTTTTATTATTTGGCATTTCATAATGGAAAGACTTACGCCTGAACAACGTTTACAAAATGTTCAACTTTATTACGAAAATTCACGATTTGTAAGGAATGTGTTTCGTGCACTTCGCTCAACTTATGGTCAACATAATCGTCCTACTAAGCGTACTATTCGCAACACCATCACCCATTTTGAGACCCAGCATTCATTATTGGATAATATTCGACCGAATAGACCACGTCCAGCACGCTGTGAAGAAAATATAGCGGCCGTAGCTGAGAGTGTACACGAAGACCGTGGATTGGTTTCCGAATTTTTAAACAGAATTTATTTATTTATTTATTTATTTAGTGAAAACTCACTCGAGAAATGACATAATGTATGTAGGTTATAATAGGTCTTCTTGAGGACATCATAAAATCAGTTTTAAAAATTCCCAATACACCCTCAGAATTTGAAGTTATTCAAATTTGTTTTTGGTTACGTTAGGTTAGGGAAGCTGTCTAGTCTATAAGAGACAGTGCACTTGGGTCCAATTTGGTCCCGTTATGAAACTATGCTAACTCACATGTCCATAACAGCGTTCGAAATGAACCAAACCGCCGCATGTATGAAAGAATTGATCCATCTGATGTCAATATCATATCTGATAATACATTCTCCTGATCTCGTCAAGAGTGGAACAGTGACATAAAAGATACTCCACCGTTTCCTCCTCCCTTTTAAACACTTTTGTAGAAGTTGTCGAGATGAGGAAGAGGAGGAAACGGTGGATTATCTTTTATGCCGCTGACCCACTATATATGTATTTATATAATCATTCTAATCATTTGGTTATTTAGTTGACATAATAAACTAAATATCATGACCTTAAATCCTCAAAAAATTTTCAAAGGCATTTTAACAACGGGACAAATCTGGGTAAAACTACAATTCTCTACGTTTTCTTTCAAAACGACGGTAAGTAAAAAAAAAACAATATTTTAATTCAATGTGAAATATTCTGCCTTAACTTGTGACAATTCTACACAGCTAAACGTCCACATATCGGCTTCAAAAAGTTTCATCAGTGTACTGCTTTCATATCGTGCAAAATTAAGTAAAAGAGATAAGGATGAATTTAAATTAGTTCATAAAGCTGTTTCCAACATTTATCCAAGAAGTCCAAAAAAGATAATTTTTTATAAAATGTATATGTAGATATTAATGAATTTTAACTTTTAAATAAACATTCATAGATGTCAAAAGAATAGAAATCACTATATATGTATATATATATCTGGAGGAAGCATTTCCAAAATTTAATGATTTCTTTGGACCCGTACCTTGGACGTACCAACACGACAACGCTCCGATTCATACCGCCAGAGCAGTAAAACAATGTTTTAATCAACAAGGTGTTCAACTTTTGGATTGGCCCCCATATTCACCAGACCTAAATCCAATAGAAAATGTCTGGGGTTGGCTTGCAAGAAAAGTTTATGAAAGAGGAAAACAATTTGAGACGATAGAATCCTTAAAGGATGCAATAACGGAAGCATGGAGTTCAATTTCACTAAATTACTTAGAGTCATTATACAAGTCAATGAGGTTATTTCTAAAAATGGTTGCAGTACTCATTACTAATTGAATGCTAGAAGATAATAACTTTCATTTTTATAATATAAAATGTAAAAATAAATTAAAGTTTGTTTAGTTTTAAAATAATCCTTATTCAAGTGACACACGAAAAAGTACCACAGAAATACATGTCTTTAAATCTTTAGTATAACAAAATACATATGTATATTTTTTATTTCTTCAGGAAACTAAAGCCAACACTTTGAAATTTGGTTGCGCAAAAAATTATTTTTTTCTAAACTTTAGTTTAGGAGATATACTTAATTAAAGTTAATAAAAATGTGATTCCTTATTCAAGTGGCAGGCAGTGTATGTTATATAACTATATTATCAATTCACTATATTTTGGATTTTTTTTTTTTAAGAATTATCTCTGAAAACAGTTAATACGGTACTCTCAATCGAATTATACTATAGTACTTGGAATAGAACGAATTCTATTGGCAAAAAAAAAAAAAAAATTCGGTTGCCATAACGAATCTGTATTCTCTGTCTAGAGATAGATGACAATTTTCCTTTAGATTTTCTTTAGCTGTTGCTGAACACATCTGTAAAGAAAATTAAATTGAATAATTGTGTTAAAATATTTTATTGGAACTTTTTTTTGAGATTTTCAATTTCATGGTTTTTAAAACACTTGGGCGTATGATTTATATTAAATAATTAAATAACACTTATACGCACTGAGATGCTACAAATGTAAAATACAATTCAATGAAATAATATTTGCTGACAATATGAAATTAATTTTCTATCTTTAAGATGTAACACTGTTGGAATTACTCGTATTAGAATACGAGATAATCATAAATATTTTTTTTTTTTTTTAATGTTTAAAATTTTATAAAATTTTTATTTCACTATAAAACTAACATATCGTGAATTATTGTGTAAAAATATTGCAAAATTCCAATCAATATAACTGATCTAAAATATTCCCTAAATTTAGTATATTCGAAATTAAAAATTTTTTAACAAACATTTTTATTTTTAAAGAGTATTATTTTCGCAGCTTAAACTTTTTGGAATGAAACTTATACCATTTTAGATGGAGAACTTTGCGTAAATATAATTCTTAGACAAAAAATTTCAAAAACAATAGAGAAGCATGGTTAGAATTTTTGTACAGACTACATTCAAATATTTTGGGTGAAGAATAACTTTTAATGGCAGTAAAAAATAACTTTCTTTACCTCAGCGCTTATATCAATTAGAAACGAAAAATTTATATCTTATATACAGGATTATTTAATTTGCCTACAGACGGACTTAATTATACTACCAAACTGTTTAAAATAACATGGTATAAATATATGTGTGTAAGTATTATAATGGTAATAGCTTTGTAAATTTTCTTCCTAACTACTCAATTAATTTTGTGAGTTATCACTAAAAATGATATGGTATCTATGGGTTTTTGATACAAAGTATTTCAATTTATTATTATTATTTTTTTAATGTAATTAAAGGCCTTATTTTCTAAAAAGTCAAACGAAAACTCATGTCGTCGCAATTCGATACTGAAAACAACAAATAAATTAAAATTTATATCCTGTTTTCAATATAAATTCTCAAAACGAATTTGTGTGTTTTTTTTCATAAAATCAGGCCATAAGTTCTTATCACAAATTTTGTATTAATATCTCAGAATTCAATTAATTCATTAAAATAAAAATCTGTATGGATCTGGAAGAGACAACACTAAATAACACAATATTTGCCATCCATTATTATAAAATTATATGGTGGTCATATTATGTCCGTCCGGCTATCTTTCTAAAAAAATTAAACTTTAATCCAAAATAGCATTCAATTGCTCGTATCATCAAATAAAGTATTTACACTAATTATTTAAACCAAGGGCTTTAATGTTCGTATCCAAGATCATCAATTTTTAGTATAATTTAAACTTATATAATCAATAATTTCCAAATTGATTTAGCTCATATTAACTAATATTATGGAAAATATTCTCAAGATTATTGATGCAAAATGTTATTAATTTATGAATTATTAAAGATTAAAAAAGCTACAGACTTATGATCAGAAAATTACAAAAATTTCCAACTAAGCAATGTATGCATATGTTTATCGATGTTATACAATTGTCCTCTTTAATTTTGTTCTCTTCATGACCACTATCGTATAAATTCTCCGATTCCGTATCTGACAATTCCATTTGCTATTCATTACTTTCACACATTAAATTCTCCTTGAATCCAATTATTTATGTCAGCATTCGTGAAAAGATGTTCCGCACAAATTTGAGCTATAAGTGTACCAATAGTTGAAAGATCTTCGTTTCCTTCCTGAATTATATTTTGTAAAATATTTAAGGACATGTTATCCTCTTCACTCCATTCACTATCGAATTCGAGCAAGACGTTCCAAGATTTTTGGATATTTTATCCTAGGACGTAACTAGAATTTGAACTTCATTTTTGAGATTGAAGTTTTTTAGTTTGAGCTCTAAATTTGTTCCCTTTTCGCCAAGCAAATGGGTGAACAGTTGTTTTTTTATAATTTAATTTGACCAAGATGAAAACGTTTGGATCTAATGGTTGCTTAAGCGCAGTGCAGTGGGTGGTAGATTCATTGCTATAATTAAACCGTCATCACTTTTTAGTTCCTCTTCTTGGTGACACGTCGCGTTATCTAAAAGCAAAACTGCTTTTTGCAGCAGACCTTTTAAAACCAAAAGTTCTGGAATCTAAAACTTACTTTTACTAAATGGTGAAAATTAACTTATGCCCTTGAATATAGTTTTTTCGTTTTAGATTTTTTTATTTTGAGGATTTTTCTTGTTTTTTCTTTTTAATTATCTTTCATTTTGGCAATTTTATTTTGCCATTATTTTCTGTTTTGACGATTCTTTTATTTTAGCATTTTTACTTTTCGTTTTAGTGATTTTTTTCACTTTGGTCTTCTTCTAAAGTTTCATTTCATTTTTTTGTGTTTTAGCGTTTTGGTAGTTTTTAATTTAGCGTATTTTTTTATTGTAATGATTTGGTATAGCGTTTTGCAGTTTTTTTTCTATTTTTTTTATTTATTTTTTTATTTAGTTTTGGCGGTTTCTGGTTCCTATTTAGTCCACTATTTTTTGTTGTTTTTGCATTTTTCTTCGTTGCAAATTTTTTAGCATTTTTACCTTTGATTAAAACTAACTTAAAGTTCTGCATTTAAAGCTAATTTGTAATAGATTAAAGTTAATTTGAAACTACGATTGAGGCTTATTTGTAACCATAACTAAAACTTGTTTGAAGCTTATTTGAGATTGAGATTGAAGGTGATATGAAATTACATAAACAACTGAAATTGAAGTTAATCCACAGCAATTATTGAACCTAGTTTGCGATATTATAAAAAGCTTTGATAAAAATTAAATTGAGACTTTATAAAAAGCTACCATTGAAGCTAGTTTAAAGCTATGATTGAAGCTCATTTTGATCTGCATAAAGACCTATATTTGAAGTTCATTTAATGCTTCAACTGAAGTTTGTTTGAGATTATGTGTAGTTAATTGTTTGAAGCTGTTTGAGGTTATAATTGAAGCTCGTTTGAATCCAAATGAAAAACGTAATAAAATTTACCCTTCACTATATTTGGATTTGCATGTGTGCCAGGGATGTTAAAATTGGTACAATTGTACTTTTCTTTTATTTGGTACAATTCGAAACTGAAAGGTACAGTAACCAATTTGTTACAATTTAAATTTGTTTCTAATCTGAATTTTTAATCTGAATTTTTTTATATATAGCAAATCATCTTATTTAGAAACCAGGTTTCAACTTTAATTGGAAAAATGTTTAAAAAATCTAAAATTAGTTGAGACAAAGCTTTACGGTTATACGATACTTGATATCGAGTCTCAGCTTTTTATTTTAAAATAAAATTCTCTTATCAGAGAATGAAATTCCTCTATTCTGAACAGACGGGAGGAATAGTATTATGGGAAAGGGAATTTCATGAAATCGTTTGCAGTATCCCCACTTGTGGAACTAAGTGCAATTTAAAATTTTTTTTTGCCGAAATTGGATACCAAAAAGTATAGAAAAAGATTGCGATGTGTCCCTGGCCCAATGTAGTCTGAACAAAGTCCTTACAAATCCTTCAAATTCAAAATCTTTTATTTTTGGATTCGCTAAAGATATAGACTTCAAATTTTTTTATTCAATAGATAATTTTGTTCTTTAACTAGTTAAGAAAAAAACTAATAAAATCGGTCGGAAATACTAGGATATATATTGAAAAAACTGGACCAAGAACATGCAAAATTATGGTGCTTAAAAATTCAAACGCAAATAACTCGAAAACTATGAGAGATAAATAGGACATGTAAGCATGTTTTTTATAGGTCTTATCAGGGCCTATAACAATATATAAAAATATTTGCAATCGGACGAGAAACAAAAATTTTGCAAGCGATTAAAAATTTTTTATGTCAGAGGTACCTAACTTTGAGCCTCCTTAGCTCCGCCCCTGGGGGGGATTGCTGTGCCCCCTTCCAAACATAACAATGTACGCTCCTCTGCTACACCTATACCAAATTTCATGAAAATCCAACTGACCGATCAGAAGTTACAGATTTATTTCCAAAAAATTTTTATTCTGCCCCACTGTGCAATTTTAAGAACTGTTTAGTACAATTTAAAAATTCCAATTGACATCCCTGATGTGTACTGTGATATGTATTTATTTTACATATGTGTAAGTGTTTTGGCTTACTTCATTTATTTTTTTCTTAATTTCAAATCAAATTTAATGTATTTTCATCATCAACATCATCGTGGTTGTCGTCGTGGTCGTGGTCGTGGCCGTGGTAGACTTGTTGTCGTCTACCACGACCACGTCATATTGTAATGGTCGTTTGGTTGTGTTTGGTAAAACTAATAAGTGATGGAATAAGAAGAAGCTTTATTGAGAGAATATAATGTGAGGCTCGAGTAGTGGCAGCAATCAATGATAAAATGAAAAGTCTTACATTGATTGCTTTGTGGTGTGTTAGTGTGTGTGCGTGTGGCCTTTTATAAAATTCATATTAAATTAAAATATTTTTGACGTTTCAGCAGCACAGTCATATATACTTAGCACAGAAGTTAGAGAGAGAGAGAGGGGGATGGGGGAGGAGGGAGTAAAGTAAACAAACTTATCTAAGTAAAAAAAGTATTTTATGTGCCAAACCAAATGCCTGAGTATGTGTGGTAAAATATCCTTCTTATGAATGGTTAGTTACTCTTGATTACATATATGATATGAGTTAGTTCATTTGTGTGTGTTTTTGGACTTGTGTGTATGTAAATCTTTGTAGTACAAACAAATATAAATAAATATATTTTTGGCGGAGTATAAGTAAAATTTTAGAAAATTTTGGAAAATAATGGAGGTCTAACATCTAACACATAAACTAGCTAAGAAATGGAGGGGGGAGGGAGAGGGGTTGAGGATACTATAAAGTTAAAGGGGGGGAGGGGAGGTTAGGATTTTGGCGAATTATCTAAGAGGTCTTCTATATTTCATTAGAAGCCACTAGTATGTATGTACCTTCTGGATTCCTTTTTTCATACAAAAGTATGTTCTATCAGGTGCGTATCCAGCCAAAGCATTTGGGGGAGGGGGCCAAAGTGGAGAAAGTGTATGTTTCATATTTTGTAATAGGATATGTTTGCCTATTGTATGCTTTTTAATAAATACTACAATATTTTTGTATACCAATGAATTTATTTTTAACTTTTTTTTTTTTTTTTTTTTTGTTTTATATAAAAATATTATTAATTTAATAGGATGACAATTTTTGTTTGCATTTTTATTTGTGATGAAATTAAAAACTAATAACTTGGATATGTAGCGTTTGAGTATTTTTGGTTTATTCACCTATATATATTATATATTTATAGTTATTATTGTTTTTGTAAAGTGGCATTTTGTAAATTGTTTTTTTGTTTATATGGAAAAAATAACCTTGTGAAAGGTTTTGGTATCAAAGAAGATATATATTTGATTTTGTTAGGTATGGTCATGGATAATTTGTTCTTAGTTTTATGCTATAGCGTGATCCATTTCGAAGTTCCCTAATTTTAAAAAAAAAAAAAACACAGAAAATTCAAATTTAATGGGGAATGTTTATTTTCATTTGAAAGAACGTTCTTTGGCATTTATTTTTTTAAGATTATGTCTATCAAATATTGGCCGTTGCTAGGTCGCAGATGGTCCATCCGTTGAGTCCAATTTTCAATGACTCGCTCGAGCATTTCGACTGGTTACTGGCGAATGACACGCATGATGTTTTCCTCCAAGGCCTGAATCGGAGCGGGTTTGTCCGCATAAACTTTAGACTTTACATATCCCCACAGGAAAAAGTCTAACGGTGTGATATCACACGATCTTGGTGGCCAATCGACCGGCCCAAAACGTAAAATTATGTGCTCACCGAAGTGTTCTCTCAATAAATCCATTGATTGATGCGATGTGTGGGAAGTGGCGTTGTCTTGCTAAAACCAAACGTCGCCGATATCACGAGCTTCAATTTCAGGCATCAAATAGCAGGTTATCATGGCACGATAACGGTCGCCATTGACGGTTACGTTCGCACCGGCACCATTTTTAAAGAAATATGGACCGATGATTCCACCGGCCCACAAACCACACTAAACCGTTGTTTTTTCTGGATGAAGTGACAGTTCTTGAATCTCTTCAGGTTGCTCTTCGTCACAAATGCGGCGCAATTTTGTTTGTTTACATACCCATTGAGCCAGAGCGATGCCCATAGAGCGAAGCGATGTCACTTGGGAAGGTCGAGCGGCTTCAGTTGTTGCACAAGCTGTATTTTGTACGCTTTCAATTTAAGATCTTGACGTAAAATGCGCCAAGTCGTATATATAATCAAGCCGAACATAAAATACCCCACACCATTGTGTGTGTCCATCAAATTTCGTGGAGGGGTCTTATATTAGACATGTGGACAATTGTGGATCGATACATTTATTAAGTGTAAAGGAACTGGTGGAGGCCCGAATATGTAGCAGAAGTTTTCTGCAATTGAAGATTTGACTGGGATGAAAGAGTCCGTTGAAGGTATAGCCAACACGTTTGGATTAGGCTTTTCTACTACCAACAAACAAACAGAAGCGATCACTGAAGTTGAATTAATTTAAACGAAAGTTATCAACAGTGTCCACCCCAGCCACCGGCGAAAAAAATTAAAAAGGCTCAAGCCCAACTGCCGAAGTCCTTGCAGAGGAAAACTATATGCACAAAAATGTGTTGAAAGCTTTGAGGGAGCAGCATCAATACACGACCAGCTTTATGATTTAAAAAAAGAGGAGTTAAAAGAGCAAAAGTTTCATAATCTAGTGATGGAAAAGTTAAGACTTAGGGAAGTGGAGGACAAAATTTAAAAAAAAAAAACCAAAAACTATTGGAATTAGAAAATTGAAAATATAATAATTGAATTTTGCTATCACCCGAAATGCTACACTAAACATTTTGTTTTATTTCAAATTTTTAATTCTTTACTTCGTACCCTTGTTTTTCACAAAATTTTTTTTTTTTTTTTTGCAAACTTTTAAGACAAAACAAAATAGCTGAAAGCAAATTCCCTTATCCATAATACTATTCTCCCCGTCTGTTTAGAATAGGGGAATTTCATTCCCGGGATAAATGAATTCCCAGGAAACTCATTTTACAGGAAATATTTATAATTTTACTGTATATGAAACACACACTTCCCCCACTTTATCTACCTAAAACTAGCTAGTGAATGGCCAATATAAAAAAAATTTCGATTTAACTTTAACTAATTTTTCAGTGATGATTAAAAAAAAAACTCTTGAAGGAATTCAACCCCCTCCCCCTCTGGCTAGATACGCACCTGATAGAACATACTTTTGTATGGAAAAAGTGGTCCAGAAGGTACATAAACATACTACTAAAGCCAAACATTATTGTCCTTATACTCACATGAGTAAAAGTCTAGATGGATTTTAAATTAACAGTAAGAGTAATGTTGTATATGGAGAATTTATTTTGTTTGACTTGACGAAAAAAGATTCATGCTTGGTTAGTTTGCACATGTTGTTGTTTTTAGTGTTATTATTGTTGTGGAATAAGGAACGTTATTTAAATATTAATAACAAATGTGTGCTGGCTGTTTTGCATACCTCGTTGGATGTATGTCTATGAATAGAGATCATAGTATGGGCTTTTAATTTCCACATTTGTAATTGTAGTGGAAGCTTTACATTTAACTGATTAATAGCTATAAATGTATGAGCATGAATGTGTGTAAATTTCTTAAAAGTACAGTTGAAACAAAATGTTACTTTTACGGCCCACAACGTACATACATATGTACATGCATTCCTATTAAAATATTCAAATAGTTAATGAAGGTTTTAATTTGGGGTAATATTTTTTAAGAAGATGAAAGTGATATTTTTGTATCTGTTGGTCTTAAAAGAACATAAATGATGGAATTTAATAAATAATATAAAAGAGTATGAAATGGAAATCAAAAGTCTTGAATTAGAATTAATTAAAGGCATTTATATAGTTTCAAAATTGTTTCAAACATGGTCACAAATTATATTCAGCTGCAAGACTATTGGCCCAAAATAGTCTAAATTTTAGCTTCAAATTAAAGACAAAATTTCTGGAATCATAGTTTCAAACCAGATACATTTATAGCATCAAATTATTGTCAATCATAGGTCTTTATACGGTCTCAAATTATCTTCAATCGTAGCCTTGAATTAATATCAAAATTGGCTTCAAATATAGCTTTAAATTTGCTTCAATTATTGCTCTTTATAAAGTCTCAATTTGATTTTAATCAAAGCTATTCATAATGTCAAAAACTAGGTATAATCATTACTGTAGATTTGTTTTAATTTCAGGTCTTTATGTACTGCCAAATCAGATTCAATGAAGGCTTCAAACTAGCCCTTGATTTTCTTTAATATCAGGTCTTTATGTGCTACCAAATCGAATTCAATCAAAGCACGAAGAAAGTAAGAAATAGATATTTTTTTTAGATACAAAAAGTTTTAAAAATATATATTTTTATACAGTGTCAAACAAGCTTCAAACATAGCCTCTAATGAAATTTAAACATATGTCTTTTTATAGTGCAAAACTAGCCTTAATCAAAGCCTCAAATCAGTCTCAATCATAGTCGCAAATAAGCTTCAAATTAGCTTCAATCATAGCTTAAGATTATCTATTGTCAGCTTTAATCATTGACTCAAATAAATATTAATAATATTTCTTTATATAGTATCAAACCAGCTTCATTCAATTTATTTTGTTATGTTTTTAAAATTCAGTTTCAATCGATGTTTTTTTTTTTTTTTTTTTTTTTTTGGTCTTTATGTGGTCTCAAATTTGCTTCGTTTTAAGATCTCTGTGTATTTTTAATTCAGCCTTAATCACCATTTTAAATTAGCCTCAATTGCAGCTTTTTATTTAGTTGTATATTAACTTCAATTCAATTCTAATATTAACTCAATCGTACGTTGTTATTTAGCTTCAAGCAAAGATTTTTATAAATTTTTAAACTAGCTTCAATCAGAGGTATTATCTAAGGCTCAAGTTGGCTTAAATCTGAGGCCTTTTTATAGTCTTAAAATACATTAAAATTTAAGTATTTTATAGCTTCAAATCTGTTTCAATCATCATCTTAAACTAACTTCAAATATTTGCCTTTATATAGCTTCAAATAAATTTTAATCATAGTCTCAAAATGGCTTTAATGGTGGGTGATTACATGGTTTTAAATCTGCTTTATGTTACTCCAAATCAGTATTAATCAATTTTCTCAAATAAATTTCAATCATTGTCTCAAATTAGCCTCAATTTCAGACCTTCTTGTAGCGTCAATCATATGTTTTAATTAGCTTTATTTGTAGTTACAAAATAGTTTCAATCTAGTCTCGAATTAGTTTCTTCACTAGCTTCATTCAGAGTATATAAAATTAGCCTAAGTCTTAGGTATTTATATAGTTTTAATATGCTTCAATCATAGTTTCAAAATAGCTTCAATTGAAGAGTTTTCTTTGTAGCTAATTTGGAACAGCTTCAATCTTAGTCTCAAATTAGTTTCAATCACATAGTTTCACATTAACTCAAATTAGCTTCAATCACAGATCTATATAGAGTTTCAAATTAACTTCAATCGTAGTTCCAACTGAGCTGCAATCTATTTTCGAATTAGCTTCAAATGCTAAATCTCAATTTAGCTTCAATCGATGATCTTTTATAGTTCCAAATCAGTTTCAATTATAGTCTCTAATTAGCTTCGATCACAGGTTTATATATAGTTTCAAATAAGCTTCAACCATAATTTCAAAATAGTTTCAATCACAGTGTTTATATAGTTTCAAACTTACTTCAATCGAAATTCAAAATCAGCGTTAAACTTTTCTCAAATTATCTTCAAATGCTAAACTCCAATTTAGCTTGAATCGCAGATTTTTGCAGTTATAAATCAGCTTCAATCATACTCTCAAATTAGCTTCAATCACAGGTATTTATATAACTGAAGCTTTAAACTAGCTTCAATTGTAGCTTTTTATAAAGTCTCAATTTAATTTTAATAAAATCTAAATTTAATTTAAAATTAAATCAAGATAAAATTAAAAATAAAAATAGAAATAAATCGTTAAAACGCCAAAAAAAATTACAAAAAGTCGTCAAAAGGAAAAAAAAACTAAAATAAAAAATCACCAAATTGCTAAAAAATTTACAACGAAGAAAAACGCAAGAACAACGAAAAATAATCCAATAACCAGGAACCAGAAACCACCAAAACTAAATAAAAGAAAAAATATAAAAAACGGGTAAACGGAAAAAAACGCCAAAATACAAAAAAAAATGGAGAAAGAATGCTAAATAAAAAATCGCCAATACGAAAAAAATGCTAAAGCATAAAATAATTAAAATAAGTAAAAAAAAAAAAAAACAAAATGAAAAAAAAACTCGCCAAAACTAAATAAAAGAGACCAAACTGAAATAAGCACCAAAAAATTGGCAAAGCGAAAATATGATTAATCTGAAGTGAAAACCGAAGTGAAAAAAATCGGAATACAAAAAAAGGACAAAATAAAAGTACCAAAAAATAGGGAAAAAACTAAAACGCTAAAACGAAAAAAGCTAAAGCAAAGAAAATCACAAAATGAAAAAATCGCCAAAATTAAATAAAACACGCCAAACGAAATAAATGGCAAAAAGCTTATAAAAGGAAATAAATGCAAAATGTAAAAAATCTTTAAAACGACTAAATAAAAAAATTGCCAGAACGAAAAAAATCATCAAAACGAAATAAATGCCAAAAATTCGCAAGAATCTTACAAAATTTAAAACATTACTTAAATTAAAAAAAATACCAACCTGAAAAAAATCGTCCAAATGAAATAAACGCATATATTAGAAAAAGACCGAAGTTCAAAAAATTACCAAAACGAAAAAAAAATGCCAAAACAAAAAAATCGTGAAAATAGAAAATAATGTCAAAATAAAAAATAATTAAAACGAAAAAAACATAAAATAGAATGATCGCCAAAACGAAAGAACGCCAAATTGAAAAAAATCTTCAAAACGCCAAAATAATAACTAAAAAAATGCATTAAATTAAAAATCGCAAAACGAAAAACACGTAAAATAAAATAACGACAAAATAACAAAAATCGCATAAACGAAATAAACGCAAAAATTAGAAAAAGACGCAGTGAAAAAATCACCAAAACAAAAAAAATGGTCAAAATGGAAAATAACGCCAAAATAAAATCGCAAAAATGAAAACTAATTAAAACAAAAAAAAAACAAAATTTAAAAATTACCAATATGAGAAAATTTATATTCTGGAAAAATTGCCAAAACGAAAGTAACGCCAAAATTTAAAAATAACCCAAGTAAAAAAATCGCCAAAATGAAAAAAATCAGAGAGACGGAAAATAACGCCAAAATAATAAATCACTAAAATGATAAAAATAATAAATCACTAAAATGATAAAATAAAAAAAGCTAAAATGAAAATAGCCAAAATAATTAAAAAAACATGGATAAATGCAAAAAATCGCTAAAATTAAATGAAAAACAAAATACAGGTCTAAAAATTGACAAAACTTAAATTGGCAAAACTTTTTGTTATTATGCATTTTTTAAATTATAAATGAAATAATAAAAATACTTTATGACGCGGTTCTATCAAATATTTAATTATGATAAATCCTCTTAATTTAACACTTGTCCAAACACGTAATATACGTAATATTTTAAACAAACAAAAATAACAAAATCCAATAACAATTCAAGAAATAAAGAAACATATAAATTTGGGAATATTTTAACTAGCCATTATTCACTTGTCTTCAGTGGTTGCACTAAAGTCTAACGGAATGAAAATTTTCTTAATTCTTAACTTGGCTTGGATTGTAGCTGTTTCTGCAAGTGTCCAACCACGTATTATTAAAGGCAAGAATGCTGTTGAAAAACAATTTCCCTATCAAGTTGGTATAAGTTTAAGAAAATTTCAGAAAACTACGTGGTGTGGTGGTGCATTGATTGATAACAATTGGGTTGTAACTGCTGCTCACTGTATCTATGGGTATGATTACTTTAGAAATCTAATCTAATTTAATTAATTGTGTAAATAATTTCATATTTTTTAATAATTTTCTAAATAGCGCCACCTCAGCCACTGTACTTTTAGGGTCAATTGATCGTTTTGAGCCCAAGATTCAATATAATGTTTCCAGAGAAAACTTTATAATGCACGAGGACTTCAGTTATAATTCACGCGTTAATGATATCGCACTTATTCAAATTCCCACTGTTACTTATGACGACGATATACAGAAAATTGAATTACCTGATATTTCTTCAACTTACTCTAATGAAGGTGTTATTGTTTCCGGTTGGGGAACAACTTCAAGTTCTCTTAGTGCCAGGACTACTTCTGAATTGCAATATGCACTTTTATATGTTATAAACAATTCAGTTTGTGAACGCTTTTATGAAGCTGGACTCATTAAACCGACTATGCTTTGTACTACTGGAACTTCGGGTTCTTCAACATGCTACGGAGATTCTGGCGGTCCATTAGTTACGGAAGAGAATAGCGTACTTATTGGTATTGTTTCCTTTGGTTCTAATACCGGATGTGAAAAAGCTATACCTGATGTATTTACACGCGTTACCAGTTATATACCTTGGATTAAAAAACATACTGGAATATAATATTAGAAGAATTTTTTTTAATTTTTTTGAAAAATAAAGTGATAAATTGATTTATAATCATTTAGTTAAATTAACTTCAATTTCAGATCTTTTTAGAGTGTCAAATCTCACAACTTCAAATTGTATAGTTCCAAATCAATTTTAGTATTGGTTTCAAAGTAGCCTCAATCATAGTTCCAAAACACTTTCACTATCGACTCAATTTATCTTCAATCGAAGGTCTTTGCAGTTTCAAATCAGCTTCAAACACAGGCCTCTCCAAAATGAAGAAGTCGTCAAAACGAAAAATTAAAAAAAAAAAAATAAAAACAAATTGCTAAAACGCAAAAAAAAACTAGAACAAAAAGGTCACCAAAATTATAAAAAAATTTGCAACGAAGAAAAAAGCAAGAACAACGAAAAATAATCGACTAACCAGGAACCATAAACCGTCAAAACTAAATAAAAGACAAAATAACAAAAAAATAAAAATGACAAAGCCGGAAAAAACGCCAAAATACAAAATCTTTACAATGAAAAAAACGCTAAATAAAAAAATTGCTAAAACGAAAAAACGCTAAAACACAAAAAAGCCAAAATAAAAAAACAAAAACTAAATAAGAGAGGTCAAACCGAAATAAACACCAAAAAAATGACAAAACGAAAACATGATTAAACTGAAAAAATCGGAACACAAAAAAAAAACAAAACAAAAATGAAAAAAAAAACGCTAGACTAAAAAATCGCTAAAACGAAAAAAGCTAAAGCAAAAGATATCACAAAATGCCAAAATTAAATAAAAGACGCCAAACGAAATAAATGGCAAAAAACTTATAAAACGAAATAAATGCAAAATGAAAAAAATCTTTAAAACGACAATATAAGGCCAAAATAATAAATCACATAAAAAAACATTAAATAAAAAAATTGCCAGAACGAAAATCCAACGTAAAATAAAAAATCACAAAAAAAATGGTAAAAATGGAAAATAACGCTAAAATAAAATCGCAAAAATGAAAAATAATTAAAACAAAAATAAAACAAACTTAAAAAATTGCCAATATGAGAAAATTAATAATCTGAAAAAAATTGCCAAAACGAAATTAATGCTAAAATTTAAAAATAACCCAAGTAAAAAAATGGCCAAAATGAAAAAAATCAGAGAGACGGAAAATAACGCCAAAATAATAAATCCCTAAAATGATAAAATAAAAAAAGCCAAAATGAAAAAAGCCAAAATAATTAAAAAAAAACATGGATAAATGCAAAAAATCGCTAAAATTAAATGAAAGACAAAATACAGGCCTAAAAATTGGCAAAACTTTTTGTTATTTTGCATATTTTAAATTATAAATAAAATAATAGAAAATACTTTGTGACGCGGTTCTATCAAATATTTAATTATGATAAATACTTTTAATTTAACACTTGTCAAAATACTTGTCAAAATAACACGTAATATTTTAAATAAACAAAAATAACAAAATCCAATAACAATTCAAGAAATAAAGAAACATATAAATTTGGGAATATTTTAACTAGCCATTATTCATTTGTCTTCAGTGGTTGCACTAAAGTCTAACGGAATGAAAATTTTCTTAATTCTTAACTTGGCTTGGATTGTAGCTGTTTCTGCACGTATCCAGCCACGTATTATCAAAGGCAAGAATGCTGTTGAAAAACAATTTCCCTATCAAGTTGGTATACGTTTAATAATAAAATTTCAGAAAACTACGTGGTGTAGTGGTTCATTGATTGATAACAATTGGGTTGTAACTGCTGCTCACTGTATCGATGGGTATGATTACTTTAGAAATCTAATTTAATTTAATTAATTGTGTAATGAATTTCTTATTTTTATTTTTTTAATAATTTTCTAAATAGCGCCACCTCAGTCATTGTACGTTTAGGATCAATTAATCGTTTTAAGCCTAAGATTCAATATAATGTTTCTAGCGAAAACTTTATAATGCACGAGGGCTTCAGTTGTACTTCACGCGATAATGATATCGCACTTATTCAGATTCCCACTGTTACTTATGACGACGACATACAGAAAATTGATTTACCTGATATTTCTTCTAGTTACTCTAATGAACGTGCTATTGCTTCCGGTTGGGGAAAAACTTCAGATTCTCCTGATGCCAGGCTTATTCCTAAATTGAAATTTGCAGATTTACAAGTTATAGACAATTCAGTTTGTGAACGCTTTTATGAAGCTGGACTCATTAAACCGACTATGCTTTGTACTACTGGAACTTCGGGTTCTTCAACATGCTACGGAGATTCTGGCGGTCCATTAGTTACGGAAGAGAATAGCGTACTTATTGGTATTGTTTCCTTTGGTTCTAATACCGGATGTGAAAAAGCTATACCTGATGTATTTACACGCGTTACCAGTTATATACCTTGGATTAAAAAACATACTGGAATATAATATTAGAAGAATTTTTTTTAATTTTTTTGAAAAATAAAGTGATAAATTGATTTATAATCATTTAGTTAAATTAACTTCAATTTCAGATCTTTTTAGAGTGTCAAATCTCACAACTTCAAATTGTATAGTTCCAAATCAATTTTAGTATTGGTTTCAAAGTAGCCTCAATCATAGTTCCAAAACACTTTCACTATCGACTCAATTTATCTTCAATCGAAGGTCTTTGCAGTTTCAAATCAGCTTCAAACACAGG
The DNA here is from genome assembly GCA_932274085.1 of Protocalliphora azurea. Lineage (NCBI taxonomy): Eukaryota > Metazoa > Arthropoda > Insecta > Diptera > Calliphoridae > Protocalliphora > Protocalliphora azurea. The sequence goes on from OW026523.1 coordinate 6,806,292, forward strand.
CCTCTCCAAAATGAAGAAGTCGTCAAAACGAAAAATTAAAAAAAAAAAATAAAAACAAATTGCTAAAACGCAAAAAAAACTAGAACAAAAAGGTCACCAAAATTATAAAAAAATTTGCAACGAAGAAAAAAGCAAGAACAACGAAAAATAATCGACTAACCAGGAACCAGAAACCGTCAAAACTAAATAAAAGACAAAATAACAAAAAAATAAAAATGACAAAGCGGAAAAAACGCCAAAATACAAAATCTTTACAATGAAAAAAACGCTAAATAAAAAAATTGCTAAAACGAAAAAACGCTAAAACACAAAAAAGCCAAAATAAAAAAAACAAAAAATGAAACAAAAACTAAATAAGAGACGCCAAACCGAAATAAACACCAAAAAAATGACAAAACTGAAAAAAACGCCAAAACTATACAAATTAAAAATGAGAAAAACAACGAAGTGAAAAAAATCGGAACACCAAAAAAAAACAAAACAAATGTACCTAAAAACGAAAAACAACGCTGGACTAAAAAATCGCTAAAACGAAAAAAGCTAAAGCAAACAAAATCACAAAATGGCAAAATTAAATAAAAGACGCCAAACGAAATAAATGGCAAAAAACTTATAAAACGAAATAAATGCAAAATGAAAAAAATCTTTAAAACGACAATATAAGGCCAAAATAATAAATCACAAAGAAAAAACATTAAATAAAAAAATCACTAAAACAAAAAAAATGGTAAAAATGGAAAATAACGCTAAAATAAAATCGCAAAAATGAAAAATAATTAAAACAAAAATAAAACAAAATTAAAAAATTGCCAATATGAGAAAATTAATAATCTGAAAGAAATTGCTAAAACGAAATTAATGCTAAAATTTAAAAATAACCCAAGTAAAAAATCGCCAAAATGAAAAAAAATCAGAGAGACGGAAAATAACGCCAAAATAAAAAATCACTAAAATAATAGAATAAAAAAACTAAAATGAAAAAAAGCCAAAATAATTAAAAAAAAACATGGATAAATGAACAAAATCGCCAAATTAAATGAAAGAAAAAATGCAGGCCTAAAAATCATCAAAACTTAAAAAAAAAATTGCCAAAACGGAAGAAAATGATTAAAGTTAAATTAAAGTAAAAACTTAATTGTAAATAAAATAATAAAAATACTTTGTCACGCGGTTCTATCAAATATTTAATTATGATAAATACTCTTAATTTAACACTTGTCAAAATACTTGTCAAAATAACACGTAATATTTTAAATAAACAAAAATAACAAAATCCAATAACAATTCAAGAAATGAAGAAACATATAAATTTGGAAATATTTTAACTAGCCATTATTCACTTGTCTTCAGTGGTTGCACTAAAGTCTAACGGAATGAAAATTTTCTTAATTCTTAACTTGGCTTGGATTGTAGCTGTTTCTGCACGTATCCAGCCACGTATTATCAAAGGAACTAAAGCTATTGAAAGACAATTTCCCTATCAAGTTGGTATAAGTTTAACAAAATTTCAGAAAACTTCATGGTGTGGTGGTTCATTGATTGATAACAATTGGGTTGTAACTGCTGCTCACTGTATCTATGAGTATGATTACTTTAGAAATCTAATCTAATTTAATTAATTGTGTAATTAATTTCTTATTATTATTATTTTTTTTTTAATAATTTTCTAAATAGCGCCATCTCAGCCACTGTATTTTTAGGATCAATTGATCGTTTTGAGCCCAAGATTCAATATAATGTTTCCAGAGAAAACTTTATAATACACGAGGACTTCAGTTATAATTTAAGCGGTAATGATATCGCACTTATTCAAATTCCCACTGTTACTTATGACGTCGACATACAGAAAATTGAATTACCTGCTATTTATTCTAGTTACTCTAATGAACGTGCTATCGTTTCCGGTTGGGGAAAAACTTCAGTTTCTCATGCCAATATTGCTTCTAAATTGCAATATACAGTTTTAACAGTTGTAGAAAATTCAATTTGTCAATACTATTATACCGCTGGAACCATTAAACCAACTATACTTTGTGCTGTTGGACCTAGGGGTTCTTCAACCTGCCGCGGAGATTCTGGCGGTCCATTAGTTACGGAAAAGAATAGCGTACTTATTGGTATTGTTTCCTTTGGCGGATGTAGAGAAGGTGTACCTGCTGCTTTTACACGCGTTACCAGTTATATACCTTGGATTAAAAAACATACTGTAATATAATATTAGAAAAATTTATTTTTTATTTTTTGGAAAAATAAAGTTATAAATTGATTTAAAAAGAATTTTCTTTAATCATTGAGTTAAATTTGCTTAAATTTCAGATCTTTTTAGAGTGTCAAATCTCCTCAAATAATCTTAAATCGCAGGTTTTCATAAAGTACCAACTTAAATTCAATCACAGATTCAAATTAGCTTCAATCGTAGGGTTTTATATGGTTTTAAATCAGGTTCACTTGGGCTTTAATTGAAGTGTTTTCATTTATCTGCAATTATAGTACCAAATTTGTCTAAATCTCAATTATTTTTAGGGTTTTAAATTAGCTGCAATTGACTTGATGACATGACTTTCTTTAGTTTTAAATAGTCTAAAATTAATCTCAATCTCAGGTCTTTATTTAATATTAAATTAAATTTAATCCAAGGTATTTTAAAGTAATAAATCAGCCTCAATCATTAACTCAAATCTGCTTTAATCGCAGAGCTTTATATAATACTAAATAACTTTCAATCATTAACTTAAATTAGCAACAATCAAATAGCTTCTACAGCTCTAAATTGTCCTAAATTATTGACTCAAATTAGCTTCAATCGCAGGTTTATATAAAGTGCCAAATCTACTTCAATCATAGCTTTAAACTAGTTTCAATCACAGGACTTATGTAATTCCAAATCAGGTTTAATTGAGCTTTAATCGAAGGGTTTTTATAGTTCTAAATCAGTTTCAATAATAGCCTGAAACAGGCTTCAATCCTTTGTATTTAAAAGTTACAAATCAAGTTCAGTCATAGCTGTGAGGAAGCTTCAATCGAAGGTATTTTATACTTTCAAATCATTGTCAATCATTGACTCAAATTAACTTCAATCATAGTTTTTCAATTTATTCTCTAACTGGCTTCAAATGCAAAACTTTAAGTTAGCTTTAGTTGATGATCTTTTACGCTTTCAAATCAGCTTAAATCATAGTCTTGAATTAACTTCAATCATCAAAATTAGCTGCAACTCCAGGATTTTTATTAATAATAAATCAGCTTCAAAAAAAAAAATGTAAAATATAAAAGTCACCAAAATGATTCAAAAATTTACAACGAAGAAAAACTCAAGAACAACAAAAATTAATCGACTAACCAGAATCGAGGAACCAGAAACCGCCAAAACTAAATAAAAGACAAAATAATAAAAAAACGACAAAGCGGAAGAAAACCGCAAAATACAAAATCATTGCAATGCAAAAATGAAAAAAAAACCGCTAAAACACAAAAATCCAAAAAAAAAAATGAAGAAAAACTAAATAAACACCAAAAGAAATGGCAAAACGAAAAAAAATTAACCTGAAAAAATCGCCAAAACTATATAAATTAAAAGTGAGAAAAACAGCGAAGTGAAAAAAATTGGAAGACAAAATGAAAATGACAGAACAAAAGTACCTAAAGATGAAAAAAACCGCTAAACTAAAAAATCGCCAAAACGAAAAAAAAGCAAAAGCAAAAAAAATTCACAAAATGAAAAAATTGCCAAAATTAAATAAAAGATGCCAAAACGAAACAAATGGCAAAAAATATAAACCTGACAAAAAATCGGCAAAACGAAATAAAAGCGAAATAAAGAAAAATAAAAACGGGAATTAATAACACGGGAAATAAGGCCAAAATAATAATTCTCAAAAAAAAAACAAAGAAAAATTGCCAGAACGAAAATACAACGTAAAATAAAAAGTCGCCAAAATAAATGAAATAAACGCCAAAAAATTCGCAAAGATTTACAAAAATTCTACAAACTTTAAAACATAGCTTAAATGAAAAATATTACCAACCTGAAAAAAATCGCCAAAAACAAAATAAACGCAAATATTAGAAAAATACCGAAGTGCAAAAAATCACCAAAACGAAAAAAATGCTCAAAATGGAAAATAACACCAAATTAAAAAATAATTAAAACGAAAAAAAAAACAAATTTTAAAAATTGCCAATATGAAAAAAGAAGCGAAAAATAACGCCGAAATAAAAAAAAACACTTATATTAAAAATTAAAAAAATCTAAAATGAAAAAAGTCAAAAAAAAAACATGGCTTAATGACAAAATAAAAAAATGGCAAAACGAAAGAAAATGATTAAAGTTACTCACAGTTTTATACGCCCTCTAAGCTTTAAAGAATTTTAGGGGATATCGTAGAAAAGAAAGCAACATAAAAACAACAAATAATTCATTTTTGTTATTTTTATGTACATATTTTTAATTAAATTTTCCATTATTTAAAAGCACGTAAACTTGCAAACATATCAAAAATACTTTCTCATGTTTCTCATCAAATATTTAATTATGATAAATATTCTTAATTTAACACTTGTCAAAATATATCATATTTTAAATAAACAAAAAAAAACAAGAAAATCCAATAACAATTCAAGAAATAAAAAAACATATAAATTTGGGAATATTTTAACTAGTCATTAGTTACTAGCCATCACTGTTTGACTAAAATTGAACGGAATGAAAATTTTCTTAATTCTTAACTTGGCTATAGCAGCTGTTTCTGCACATATCCAGCCACGTATTATCAATGGCAAGGATGCTGCTGAAAGACAATTTCCCTATCAAGTTGGTCTAAGTTTAAGAGATTCTAAGCGCTCCTGGAAGTGTAGTGGTGCACTGATTGATAAAAATTGGGTACTAACTGCTGCTCACTGTACCAATAAGTATGATTACTTTAGAAATCTAATCTAATCTAATCTAATTAATTGTGTAATTAATTTCTTATTATTTAATAATTTTCTAAATAGCGCCACCTCAGCAATAGTACGTTTAGGATCAATTGTACGTTCTAAGCAAAAGGTTAAATATACTGTTTCCAGTAAAAACTTTATAGTACACGAGGACTACACTAGAGAATTCGCGCAAAATGATATCTCACTTATTAAAATTCCCACTGTTACTTATGACGATGACATACAGAAAATTGAATTACCTTCTTCTACTGGCTCAACGTACACTGATGAAAGTGTTATAATTTCCGGTTGGGGAAAAACTTCAGTTTCTTCTAATGCCAGGAATAATTTTAAATTGCAATATGCAGTTTTAAAAGTTATCGATAATTCAGACTGTAGACGTATTTTTGGCTCTAAACTCATTAAACCGACTAAAATTTGTGCTGCTGCAGTTGAGGGAACTTCTACCAGTAGTGGAGATTCTGGCGGTCCATTAGTTACGGAAATGACTAAAGAACTTATTGGTATTTCTTCCTTTTCTTGTAGTAAGGGATGTGGCGGAAGTCCTATTTCTGGTTTTACACGTGTTACCAGTTATTTGTCTTGGATTAAAGAACATACTAGAATGGAATAATTTTTTTGAAAAATAAAGTTATAAATAGATTTAAAAAGAATTGTGTTTAATCATCGAGTTAAATTAGCCTTTTAAAGTCTCAAATCTGCTCAAATAAGCCTCGATCGTAGGTTTTCATAGAGAACCATCTTAGCTTCAATCATAGCTTCAAATTAGCTTCAATTGCTAATTTCTTTAGCTTCTTTAGTTTCAAATAGTCTAAAATTAATCACAATCTCAGGTCTTTATTTGATAATAAATTTAATTTAATCGAAGTTATTTTAAAGTAATAAATCAGCCTTAATCATTAACTCAAATTTGCTTCAATCGTCGGGGTTTATATAACACTAAATAATCTTCAATCATTAACTTAAATTAGCAACAATCAAATAGCTCTAAATTGTCTTAAATTATTGACTCAAATTAGCTTCAAGCGCATGGTTTATATAAAGTGCCAAATCTGCTTCAATCATAGCTTTAAACTAGCTTCAATCACAGGACTTGTAACGTGGTTTTGTCGTCGGCTGAGGTAGCTCAGTTGTGTCCAGGGTCGACTTACGGGATCCATGAACCTTAAGTGAGAACACAATTTGTTTACCCTTTCCATGGTTTAAATATACAGTATATCTTTATTTAATAATTCAATGTTTTAGTTATCGATAGTATTTATAAATATTTTATGTTAGATAAATTACTAGCAGCCTGATGATACGCAGGGATTCAGTCGGGTACTTCGCAGGTGAATCGGGCTCTATTACTGGTGGATGCTGGATCGAAGATTCGGCAGCACGATGATACGCAGGGATTTAGTCGGGTACTTCTCAGGTGAATCGGGCTCTATTACTGGTAGATGCTGGATCGAAGATTCGGCAGCACGATGATACACAGGGATTTAGTCGGGTACTTCGCAGGTGAATCGGGGTCTGTTACTGATAGAGGCTGGATCGAAGATTCGGTTCCCTCGGGTATTATGCAGCACGCCGGATCGTTTACGATACTTAAAGATATCTTACGAATACTAATTTAAATAATACAATTCCTTAAATCTAGGTTGCAAAATTCAGACTTAGTCTAAGAGAAACAGGCAGCTGAAGCCGCTGTGCCAAAACAGTCAGCCGAAGCCGCTGTGCCAAAACAGTCAGCCGAAGCCGCTGTGTTCGAAACAGTCAAGTCGCTGCAAGGTATCGCCCTGACGCTCGGAATTGTTCCGAGTACCAGAGAAACAGTGACTGATTTCACAATACCAGGTGTCTTGGGAACAAGGCAGATTATATTGTAAGATCAGCTGTCTTAGTTTTTGGCAAATTCTAGAGCGCTCAAATCGCAACTATTTCAACTAACCTTAGAATACTTATGTGAAAAATAAAACAAACTAAATGAGAATTATTAATTCCCTCTAACATATGAGGTTGGTAGCTAAAGTAAATACGTTAATGTATTGGTGTAAACAAATGTAGTTACAGACGAGCAAAGGAGTGAAATGTTAATGGGGTGCAGATATATAAAAGAACATAATAACAAATATAAGTATTATAGGTATGTAACAAAGTTTAAATAGCTGTTGCTTTTAACTTTGTTACAGACTTATGTAATTCCAAATCAGGTTTAATTGAGCTTTAATCGAAGGGTTTTTATAGTTCTAAATCAGTTTCAATAATAGCCTGAAACAGGTTTCAATCCTTAGTATTTAAAAGTTACAAATCAAGTTCAGTCATAGCTGTGAGGAAGCTTCAATCGAAGGTATTTTATACTTTCAAATCATTGTCAATCATTGACTCAAATTAACTTCAATCATAGTTTTTCAATCGTAGTTTTTCAATTTATTCTCAAATTGGCTTCAAATACAAAACTTTAAGTTAGCTTTAGTTGATGATCTTTTACGCTTTCAAATCAGCTTAAATCATAGTCTTGAATTAACTTCAATCATCAAAATTAGCTGCAACTCCAGGATTTTTATTAATAATAAATCAGCTTCAAAAAAAATCTAAAATATAAAAGTCACCAAAATGATTAAAAAATTTACAACGAAAAAAAACTCATGAACAACAAAAGTTAATCGACTAACCAGGAACCAGGAACCGCCAAAACTAAATAAAAGACAAAATAATAAAAAAACGACAAAGCGGAAGAAAATCGCAAAATGAAAAAAACGCTAAAACACAAAAATCAAAAAAAAATTAAAGAAAAACTAAATAAACACCAAAAGAAATGGCAAAACGAAAAAAGATTAACCTGAAAAAATCTCCAAATCTATATAAATTAAAAGTGAGGAAAACAGCGAAGTGAAAAAAATTGGAAGACAAAAAGAAAATGACAGAACAAAAGTACCTAAAGATGAAAAAAAAACGCTAAACTAAAAAATCGCCAAAACGAAAAAAAGCTAAAGCAAAAAAAATTCACAAAATGAAAAAATTGACAAAATTAAATAAAAGACGCCAGAACGAAACAAATGGCAAAAAATATTAACCTGACAAAAAATCGCCAAAACGAAATAAATGTGAAATAAAGAAAAATAAAAACGGGAATTATAAAGGGAAATTAGGCCAAAATAATAATTCACAAAAAAAAAACAAAGAAAAAATTGCCAGAACGAAAATCCAACGTAAAATAAAAAATCGCCAAAATAAAAACAGCGGAATAATTAACAAACTCAACAAAATAAAATAAACGCCAAAAAAATCACAAAGGTTTACAAAAATTCTTTAAACATAGCTTAAATGAAAACATAGCTTAAATGAAAAATATTACCAACCTGAAAAAAATCGCCAAAACAAAATAAACGCAAATATTAGAAGAAATAATTAAAACGAAAAAAACAAATTTTAAAAATTGCCAATATGAAAAAAGAAGCGAAAAATAACGCCAAAAAAAAAAAAAACTTGTATTAAAAAATAAAAAAATCTAAAATGAAAAAAGCCAAAAAAAAAACATGGCTTAATGACAAAACGAAAGAAAATGATTAAAGTTACTCACAGTTTTATTCGCCCTCTAAGCTTTAACCCTTTGACGACCAAACATTTTCGGCTGAAGCGATTTAAATTTTTGTTTTATTTTCATAATCTGTGGCCTAATAGTAGTGACGAAAAAAAAATTGTCCTACATAAAAAAATTGGCTTACATAACTGCAGGACAACTGCTTCACCAAGACCGTGTTCAACAAATGATTTTTTTTCCTGTGTAAATGTCAATATTATACAAGTATCCTGTTTCTGACTCACATAATCACCAAGCGGTAAATCGACGTGCTTAGTTCCCTCAAGGACAACTTCTATGGGCTGCAGGTTGTAATTTTCTAAGAATAAGACATCTTCATTGTCTAGGTTTGTAACGACTTCATCATCGTCATCACTAAAGTCGCAAAGTAAAATTTATTCAATAAGCTCTTGTCTATGAAAAAAAATTACGATCTCGTGCTGATCCACTCATATTAAACTCAAACACTTTTCTATCACATTTCTATAAAAACTGATGCAACAAGTGCATATGTTCCAAATTTCAAATAAAGACTGTAAAAAACTTACATATGGACACATATGTTGTATATACAATTCGGGGATTCCCATTTTTTGTTACATCAAACAATATAGGGATTCCCCTTTTTCAATTCAATATGTGAATGCAAAATACTAAACACAGTTGCGCTTAAAAAAAACGCTCAAAAACTACAAATTTAATGACAATTTAGAGGTTTTAATTGTAGAGTTTTTTAGGAATGATAATTTTCGTTTCAACCCATAGGCAAATATAATTGCCAAACATAAAATGATTATCTATAGGAAGCTTAGAGTTTATCCAAACTGGTCTACTAAATTTTTTGATAGACAAAGGCTAAATCCAAAACATAATTGACGCCCATCCCCTTGCGCCCTATATTTGCCCTGTAGCAGCCCTTGGTATAAAGACTGGAACCAGATAGGGACTGGCACTCAACTACAATTTTGTTGCCCCAATCCTCTTCTATAAAACAGTCTTTAACATATTTGCTCTATCTGCTACCTGAACAAATATATAAGCGAAAAACCCGCAGGCAAGCATAATTGCCTATGGTCGTCAAAGGGTTAAAGAATTTTAGGGGATATCGTAGAAAAGAAAACAACATAAAAACAACAAATAATTCATTTTTGATATTTTTATGTACATATTTTTAATTAAATTTTCCATTATTTAAAAACACGTAAACTTGCAAACATATCAAAAATACTTTCTAATGTTTCTCTATCAAATATTTAATTATGATAAATATTCTTAATTTAACACTTGTCAAAATATATCATATTTTAAATAAACAAAAAAAAAAACAAGAAAATCCAATAACAATTCAAGAAATAAAAAAACATATAAATTTGGGAATATTTTAACTAGTCATTAGTCGCTAGTGATCACTGCTTGCACTAAGGTTAAACAGGATGAACATTTTTTTAATTCTTTACTTGTCAATAGTAGCTGTTTCTGGATCCTTGCAGAAACGCAGTATCAATGGCAAGGATGCTGCTGAAAGACAATTTCCCTATCAAGTTGGTCTAAGTTTAAGAGATTCTAAGCGCTCCTGGAAGTGTAGTGGTGCACTGATTGATAAAAATTGGGTACTAACTGCTGCTCACTGTACCAATAAGTATGATTACTTTAGAAATCTAATCTAATCTAATTAATTGTGTAATTAATTTCTTATTATTTAATAATTTTCTAAATAGCGCCACCTCAGCAATAGTACGTTTAGGATCAATTGTACGTTCTAAGCAAAAGGTTAAATATACTGTTTCCAGTAAAAACTTTATAGTACACGAGGACTACACTAGAGAATTCGCGCAAAATGATATCTCACTTATTAAAATTCCCACTGTTACTTATGACGATGACATACAGAAAATTGAATTACCTTCTTCTACTGGCTCAACGTACACTGATGAAAGTGTTACAATTTCCGGTTGGGGAAAAACTTCAGTTTCTTCTAATGCCAGGAATAATTTTAAATTGCAATATGCAGTTTTAAAAGTTATAGACAATTCAAAATGTAGACGTATTTTGGGCTCTAAACTCATTAAACCGACTACACTTTGTGCTGCTGCAGTTGAGGGAACTTCAACCAGTAGTGGAGATTATGGCGGTCCATTAGTTACGGAAAAGACTAAAGAACTTATTGGTATTTCTACCTTTTCTTGTAATAAGGGATGTGGCGAAAGTCCTATTTCTGGTTTTACACGTGTTACCAGTTATTTGTCTTGGATTAAAGAACATACTAGAATGGAATAATTTTTTTGAAAAATAAAGTTATAAATAGATTTAAAAATAATTGTGTTTAATCATCCAGTTAAATTAGCCTTTTAAAGTGCCAAATCTGCTCAAATAAGCTTCAATCGTAGGTTTTCATAGAGAACCATCTTAGCTTCAATTATAGCTTCAAATTAGCTTCAATTGCTAATTTTTTTAGCTTCTTTAGTTTCAAATAGTCTAAAATTAATCTCAATCTCAGGTCTTTATTTGATAATAAATTTAATTTAATCGAAGTTATTTTAAAGTAATAAATCAGCCTTAATCATTAACTCAAATTTGCTTCAATCGTCGGGGTTTATATAACACTAAATAATCTTCAATCATTAACTTAAATTAGCAACAATCAAATAGCTCTAAATTGTCTTAAATTATTGACTCAAATTAGCTTCAATCGCAGGTTTATATAAAGTGACAAATCTGCTTCAATCATAGCTTTAAACTAGCTTTAAACTAGCTTCAATCACAGGACTTATGTAATTCCAAATCAGTTTTAATTGAGCTTTAATCGAAGGGTTTTTATAGTTCTAAATCAGTTTCAATAATAGTCTGAAATAGGCTTCAATCAGAAGTATTTAAAAGTTACAAATCAAGTTCATTCATAGCTGTAAGAAAGCTTACGTCGAAGATCTTTTATACTTTCTAATCATTGTCAATCATTGACTCAAATTAAGTTCAAGCGAAGTTCTTTATAGTTGCTTCAATCATTGTGTCAAATTAAATGAAATCATAAGCCTTTTTGTGATCTCAAATTAGTTTTAATCGAAAAAGTTTTATAGTTTCAAATCAGCGTCATTCATAGTCTCAAATTAATTTCGATCACTGGTCTTTATTTAGTTTTAAATCAACTTTAATTATAATTAACTACAACTGAAGCTTTAAATTCGCTTCATTTGTAGCTTTTTATAAAGTCTCAATTTAATTTTAATCAGAATTTTTTATAAAATTGCAAACTATAATTGCTGTAGATTGGCTTTAATTAAAAATTGTTTATATATTCATATCAGCTTTAAAATTAGGCTCAAATTAGCTTCAATCAAGTTTTAGTATTGGTATCAAATAAGCCTCAATCGTAGTTTCAAATCAATTTCAATCTGTTCTCAAGTTAGCTTCAAATGCTTTAATTGAAGGTCTTTTGAACTTTCAAATCAGCTTTAATCATAGTTCTTTTATAGCTTCAAACATTGACTCAAATAAATGTCAGGCCTTTGTATTGTTCCAAATCAACTTTAGTATTGGTTTCAAAGTAGCCCAAAACACTTTCACTGTAGACTCAATTTATCTTCAATCGAAGGTCTTTGCAGTTTCAAATCAGTCTCAAACATAGGCCTCTACAAAATAAAGAAGTCGTCAAAAGGATAAATTAAACAAATAAAAACAAATAGCTAAAACGCAAAAAAAAAACGATTAAAAAACTGAAACAAAAAGATCACCAAAATGATAAAAAATTACAACGAAGAAAAACGCAAGAATAACGAAAAATAATCGACTAACCAGGAACCAAATCCGCCAAAACTAAATAATAGACAAAATAATAAAAAAACTGCAAAGCGAAAGAAAACCCCAAAATACAAAATCATTACGATGAAAAAAACGCTAAATAAAACAATTGCGAAAACGAAAAAAAAAACACTAAAACACAAAACAGCCAAAATAAAAAAAAACAACGAAATGAAACAAAAACTAAATAAGAGAGGCCAAACCGAAATAAACACCAAAAAAAATGGCAAAACGAAAACGTGATTAAACTGAAAAATACGCCAAAACTGTATAAATTAAAAATGAGAAAAACGCCGAAATGAAAAAAATCGAAACACAAAAAAAGGACAAAATAAAAATACCTAAAAATGAAAAGAAAAAACGCTAAACTAAAAATTCGACAACAAAAAAAGCTAAAGCAAAAAACGCCAAAATAAAAAAATTCATAAAATGAAAAAATCAGCAAAATGAAATAAGTGGTAATGAAATTATTAACCTGAAAGAAAATCTTTAAAACGGAAAACAAAAAATTAAATTAAAAAATTGCCACAACGAAAATACAAAGTAAAATAAAAAAATCGCAAAAACGAAAATGCGACAGATAGAAAAAAATTTTCAAAACAGGAAATTAAGCCAAAATAATAAATAAAAACAAACATTAAATAAAAAATCGCTAAACGAAAAAAACGTCAAATAAAAAAACGACGAAATAACAAAAGTCACCAAAATGAAATAAACGCAAAAATTAGAAAGACGAATTGAAAAAAAAACTCAACAAAACGAAAAAATTGTCTAAATAGAAAATAAAGTCAAAAAAATAAAATGAAAAAATCTAATTTTAAAAATTTTAATTTTAAAAAATTACTAAACTGAAAAAATTGCCAAAAATAAATTAACGCCAAAGTACAAAAATTGTCAAAATAAAAAAAAATCATATAAACAGAAAATAAGGCCAAAATAAAAAATCACTGAAATGATATATAATAAAAAATCTAAAATGAAAAAACAGCCAAAATAAAAAAATAAAAAAACGCCAGAACGAAGTAAAAGATAAAATAGAGGCCTAGATATTTAAATAGATAATGTTCATATGATACATTCAATTCTATCATATTTCCACCCATACACCAAAATCGTTCCATTGTGAGTCCCTTCAATTTCCCTCGTTAGTGTAGAATAGAAGAAGAAGAAAAGAAAGGGTCAAGAAAATAGTGAGGATAAAAGACTGAATAGAATGGTTATTAGGGATGTATCCCTAACTCCGCCTTAGCCAGCCTATTCCCATAACGAAGCCTATAATTTCCACAAACTCTTTATTCCGAACGTCATATAGCCCGTCAAGAAATTGACTGCTCGACCATTTCATCCTACGATGCTGCAATCGTCAGTCTCGTCGGCGTCCTCACTCATTTTATAAAAATCAGAATTGCCAGAGTCCAATTTATATCTCATCTTCCTTATCAAGCAGTGTCCCGTTATAACACCTATCATGATCCTCAAACACTTTTCCTAGTCAAAATCAGAAGAGTTCTTGTGCCTGTCCTGTCGAGTGCCGGCCATATCGCCCTCGCTTAAATCATAGTCTTAAATTAACTTCAATCATGATCTCAAATTAGCCTTAATCATAGTTCTTTTATAGTTTTAAATCATCATCAATTAAAGATAAAATTAACTGCAGCTCCTGGATATTTATTAATAACATATCAGCTTGAAATATTGACTCAAATAAACATCAATAGCAGGCTTTTGTATAGTTCCCAATCAACTTTAGTATTGGTTTCAAATTAGCCTCAATCATGGTTCCAAAACAGAGACTATATTGAGGTCTCAATCGAAGGTCTTTGCAGTATTAAATCAACTTCAAACATAAACCTCTCCAAAGTAAAAAAAGTCAGCAAAGCAAAATAAAATATAATAAAATAAAAATAAATCACTAAAACGCAAAAAACACGATAAAAAGTCGTCAAAAATAAAAAGAAAACCAAAATAAAAAAGTCGCCAAAATGCTAAATAATTTGCAGCAAAGAAAAACGCAAAAGCAACGAAAAATAATCGACTAACCAGGAACCAGAAACCGCCAAAACTAAATAAAATACAAAATAAACAAATGGCAAAGCGGTAGAAAACGCCAAAAAAAAAACAAATCATTACAATGAAAAAAATACGCTAAATTAAAAATAGCAAAAATGAAATAAAAAAATTGACAAAATGAAAAAACTCACAAAATGAAAAAATCGCCAAAATTAAATAAAAGGCCAAAACGAAATAAACGGCAAACAAAACTATTAACAAAACAAATCGCCAAAATGAAATAAATGCAAAATGAGAAAAATCTTTAAACCCGGAAATAAGGCCAAAATAATAAATCACAAAAAATCGATTAAATAAAAAAAATTGCCAGAAGGATAATACAACGAAAAATGAAAAATCGCCAAAACAAAAAAAAAACGCCTAAATAAAAAAATTTTTTAAAATGAACAAAATCAATAAAACGAAATAAACACCAAAAAAAAAATTCTCAAAGATTACAAAAATTCTACAAAACTTTAAACATTGCTCAAATGAAAAAATTACTAACCTGAAAAAAAAAACGACAAAACGAAATAAACGCAAATATTATAAAAACCCATAATCGAAAAAAATCCTCAAAACTAAAAAAAAATAAATTGCCAAAATAAAAAAAATCTCTAATACGATAAAAGCTAAAAAAAATCGCCAAAACGAAAAAGCACAAAATTGAAAAAAAATCGCCAAAACGAAAAAGCAACAAATTGAAAAAAATCTTCAAAACGAAAAAGCAACAAATTGAAAAAAATCTGCAAAACGAAAAAGCAAAAAATTGAAAAAAATCTTCAAAACGAAAAAGCAACAAATTGAAAAAAATCTGCAAAACGAAAAAGCAAAAAATTGAAAAAAATCTTCAAATAGCGCCAAAATATTAAATAAAAAAATTTTAAAAAATTTCAAAACAAAAAAAAAAACGTAAAATAACAAAAAAAGGCGAAAGACGAAAAAAATCACCAAAACGAAAAATAGTCAAAATGGAAAATAACGCCAAAATAAAAAATAATTAAAATGAAAAAAAAAACAAATTTAAATTGTCAATATGAAAAAGATACTAATCTGAAAAAAATTAACGGTAAAATTTAAAAATAACCAAAGTAAAAAATATTGCCAACATGAAAAAAATCATTGAAACGGAAAATAACGCCAAAATAAAAAATCACTAAAATTATTGAATAAAAAAATCTAAAATGAAAAAAGCCAAAATAATAAAAAACAAACATGGCTTAATAAAAAAAAATTCTTTCAATATAAACGGCTAGAGAATTTTTAATTTGATAGTTTTTAAATAGTTTTTATGAAAAATGGTACGTGGTAAGGCTCTTAATAACCCTGAAAAAGAAAAAAATCTGATTTTGAAATCTCAGGGTCAGAATCCGTTCCAAATAGCCAAAAACATTAATAGAAAAAAGACAGTTGTGTACAATTATTTAAATAACGTAGAAAGATATGGAAAAAAACATGAAAGGTCGGAAGAAAATGGCAACAACTCCAAAAGAAAGACGAAAAATTCTTAGAATTGCATCAAATTTTGCAATGTCGATGTCAAAAATACGTGAAAAAAGTGGAGTCAATGCCAGTCTAAGAACAGTGCCCATATATAGTCCGACGAAAACTGCAAAAATACCAACACTTAATGAAAAACTCATATCACCACGTCTACAGTTTGCCAAAAATGCAATGACATGGTCCGACAAATGGTTTCAAGTTATATTTTCCGATGAAAAAAAGTTTCATATTGATGGTCCCGGATATAACTATTACTTCCATGACCTAAATAAGTAGGAATTATTTTTGAGCCGCAGATACAGCCGAGAGGGCGGAATAATGGTATGGGGTGCCATTTTTTGAACTTTATTATATTTTTTAAAAGATTTTTTAAAGACTAAAGATTAAATTGTTTCAAAGAATTAATTTATTCATGAAAGCTTTCATTTCATTGTGACCGAAATCATTAATATCCTTAAGGCTTATGGAACCTTTAAAGAAATTGAAACGATACCTTCTATGAGTTCGATGGAAAAAACGATAGATATATGTCATAATTCGCATTACCTTATTTAAAGAGGAGGGTCTTTCAAGTATATCTTCGTAAATTTACAATTCCAGATCTTCTTCCAAAAGATACCCCTACAATTATATAACATTCACTTGCTGCATTTGCAAACGTCCCCACCCACTTAGCACCTGCCGGAACCGAACACATTCGTGCCGTACGAGAAAACAATTATTACTGTTCCAATTGCTTGACGCACGACCATTCTCAGGGCACTTCTTTTTCCAAACATGGATGTAAACTTTGCCAGAAATTTCATCACACACTACTTCACGTCCATCCCAGTTTACTTTCTCGGTCTCGCTCTTTGTTTCCCAATTTGATGCCATCTACTTCCGCCAAGAAACGTAACTTATCGGTATCTAAACCCAGAATAGAATTATCCCCTCCATTCGCGTCCAAGTCAATATCTTTGACATCTATTTTCCGCCAGAGCACCCTAATTTTCATATCCACTGTTTTGGTTAAAATTGGGTCCACGACGTCATACGCTCGTTGCTTTTTAGATTCGATATCGCCAGTCAGCCGTGTATCGAAGAGCTTCATGATGAGACGATTTGTCCTATCGTTCTCAAGTCAAGATTCGACTCTTCATCCAAAATAGAAGGTACATTTAGAGTTGATAACCGTATAACGTTTCATACTCGATCACAATTGCTTCTCGAGTCATTTAAAAAGAATTTCCGTGTTTTGTTTCTGGCCGATTCCAAATTTTATGAGTCCGCTTCACTAGATGTTATCATTGGTGTAGATCTTTACCCAAAGGTTATGTGTGAAGGAGCACAAAGTACTAAAAAAAAGCATTATAATTTCAATCAGAGCTTTTTATAAGATTGTAAACTAGGTTCAATAATTGCTGGAGATTGGCTTTAATTTCGGTTGCTTATGTAAATTCATATGATATTTAATCTGGGCACAAATTTGTTTTAAATAAATATAGTTTAAAATTAACTTTAATCGTAGTTCCAAATCAGCTTCATCATTCTACTCTCAAATTAGCTTTAAATGCAGGACCTCAATTTAGCTTCAATCAAAGGTCTTTTGCAGTTCTAAATCAGCTTCAATCATTGTCTCAAATTAGCTTCAATCACAGATTTTTATATTGTTTCAAATTAACTTCAATCGTAGTTCAAAATCAGCTTCAATTGACACTAGATTTAGCTTTAAATGTAGAACCTCAATATAGCTTTAATCGAAGGTCTTTTGCAGTTCCGAATCATTTTCAAACGAGTTTTTTTTTATAGTTCCAAATCAGCTTCAAACTTAGTCTCAAAATAATTGCATTCATAGGTCTTTATATAGTTTCAATCGTAGGCACTTTAATTTTAAAACTAGAACTTTATGTGATCAAAAATTAACTTCATTGTAATTCCAAATAAGCTTCAAACATAGTTTCAAATTTGCTTTAAACGAAGGTCCTTTATGTAGCTTTAAAATAGCTTTAATCAAAGGTTTTGTGTAGTTCAAAATCATACTCAATCAATGTCTCAAGTTAGTTTCAACCACATGCTTTTTATAGTTTCAAATCAGCTTCAATCATTGACTCAAATTAACTTCAACATTACATCTTTATGAGATTTCAAAATAGCTTGAATCGAAAGTCTTAAACGCACCCACGAACTTAGCTCCGAAACGTCTAAAAGTTGCTAAGTACGATTGAGTGGACAAGTTTGAAGTATCTTCTAAATGGATTGCTTTAGTGGAAAAGCATACAAACACACTCACACGTATCCTTTGGAAATTCGACAAGCTTGGCCGAAGTAACTTTTAACTTTAAAAGGTCCTGCGAAATCGAAGCCAGTGTGTAAGAATGGTCGCAAAATTTCCGACGAGGAAGAGAAGCCATTAGCTATCTCTGGCATTTTCTTTCATAAATCACACAGATTTTACATTTCTCGATAGTAATTTTTATCAAATTTTTTTATTTTTTGCCTCTGGAATCCAGTACTGTGTTCGCAAAAGTCACAGAACTAGCAGACTTCCTCCATGTCGGGTTATGTCATGGACGAATTTTACCAAAAGCCAGGAATATTGTGAATTATATGGAGTAATAATTGGATGTCTTTCATTGTTAGTTAACACCGGTGGTTCCTAATAAGTTTCAAACATCGTTTCAAATTAGCTTTAAGCGAAGGTCTTTTATGTAGCCTTAAAACAGCTTCAAGCAAAGGTTTTGTGTAGTTCAAAATCAGACACAATCAATGTCCCAAGTTAGTTTCAAATCAGCTTCAATATATGGTTCAAATTAACTTCAACATTACATATTTATGAGATTTCAAATTAGCTTGAATCGAAAGTATTTATATGGTTCCAAATAAGCTTCAAACATCGTTTCAAATTAGTTTAAACGAAGGTCATTTATGCAGCCTTAAAACAGCTTCAAGCAAAGGTTTTGTGTAGTTCAAAATCAGACTCAATCAATGTCCCAAGTTAGTTTCAAATCAGCTCCAATATATGGTTCAAGTTAACTTCAACATTACATATTTATGAGATTTCAAATAAGCTTGAATCGAAAGTATTTATGTGGTTCCAAATAAGCTTTAAACATCGTTTCAAATTAGTTTAAACAAAGTTCATTTATGCAGCCTTAAAATAGCTTCAAGCAAAGGTATTGTACAGTTATATATGAGCTTTAACTGATGGCATTTGTATCAGTTTTTTTTTTTTTTTTTTTTTTTGTTAAGTTTGATTGGTAGTTAACACCGGTGGTTCCAAATAAGTTTCAAACATCGTTTCAAATTAGCTTTAAGCGAAGGTCTTTTATGTAGCCTTAAAATAGCTTTAAGCAAAGATTTTGTGTGGTTCAAATCAGCTTCAATAATTGACTCAAATCAGCTTCAATATATGGTTCAAATTAACTTCCACATTACATCTTTATGAGATTTCAAATTAGCTTGAATCAAAAGTATTTATGTGGTTCCAAATAAGCTTCAAAAATCGTTTCAAATTAGTTTAAACGAAAGTCATTTATGCAGCCTTAAAACAGCTTCAAGCAAAGGTTTTGTGTAGTTCAAAATCAGACTCAATCAATGTCCCAAGTTAGTTTCAAATCAGCTCCAATATATGGTTCAAGTTAACTTCCACATTACATCTTTATGAGATTTCAAATTAGCTTGAATCGAAAGTATTTATGTGGTTCCAAATAAGCTTCAAACATCGTTTCAAATTAGTTTAAACAAAGTTCATTTATGCAGCCTTAAAATAGCTTCAAGCAAAGGTATTGTACAGTTATATATGAGCTTTAACTGATGGCATTTGTATCAGTTTTTTTTTTTTTTTTTTTTTTTTTTTTGTTAAGTTTGATTGCCGTTATTATTTTTCTTTTAGTCATTTGTTAATCTTTATCCCTTTAAATCTTCTCATACATCTTTCAAATTATTATAATTTCCAATCATTTTCTAACATCTTTTTTTTAATGTTCTTAACCAAATTTGTCCCGTTTTTTTCTTTTCTAATTACAAAAATAACTATTATCTATCAAACAAATCTTTGGATGACAGAAAAAAACAACAAAAAAATTTATTAAAAAATAATAATAGTTAAGACTAAAAAATAATAATAAAGAATAAACGAAAAAAAATAACAATAGCATTTTCTTAAAAAAAAAAAAAGAAAACAGCAGATGTAATGCAACACAGTGTTAGAATACAAAATACCAATACATCTTAGAAAAGAAAATTCCTTAATACCAAAACACACGCACATTTTATTCTTCTCAGGATATAAAACTCCCTTAAGAATAAGCAGCAAAAACAACAAGCAAAAAAAAGCATATGTCTGTCATACAAAAACATTTTAACTGTCTGTCTGTCCGTCCTTTTAGACATTATTTCCCAAAACATGCAATATGATCAGCTGAAGAAAATTATGCACTTTAACACACAAAAAAAAAATAATAATAATAAGAAGCATGTGTAATGAATTGTAACGAAAATTAAATGAATTGAGCAAAATTAAAGAGAGTAAAAAACTGCAGAATAATTTAGGGAGAATAAATATGTGTAAAGTCTTAGCTAATAGGGTGAAAGGAGGAGGGTTGAAGAGGAGTAAAATTTTAAATTATTTCTGCTAAAAAAAAAATATTAATAATAAACGAGCAACAATGTTGTGTTACGCTCTTTTTTGCTTTAATTAAGAGGAGTCATAGATGTGTCTGTGTATATGTGTCTTTGTATTCATATGCCATATGCCTGGATGCACATGAATGAAGCTGCAATTATCAGACAACAACAAACAATAAAATGCACATCAGAAGCCAAAAAAAAAAAAAATAATAATAATAATAATAATGCAAAAAAAAACAACCCCTGCTGGTTTTGGGAATAAAAGTAAAAGAAATAAATAACTATAGACAGAATTACAAAAAAAAAAAAACACTGAGAAAAATAATTTTTTAAATAAAAAACAAAATTAAATAAAAAAATGTAAATCCCAATTATTTTCTCGAATTTTTTGATAAGGTATTTTTTTAATATTATCTGGGAATTAAAAAAATCTTTAAAAAATTTAAATAATTTGTTTAGAAAGTATGATTTTATTGTTTGGTAGTAAAATTAGGAATTCCCAAAAATTTTATAAAAATCCCAGAAAATAAAATAAGGGATTTCTCATAAGCGAACAAAGATGTTTTGAAAAGGAATCAAAATAAAATCAAAAATCTAAAATCCCTGTTATTTTTCCCCAAAATTTTCAATGAGGACATTTTTTAATATTAACTGGGAATTTTAAAAATCTTGAGAAAATTTTTGAAAATTTGTTTAAAAAGTAAGAATTTATTATTTGGGAGTAAAATTAACAATTCCCAAAAATTTTACAAAAATCCCAGAAAATAAAAATAAAAATATTTTACAAGAAAACAAAGCATTTTTAAGAAAGAAACAAAACTAAACTAAAAAAAATTAAATCCCATTTATTTTTCTCTATTTTTCAATATTGACTGTGAATCTTTAAAAAATTACAGAAATGTATTTAGAAAGTAAGAAATTATCATTTAGGACTGAAATTAAAAATTTCGAAATATTTAATAAAAATTCTAGAAAATTCAATCAGGATTTGTGTTTTTAAATAAAATTTGAAAATTTTATATGAAATCTAAAATTCTTAAACAATAAACCAAATTCACTTAGAAATTTCACATCCCCATTTATTTTTCCCGAGGAAATTTTTAATATTAACTGGGAATTTAAGAAATCTCAAGAAATTTAAAGAGATTTCTTTGAAAAGTAAGAATTTATTACTTGGGATTCAAAATAGAAATTTACAAAAATCCCAGAAAATAAAATAAAAATCCCAGTAATTTTTTTCTGGATTTTCAAGGAGGATTTTTGTTAACATTAACTGGAAATTTAAAAATTCTGAAGAAAATTGAAGAAATTTGCCTAAGAAGTCAGAATTTTTTATTTGGAATTAAAATTACGAATTCCCAAAAAGTTTAACAAAAATTCCATAAAATAAAATAAGGGATTTAACATAAGAAACAAAAAATTAAAAAAAAGAAATAAAATTAAACTAAAAAATCAAAATCCCAGTTATTTCTCCTCGGATTTTCAATGAAAAACTTTTTTTAATATTTACTGGGAATTATAAAAAACTGAAAAAAATCAAAGAATTTTTTTCATATTATATGAGAATTTAAAATATATAAGGAAAATCAAACAAATTTGTTTAGAAAGCAACAATTTATTTAATTTGCGATTGAAATTAAAAATTCCCAAACATTTTACAAAAATCCCAGAAAATAAAATAAGAAAATTTTCATAAGAAAGAAATCATTTAGAAATATACAACAAAATGAACTAAAAAATCAAAATCCCAGTTATATTTAATCCGATTTTCAACAAGGAAATTTTTTTAATATTAACTGGGTATACAAAAAATATTAAGAAAATCAAATTAATTTTTTTAGAAGATAAGAATTTATTATTTGGGATTAAAATTAAGAATTCCCAAAAGTTTAACAAAAATCCCTGAAAATAAAATAAAAACCAAGAATATGTTCAGAAAATTTTATAATATTTCTCGAAGTGTAGGAAAATATTGTAAGCAACAGAAATTTAATAAAAAAAAACAACAATAACGTTATTGAATTGTTATTGAATGTCCAGCAGATGCATTTTCGCTGTAATTCAAATACGCATACTCTCAGTATACATACACACTCTTACTTGATTGCTATCAAGAGTAAATAGTAGAGTTTCCTCTTAACTTCCCTCTACTCTTGTAAAACCATGTTTTTCTTTTTTTGTTTTTAATTCCGGCTTTTTACACACATTTTTATATGTAAGAGTGTGAGTTTGTGTATGTAAAAAATATGCACTTCATGTAAACATCCGTTATCTAGTTTTGTTTACATTTTATTCTTTTCTTCTCTATTACTATTCGTGTTTTCTTTCTTTAATGTTTGAATATTCGTTTGAGAATAACACTCGCACTCTCACTCTTTATTGATATTTGTAGTTGTTTTCTTTAGGAGATATTCAATTTCCTTCTTATTAATTGTTTTTTGTTGCAATTCTATGCAACATGTTGTTGTTCTAAAATCATGAAATCTAAGTGTGTATGTGAGTCCATATGTTTATTTTTGCTCTATTATTTAAGAAAATGCTCCCTTATATTTTTGATAGATTTTCTTGTAGATTTTTTCTCCACAAAATTTTGCGCTTTTTTTTTTGGTTTTCTATTTAAAAACAACAAATTTATTAAATTGTTTTGTTTTATTTGTGGTTTGTTTTGTTTTTCTATTTTCAAGGGTTCGTTATTGCAGTTTTTATTGAATGTTTTCATAAATATTAACTTTTGTTGGTTTAAAGTAGTTTTTCTTGGAAAAAAATAAAATGTGTTTAAGGAAAAGTAGGAAAAAGGCGGTAAAATTTTCACCTACATAATTAACTTTTCAAGATTAATTGAGGAAATGGGAGAGACAATTTGGTAAAAAGAAGATATCAAAATTACATAAACTCTGTGAAATATAAAAAGTTTAATTAAAATTTTTTTTAAATAATTATTGGGAATTTAAAAAATCTTAAGAAAGTTAAAGAAATTAGATTAAAAAGTAAGAATTTGTCATTTAGAATTGAAGTTAAGAATTCCCAAACATTTTATAAAAATCGCAGAAAGTAAAAATTAGCAGTATTTCATATAAAAACGAAAAACTTATCAGAAAGAAACAAATAAATTTAAATGCCTCAAGTTTTCCCTCAAGTTTTTCCTATAAACTGGATTTTTTATAAGAAAACAAGGAATTTTCAAAAAAGAAACAAAATAAATTTATAAAATAAAAATTGCCAGTTTTTAGTGATGTAATTTTTTATATTAACTGGGTATTCACAAAAAAAAATAAAATAAAAAAAAAATAAAACAGAAATAAAAGAAATTTCTTTAGAATGTAAAAATGTATAATTTATGAATTTCCAAAAATTTAACAAAAATCCCAAAAAATAAAAAAATCGATTTTTATATAAAACCAAGAAATTATTAAAAAGAAACGAAATTTAACTTAAAAAAATCAAAATCCCTGTTATTTCCATCGAGTTTTTTTAACAGAAAATTTTTTAATATTAACTAGGAATCATAAGCATATTTAAGAAAGTAAAAGTTTATTATTTGGGATTGAAATTAAGAATTCTCTAAAATTTTTTTTATATAAAATCAGAAAATTACAAAAAAGTAATTAAACTGAAAAATTAAAATATTATAATTATTTTTACCGATTTTATTGATATTTTTTAATATTAACTAGTAATTTAAAAAAAAATCTCAGAAAATAAATAAGGGATTTTTACATAAGAAAGCAAAGTGTTTTTAAAAAGAAAACAAAATTAACTTGAAAATTCTCACAGAAATTTAACAAAAGATTCTGGGAAAAATTTAAATTAAGAAATTTTTTTAAAAAGTAAGAATTTTTTATTTGGGAGTGAAATTAAGAATTCCTAAAAATTTCATAATAAGCGATTTTTTAAAATAAAACTTGAAAATAATATATGAAATGCAAAAATTTTTAAACTATAAACCAAATTTTCTAAGAAAGTTCACATCCCTATTTATTTTAAATATTAATAGGGAACTTAACAAATCTGAAGAAAATTAAACAAATTTGTTTAGAAAATAAAAATTTATTATTTGGAATTCAAATTCAAAATTCCCAAAAATTTTACAAAAATCCCAGAAAATAAAATTTTAAATTTTTCTTAAGAAAACAATGAATTTATAAAAAAGAAACAAAACTAAATTAAAAAATTAAAATCCCAGAGTTTTTTCCCGGGATTTATCATGAGGAAATTTTTTTAATATTAACTGGGAATTTAAAAAATCCTTAGAAAATTAAAGAAATTTGTTTGGAAAGTAAGAATTTATTATTTGGGACTAAAATTAACAATTCCCAAAAATTTAACAAAAATTTCAGTCAATTAAATAAGGGATTTTTCATATAAAATCAGAAAAATTATTAAAAAAAGAAATGAAATTAAACTGAAAAATTTAAATCTCAATAATTTTTCTCGAGTTTATTGAATTAGAAGGAAATATTTGAGACAAGCAGACGTGTTTTATTTCTATTTTACTCCGAATTAAATCGTTATTCTAATAAAAATATCGTTCAAAAATATAAATTACATCCGTTCAATAAATACGAATCGACGCGTTTATTTTTATAAAATAATTTAAATAAAAAATAAATTCTCTATTTAATTGGAAAAGAGATAATTATAATATTATAAGCTATGTCATTAATTACATATTTCTTTGTGTGTTTATTTGATTAATCTTAATTGAAATAAAGAGCACAAGTGTTAATATAAGTATCTTGCAACTACTCTTTATGAGTCTCTTAAACGCATATAATAATGAGCCTTCGCTCATTATTATTATTATTATTAACAATTTCAACTCCAAATAAATAAATAAATAAATAATAAATAATTCAAATGCCAACTATTTTTCCTTAGATTTGTGTTTTAAGAGTATAGCTTAGTTACACTCTTTTTTCGTTTGATACCTTAAGAGATTTTTAACTCTTTTTGTATTAAATTGCCGTTACAAATTGAGAATAAAAAAAAAACATAAAATAATAACAAATAATTAAGAACTGAAAGCAATAACAACAAGTTTAATGATCTTTAGTTTACATTTGTTTTTTTTTTTTTATTATATTGTATTTTTTTGCCGACTTAACAGCAAAAAAGAAACAAATATGTTTTAAGTTGTCAATTTATTTAAGTGCCGGTTGGTTGAGTTTTAAAAGAAGAACGTTTAAGAAATTTGAAAATATAAAAAAAGTGAATGAAAAGTGAGTTCAAAATAAAAAATTATTTAAAATAAATAGAAAAAAAATTGTTATATTAAAAAATAAAAAAATATTAAATATTTAAAATATTAAAAGTATTAAAAATAAAATTTTATAGAAATTAAAATAAAAATATAATTATTGAAAAGAGAAAACATAAAAAGTTTCTTTTGTGCAAAAAGTGAAAATGGAAGTTTTAGCTCGAATTTTTGGTTTTAAAAAAGGTATTCTTTTTATTTATGTTGTTTTTAATTAAATGTGTAGAAATTTTTTAATTTAAATCAATTTTTATTATTTTTATATTAAATGTGGTATGGTCTATGTCATAGACTTGTCTTTTAACTCATCTTACTCTTGAATTTGCTTTACGCCACAACAATTAATTATGGCGGCGAAAGGCAAAAAAACAAAACATAAAAATAAAAATAACCAAATTACAGAGACATACATGCATTTAAAAGAGTAAATTGTTTTTTTCCTTTATTTTTATTAATTTTGTACTCTTATTTTATTTTCTGGAATTTTTACTAAATTTTTGAGAATTCTTAATTTCAATTGCAAACAATAAAAGCAAATTTCCTTAATTTTATTAAGATCTTTTTAATTTCCAGTTATTATTAAAAAAATTTAATCGTCAAAAACCTGTGGAAAAATAATTGGACTTTCCTATACATCATTTACTTTAATTTGGCATAAATCAAGATTGCCAGCACACTTGACTTTTGAATAATTTTGATAATGATTCAGTAGCATTTTTAATCATGATTACAGCAATGTAAAAAATTTTGCCCGCTCGCTCGCGTTTACGAGTTATGAGTACTTGAAGTTATAATATAAAACTGTAATTTTCTCCTTCCTGCTAAAATGAATATGAACAATATGGGTATCATAGGAGAGGTCTTGAAGAGGCCTTCCGATTGATTTATAAAATATGGCAAATCATTAAGCCATGGTGAGGCAATATGATATTTTTTTACTTTTTATTTTGACTTTTTTACAAAAGTACCGTTATCTCAGAAATATATCGATATAACGGTACTCTCCTATACATTTATTTATTAGAGAACATTTCAAGCTTTCATATGATCCCCTTGTCACATTCCTAGCCCACGAAATAACAAAAATATAGCGTTTTAAAAATTATTATTTAGAAAAATTAATCGATTTTTACTAGTAATATATTTGTTAATATCATAATTCAAATGTATAATAAGTCTTATTTCTTTATCATTTTTACAATTTTGTGAAAAATTAAATAAAAATGAAAAATTATTTAAAAAGAATACCGGCACTTTTTTGATTTCCAAAAAAAGTTTATTCAGCGAAGCCGGTGTTCGACATACATAGAAGAGAAAGGCCTTTAGCCCGGCCGAAGCCCGGCTACATAGAAAAACCTTTATTAACATTAAAAATACATATTTTAATTCCAAATGTGCTGGTAACCTTGATTTGTTCCAAACATTTTTTAAACTATTGTTTCAATTTTTTTATCTATAATTTAAATAAAAATGTAAATTAAATAATATTTACTAAGTATTTTTTATTTAATTATTTTTATTTTTGAGATTTAAAGACGTTTTCAATTATATCCGTATTATATATATGACTATAGGCTTTTTCAAGACCTTTCTAATGATATCCATATTACATATATAGTCATAAATTATAATAATATGGGGATCATATGAAAGCTTGAAATGTTCTCTAAATGATTTGATGTATAGGAGAGTACCGTTATATCGATATATTTCTGAGATAACGGTAATTTAGTAAAAAAATTACAATAAATAGTAATAAAATATTATATTGTTTCACCATGGGTTAATGATTTAACACATTTTATATATCAATCGAAAGGCCTTCTCAAGGCCTTTCCAATGATACCCATGTAGTTTATTTTCATTAAAGGAGGAAGGAGAAAATTGCATTCTTACATCATAACTTAAAGTACCTATAACTCGAAAACTAACAGAGAGCGGGGAAAGATTTTTATGTAACTTCTTTAACCAAAAATAGTGCTTTTGCCGAAAAGAAAATTTGTTAAAAAATCAACAGTGCCGGTAGTCTTGATTTGTTCCTTTAATTTTGTTTCTCTTTTCAAAAAATTTTTATTTTCTTATGAAAAATTCCTCTTTTAATTTTTTGGGATATTTGTTAGATTTTTGGGAATTCTTAATTTTAATCCCAAATAATAAGTAATTACTTACTAAACAAATTTCTTTAATTTTCGTGGGATTTTTTTTTTTTTTTTAATTCCTATTTATATGAAACAATTTTCTCACAAAAAATACTTGGGAAAAATAACGGGGATTTAATTTTTTTAATTTAGTTTCCTTTTTAAAAATTCTTTATTTTCTTCTAAAAAATAATTTTTTTCATTTTCTGGAATTTTTATAAATAGTTTGTGAATTCTTCATTTCAATTCTAAATGATAAATTTTTATTTTTTTTAATTTTCTTAAGATTTTTTAAAATCCCATTTAATTTTAAAAAAATTTCCCTTTTAAAAAATTGAGAAAAACTACTATTTAAAGTTTTTATTTTAATTTGGTTTCCCTTTGATAAATTCTTTGCCTTCTTCTTAAAAAATCCCTGATTTTACTTTCTAGTGTGATTTGATAAATTTTTTGGAATTCTTTATTTCAACTCCAATTAATAAATTCTTATTTTTTAAACAAATTTCTTAAACTGTCTTAAGATTTTTTAAATTCCCAGCTTATATAAAAAAAAATACTTATTAAAAAATAATGTATAAAATAATGTATAAAAATGTATAAAATTATATCTCTTTGTTTAATAATTTTCTGATTTTTTATGAAATCCTTGATTTTAAGTTCTTGGATTTTTAATAAATTTTTGGGAAATCATAATTTTAATTTCAGATAATAATTTCTTAATTTCTAAACAAATTCCCACGTAATCTTACAAAATTTTTCTATTAAAAACTGGGGGAAAATAACGAGAATTTAATATTCTTAGTTTAATTCTGTTACCTTTTTAAAAATTTGTTTTTTATAAAAGAAAAAAAAAACCGTTTTTTTATTTTTGTTAAATTTTTGATAATTCTTAATTTTGACCCCAAATAATAAATTGTTTTTTTTTTTTCTAAATAAATTTCTTAAATTTTCCTAAGATTTTTCAAATTCCTAGTATATATTCAAAAATTTCTTCACTAAAAAACTTGTAGAAAATATTAGGGATTTAAATTTTTTCTTTAATTTTTTTTTACTTTTTTAATAAATTCTGTTTTTTATATTAAAAATAACTTATTATTTTCTGGAATTTTTACTAAATTTTTTTGGAATTCTTAATTTGAATCCCAAACAATAAATTCTTACTTCTGCTTTAAAAATTTTTAGTTTTTAGCTTTTTTTTTTTTGATTTTTTAATTTTCTTATCAAAAATCCCTGTTTAATTTTTTGGGATTTTTCTTAAATTTTTGGAAGTTTTCATTCATTTCCTGCTCTTTTCGGGTGGAAATCGTATGTACGCAAAAAATAATATTCATTAAAATAAACAAAATATGTAAAGGTTAACAGCAACGTTTAACAACAAGCAAAAAGTCCCCAAATAAAAAACTACAAAAAAAAAAAAAATTGGTGGAGTCATCGTCATCTCATACTATTGTCAAGAGCCTGACAATAAATTCAATTCATATTTTTACAGACGTCTAAAGCTGTGTTATGCGGCAGTGTTTACATACATACATACATACATACATACATACATATGAAACGAGTCAAGATATATTAAAAAAAATTTCAATAGGATTGTTAGAGGAGGACAGAATTTAAAATCTACGTTTTTATAGGTATTTTTTTTTTTTATTTTATGAATTGTAAATTTTTTATTAATTATTATATCTGTTGTAAAACTGAAAAACTCTATAATGTTTTTTATATTTTTCAATTGTATACATTTTCGATTTTTTTAATTTTTAGAAAAATTTTTAATTTTACAATTTTAATAAGATTTTTCAATTTTAATAAAAAATTTTCGATTTATATACAATTTTTCAACTTCTATAAAATAATTCAGTTTTATAAAATTTTCCATTTTTTTAATTTTTACAAGATTTTTCGATTTTTATAAAATTTGTATAAATTTTTACTTTTATAAAATTTTTAAATTTTATAAAATTTTTTAAATTTTTATGATTTTTAAATTTTTATAACACTTTTCTAATTTTATTAAAATTGTTAAATTATAAATTTTTTTTAATTTTTATTAATTTTCAAATTTTATGAAATATTTCAATTTCTATTAAATTTTTCAGTTTTTCATTTTTTTTTTATAAATTTGTCCATTTTTTTTATAAAGTTTTCAAATAGTTTATATATTTTTTTACCATTGTAGTTTGTCGTTTATCGCCTATCGCTCTTATTATAATTCTTTTAAGCCATATCTGTTAATCTTACTTCTCTCTCTCTCTCTTTCTTTCCGTTGCCTTTCTACTGGAAATACTCTTATATATTTTTAATAAAAATTTTATTTTTTGTTTTTTCTTCAAAAAAAATCAGTCTTTTTAAAAATATTAAATAAAAAATTTGCAACCGAAATCTATAAAAAATAAACAATTCTCCAAAATATATCACAAAACACGCACACTATTACAAAAACGTGCTTACACATTGAATAAAACAATAGCAAAAAAAGTTAGAGTGCTATATTCGGCTGTGCCGAATCTTAAATACCCTTCATCCGTGTTATATGAAAGTGAAATACATTATATTGGATGTAATTACAAATATATTTGCCTATACTATATCCATGTAAACATCAAAAGCTTTAAATAATTTGCATTTTCATATAGTTGAAATAGAATCAAGATTTTATAAATCCTTATATATATATTTTATAAAAATGACGTGTAAGTTTGCTTGTTTATTTGTTTGTTTGTGTATCAATCACGTCTAAACGGCTGCACCGATTTTCAGCAAATTTGACACACATATAGCACCAGTTCCATATGTTGTTATAGGCTTTTTTTAGACCTCGATTGGAAGTCACCATAATTTTACCCAAACTTCTTTTGAATTGTACACGTTGTTAATGAAGCATAGATAGTGCATTGTAGAATGTTATAGGTTATGTTGAATCTTTATCAGATGCCACACCCATATTTTACGTCCACTTTTTAAAAACTCTCAAACGGATAAACCGATTAGCTTAAAATTAGAGTAGGGGATGTAGTACCCCCATATAAAGCCATAACAATTAAAGCCCTGAAATTTCATGGGAACCTTTATCCTATCTTAATGCATTGGTGAAATGAAAATAGTACGGGTTAAGGGGGCAGGTTGCCCCCATACAAAGAAAATACAAATTTTCCCATCTAAAGGACTACTACAGTGAGTCAAAAAAATTTAAAAGCAATTTTCATATCAAATTTCGAATAGGGTGAATTGGTCCAGGGAGAATAATAACTCCCATATAAAGTAAATACATATTAGTTAACGTATCAAATAAGGTAACAAAGCGCACTAGTAAAAGCTAGTAAATAACAAATTTAATACTTTAGAATTTTACAAAAGTTGGCACATATTTAAGGATGATATAAGCAGTTCGGTGCAGAACAAATATTTTATAAATGTAAGACAATATTATGGTGGAAAATTTATGAACCGATTTGACTAATTCAAAAAACCGAAATTCGAAAAAAATATTTGTGATACATTTGTGCTTCAAAAATTCTAATAACGCGTTTTGACCTTAACTCGGTTAATACTGGACCTTAGTTCATTTTTTCAAAGCAAAAGTTCTTAAAAAAATTCTGATTTTTCTGTGAGAGAACGAAGGGTTTAGTTTACATAGGTGCTTCAAAAAGTTGAAAAACCAAATATGCCTTACTTTATTGCTGATATTGTTCAGTACCCATGGAAACAACAACAAAAGGGAAGCAGACATTAAATAAATAAAAAACAGATTTGTCAATAACTCGATTGTTTGTTAAGCGATTTGCTTGATTCAAAAAGCCAAAATTCAAGAAAAATATTTGTGACCGATTTATACGAAAACAAAGTCCGTAGCTTATTTAGGACATGGGTATGAATCGAAAATACGTTTTGACCGATATCTCTATAACTAATGGACCGATTGAGTTCATTTTTTCAGTGGAAAAATTCAGAAAAAATTTTCCGATTTTATTTTGCAAAAACGTCTCTAGCTTATATAGGGGCTGCAGAAAATAGAAAAATCGGTTTTTTCGAGTTTCAATAGAAAACTTCTAAAAAAAAAAATTTCTGATATTTTGATATATATGTCATATATCTATGTTATAGATAGATCTCACAAAAGCAATGTAAACCATTTTTAAGACTTCAAAAAACCGAGTTTTTACAGATATCTTCGCCATTTATGCCAATCTTGCTGAATTTCAATAGCAAAATTCTTGAAAGTATTTCCGAGTGTTTGATGTATATATTATATATGTCAGTTATCGGTGAGCTTCATAAACGCCAATATAACCGACGGACTGACGAAAATTGTGGAAATTGCAAACGGAATGACAAACACATATATAGTCCTTATACTCATGGTGAAGGGTATAAAAGCGGACTGCAATAAGAACCACTCTACCATCATAAATAGTGACATCAATGTATGAGCCAAAAAAAAAAAAAAACAATTGGCAATAAAACAATAAAATAAACATACAGGCAATACACAAAAAAATATGAAATAAAATAAAAAAACATTTACAAACAACAACAAAAAAAAAAACGTTTAAAACACACTCATTGCTTTAGTTAAACAGCCTAGGGGACACAAGTGTGTCATAATGTGGAGTTTTATTTTCTCAAAACAAAAAAAAACAAAGAAAACAAAACAAATCAAATAAAATAAACACAGCAAAATATTAAGCTTAATATAAACACACACACTAATACTTTTTAAATGTAAATATACTCCTTTGAAAAAAATTTCTTTAACTCTTTTTAATGTGGAGAGAAGCTTTATACAAAACACAGGAATTTTTTTTTTTTTTTGAGAGGAGCTATATATATAAACACACGCGCTAGTGTATTTTAAATGTAAACAACTCTCCTAAAAAATAAGAAAACAGCTTCTCTGGAAAGTTTTCATATAAACACACAAACTAGTACATTTTAAATGTGATCTTTAGAGTGGAGTTATAAAGGGGGAATAATTTAGTTTTTTTTTTTGTTAGTTCTCTGTTTACATTGTTTTGCTTTATACAAAACAAAATATGTTTTAATTTTTGTAAACAGAGAAAATAGTTTTCAATAGATAATTATTGTGAAATAAAGAAAATTACAAAATTATTAATTAAAATTAATAAAAATTAACATTCACAATAATAAATTTAATAATTTGTAAAATATTGTATAAATATTAAATACTATCTTTCAAAAAGTTATATATATTATAGAGATCTAAGGAAATTTGTTAAATCAATGATGTGTTTTTAAACTAAAGAAAAAATAATAAACGATTTTTATTAAAATTAAAAAATTTATTAAATTTTATATAAAATTTAATAAATAAAAATGTTTTAAAATCGGGGTTCACACACAGCAATTTTTCTTGCTGCAATTCGGAGTTCGTTGGAGTAAGAGACAGAGAGAGAGAAGAAAGGAATAATAAGCTTTTACATTCTCTTTACCATCCTCGCCAACGAAGTCAGAATTGCAGCAAGAAAACTTGATGTGTGTGAACCCCGAGAAAGTAGATTTAAAAAATTTTAATACAACAGAGGTGGAAGTCAGCAATTATTTTTTTTTTTTTTTTTAATTTAAAATATTAAAATTGTAAAAATTTAGAATTAAACCAAATATATTTTTAACAATATTTTTATATTTTAGAATTAATGCTAGGAAAACATTTTCGTCTAGGAACGTACTATACGTATTTGTGTAGTATTTGCGTTCATTTTACCCAACAATTTCAAAATATTGGGAAAACTAAAACTGAAATTTTCTTTTGTTTTTTATTTTGTTAGAATTTTCTTTTGAAATAATAAAAAAAATCATTTCAAAAATATTTTAATTGTTTTTTCTTATTTTTGTTTTTCACGAAAAATACGATCGTAGTTTTCGTAAAATCTAGAATTAAACATATTTGAACGTACGACATACATACGTTTCAACGTATACGCCAGTTGTTGTGTGCTTTTCAATAAATGTTAAGTTCTAATTTCTTAGCATAAAGCAATTTTAATGCTACAGAGATGGATGTTATAAATTACTTTTATATTAAAAATAAAAAATATTGAAAATTAAAAAAAAAATTAATAAATTTATTAAATAAATAATCAATCAAACAAATAAAATAAAATGTTTTAGGGATTTAATTAAAAAGGTTCAAAGTAATTCAATGCAGCAGTGATGGAAATTATAAATATTTTTTTTTTAAATATTAAATTTTGAGAGAAATTTTATAAATTTGTTAAATTTTCAATGTATTTCAACAAAATACAATTTTTTAACAAGAATTAAAGGTATTTAATGCAACAGGAAAATAAAAATATTTGATTTTTGAGGAATAATGGAATTTAGTAAGAAAAAATTATATAATTTTAATGAAAAAACTATGTATGTATAAATATATATATATATATATATATATATATATATATATATATATATATATATATATATATATATATATATATATATATGTGTGTGTGTGTGTGTGTATATATATATATATAAACAAATTTAAGTTTTGAGAGGAAAAAATAACTTTTAAAGATTTTTTTATAACAACAGTGGAATGGAAAAAGGAAAATTATTTTTTTGAGAAAAAAATTTAATTTTAAAGAAAATTAAGGAAAATTTTGTTTTTCACTGCAACAAAGATGGGAGTTGTATAAATTTATTATTTTTCAACATTGTTTACGAAATTCATATAAATATATATATATATATATTATGATAAAATGAAAACAACAAAAATAAATTTTTCATATATATATATATATATATATATATATATATATATATATATATATATATATTATGATAAATATATATATATATATATATATATATATATATATTATGATAAAATGAAAACAACAAAAACTCCTAGGAAAATTTAAAATAAAATTATTTTTAAACCGAGCCATATTGCGCATTTTTTTTAACAAATTTGTGTGGAAATTACCGAACTGGTCTGGCTGTGTTTATACATTTAATTTCTTCTTAAAATTTCCTTCAAAAATTTTCTTTGGGAAACACCCACCATCTGAAAATTAACAACATACTAATCAAGAATCTTATTTGTTTCCACGAAATCTTCATAATTTTTATGACTTTTAGTAATTAAAAATCAATTACTCAAGTTAAACACAAATTTAAGTACTCACACATTCTACTAAAGACACCATAACACATACACACCACGTGACACCTTTTAATCCCTGTTAAATCTTGTTTTTTCAAAAACCCTAAAAATTTTATTTTAATATTTTATGACTTTTTTTTCCAACACTCAAACATTTTACTACCTGTATAGAAAATTAATTTCAAATTAGAAGTTTTAAGAAAAGAATTTTTAAAATCTTCTAAATGAAAATAAAAGTTTTAAAAATATAGGTCATTTAAAGGGAGACAGGTAGAAACCATAAAATGGTCATAAATTTTTAATAAAAATATTATTAATATTAGTTTTCTGTTGCAAACAAAAATGACTCACTTTTCTTTAGGATTTTTTTTAAATAAAGAAGACCTTACAGAATATTAGTCATTTGCTTTTAAGCAAAATTTTCAGTTTTGTTCTTGACGTTTGTTTCCCTTAAAATTGTCAAACAAGTCTTTTTTTGTAATCAAAGAGTAAAAGTAAAATCTTAGCAGCAAGAATTATTGTAAATCAATTGGCAGAATAAAGCAAAAATTTTTAAATATTTTAAAAGATAAAATTCTATTTTATTATACCAAGTTTTAAAAAGATTGCATCAGTTTTAGATTTAGAATAAATTATTTTTGAAAAAAAAAACAAGTTTTTTTTATGGCCTAGTAGTTATATATAGTCCACCGTAGCTGTCTTTGTAAGTAAATTTATAAAATTTTCTTAATATATTCTGAAAGCCAAACTCTTTGACTAACAATAAATTAAAATTTTTTTAAAGATCTGCTCAGCTTTATTTGAGTTATAAATTTGTAAAAATATATTTTACTCTTGGTTATATTTTGAAAAAAGTAGACAACTTTGTTCTATCCTAAAGCCCACTGTGTTCAAATCTGTTATCTCAGTTAACTATATAATGAAAGCTGAACTAATTTTTTATTAGCAAAACAATTTTTTTTGAAAATCGGTTCAGATTTATTGAAGATTTATATATTTAAATACTTATTTTACTCTTGATATTATTATGAAAATATGTCCATGTTTGTTGTACTCCAAAACCCACCGTATTAAAAATTTTAATTTCACTGGGAAATATAATAAAACCTAAGTTTCTTATCTATTAATACACCAGCTTTTATAAAGATGGGTTCAGTTTTGTAAGAGTTATATATTTTTTAATAATAATAATATATATATATATATTTTTTTTTACTCCTGGGCTAGTTATGAGAAAATGGTCATGTTTGTTGTACTCTAAAGCCAACTGTGTTCAAAATTTAAATTTCTTGCGACTATAGTATTAAAACCAAGCTCTTTTTCTATTAATGCTTTAAGTTTTAAGAAGTTTGGTTGAGTTTTAAGGGATGTATGTATATATTTATTAAAATAATTATGTCATATTTGCTCTTAGGAAAAATGGTTATGTTCATTGTACTCTTAAATCCACTGTGTTAAAAATTTTGTTTTTAACAGACAATATTATAAAAGCCTAATACCTTCTTAATTATTGCATTAACTTTTATAAAGATCGGTTCAGTTTTATTAGATATATATATTTTTAAAAATTTATTTTATAGTCACTCTTAATATGATAAAAATGGTCATATTTGTTGTACTTTGAAGCCCACTGTGTTAAAATTTTTGATTTTAGCAAACATTATTGTGAATGGTAAACGCCTGTTCTATAAATGTTGCAATTTTGAGCCAAAATGGATTAATAATTTAAGAATTATGAAAATAAAACTATTAATTTTGCTATTAATGATAACATGAAAAATTCAGTCCACCGCAATCAATTTTCCCAACTCTAAAAGCTAAAATCTCTAAAATCCTAACTCCTTGTCTAAAGATTAAATTAATTTTTTTTTTTTTTATAAATTTTAACTAAATCAAAGAAATTATTGAAAATTCCGTTTTTTAATGTTTGGAAATTTTTTTTTATTTTTTTTTTTTTTTTTTTAATTTAGTCTACTTTAACCAATTGTCAAGCCCACTGTAGTAAAATTTGAAAACTCTAAAGACTAAATTCTGAAAGCTTAACTCCTTGTCTAAAGATTAAATAAATTGTTTAATATATATAGGCAAAATTAAAAAGAATAGTTGAATTGAATAATTTTTTTTAATGTTTGAAATTTTTTTATTATTATTTTTTTTAATTTAGTCTACTTTGAACCATTATCAAGCCCACTGTAATCAAATTTGGAAACTCTAAAGGCTAAAAAAAACCTTGAAGCTTAACTCTTTTATAAATTTTAACAAAATTAAGAAAAATATTAAAAATATCGTTTTATTAATAAAATATTGTACTATTTTAATTTATCCTATTTTGGCCCACTGTCCACACCACTATAAATAAATACTTGACTTAAAATATAAATGTTGTAAAAGCTTAACTTTTTGTCTAGTGATTAAAGTAAATTTTCTACAAATAATGGCTAAATTAAGGAAATTATTAAAAATTCTTTTTTTTAAGTACATTTTTTTTATTAATTATTAAAAAAATCTTCAAAATTTTCCATTTTCTTCTTAATAAAATTTTCTGTTTTTAGAGACTTGATTAATAAATTTGCTACTTGGTAAAAAAAAAAAAAATAATAATTTTATGATTTTTATATATTCCTAATTTCTATTTTGAAAATCTCCTCGTTTTTATTTACCGGGATTTCTAGTTACATAACTGGGATTTATTATTTTTTCTACCAAATAATAAATTTTGCATTTTTATTTTGTTTATTACATTTTTAAGATTTTTTAAATTCCCAAATTTTTTATACAAATCTCCCCTTTTTTGTTTACCGGAATTTTTATGTTATAACGGGGATTCCTTTATTTATCTTCAAAGATATAAATTTTGCCTTTTTAATTAAAATTGTTAACTTTTGCAAGATTTTTTGAATTCCCAAAATAATAATTAAAAATCCCCACATGATAAATTCGCATTTTTTGTGTAAAAATTACGTATTTTATAAAATTTAAATTAATTTTTAATAAAAAGTTAAGTTTGGCGTGAATTTCTTAAATTCCTAATTTCTGTTAAAAAAATATCTGTCATTTTTATTCACCAGAATCTTTCCCCGTTTAGTGGGATTCCTCAATTTATCTTTTTAAAGGTAAATTTCTTGACATAATTGAATAAAAATTTATTTTTAATTAATTTATAAAAAATATTTAAATTTTATTTTTTTTTTTAATTCCCAAATTTTATTAGAAAATCTCCCATATAATCATATTTTTTTCAAAATAATATATATTTTCATAAAATTTTAATAAATAATATTTTAAGGGGCTTTTAATAAGAAATAATTAAATTTGTAAATATTTTTTTAATTCCCAAGTAATTTTATCAAAATCCCTTTAATCTTTTTTTACTGGGATCTTTCTGAAATTCCTTAAATATTGTACCAAATAATAAATTATGGCTTTTGGATGACATTTTTTTTTTTTTTTTTTTTTTTTTGACGATTTTATAATTCCTTATTTCTATATAAAAAATCCCTACATATAAATTTTCACATCTTTTACCTTAGAAATTCCTATTGTTGATAGATTATTGACAAACTTAATTTTTATTTTGAAAAAATTTAATTCTCATACATTTCTAAAAATATATAGTTTCTTTTTAAAAATCCTCTTGCCCGGGATTTATGTAAAATTATTGGGAATGCTTAATTTATCCCCCAAATAATACATTTTTGCTTTTGGAACAATTTTTTTCGCTTTTTAAAAAGTTTTACTAATTCCCAGTTTCTTTTTAAATGTCCACTCATTTTGAAATTTCGTTCCCTAAAGAATTTTTAATCAATTAATTACTATATTTTTATTATCTTCTTTGAAATATATAAATTTTTCCCTAAATTCATAAATTTAATATTTTTCTTTTAAAAAGTATTTTATTATATTAAATAATTTCATAAAATCTATTTTTTTTCGTAAATTCTTACTTTTTATTTAAAAAATCCTCAAATTTATTTTCTGGGATTTTTCTTTGATAACTGGGAATTTAAAATTTTTGTTTTCAATAATAAATTTATAAATTTTTATTAATTTTCTGGCACTTTTTAAAAGTATTTTAAATTCCTATTTTATTTTTAAAAATCCCCTAAAATTGAAACTTTGTTTTTGGAAGAAATTTAAACATATTTTTGCTCTATTATTTATTTTCTTTAAAATATCTCATGTTTACTTAAATTTTTATAAATTGATAAATTTAATATTTTTCTTTTGTAAAATGGTGTACTTTTTTAAATATTTTCTTTAAAATTGAGATTTTTTGGTAAATACCTAATTTCCTAGGAAAAATCGCCAACTTTATTTTCTGAGATTTTTGTTTGAATACAAAATTTTTGTTTTAATTAATATATTTTGAAGTTTTAATTAATTTTCTAGCATTTTTTTAAAAGGTTTTTTCAATTCCCAGTTATTTTTAAAATTTCACTCATTTGAAAATTTTGTTCACAAAAGCATTAACAAATTTTTTGTTATATTTTGGTTATTTTCTTTTAAATATTTATTAATGTTGAGGAATTGATAAATTTAATATTTTTCTTTCAAAAGTTTTTTATTTTATTAAAAATTTGTTTGCTAATTTAATTTTTCTTTTTTGTTTTAATTAACAAATTTTGAAGTTTTAATTCTATTTCTGGCATTTTTTAAATTTTCTCAATTCCCAGTTATTTTTTAAAAATACCCTTATTTAAAAATTTTATTTGCAAAAGAATTTTGTAAATTTTTAATTTTATTTTTGTTTTATTGTTGTTTTTTTTATGTTTTATTTTTGCTTTACATTTATGAATTTGCCGATTTTATTACAAAATCCCTATTTTTAATTTTCAGGGATTGTGTTGGGATTGTTGAAGAATTTACAAATTTAATATTTTTCTTTTAAAATGTACTAGTTTACGTTAAATATTTTTATAAAATTTTAATTTTTTTCATAAATTCCGAAATATATTTCTCTGATTTTAATTAGATAACTGGGAATTCAATAATTGTATTTTAATTAGCGAATTAAGAATTTTTTTATTATTTGTGTGTCATTTTTTAATGTTTTTCTTAATTCCCATATTGTTGTAAAAAATTCCTTCATATCATAATTGGTTTCCAAAACAAATTAAAAAAAAATATGAAATAACGTTAAAAAGAAATTTAAAAATCCTTTATTTTTTTCTATATAATTTTGATTATTTCTCTCTTTTATTTAATATTTTTATCCTGGTTTGCTATGGGATTGATAGAAATTAAAGAATTTTATTAATTCTTTATTATTTAAAGTTCTTTCATTTATAAAATTTCCGGTTTTATACAAAAAATCCCTTATTTTGTGGAATTTTTATTAGATTTTTGAGAATTTTAAAATTTTGTTGCAAATAAATTAATATTTAAAAAATTTTTTTTTTTTTTTGTTTTTTTACTTTAGGTTTTCCAACTTTTTTTTACTTATATTCTTATTTTTTTTTTTTTTTTTTACTTTATTTCTTGCTTTCACCCAAAACATTTCATTTGTTTAATGATCTTTTGCTGTTTGATTTCTTGTTTGTATGTCTGTTTCGTAATTTTAATTGAGATTAATTGAAGCGGAATGGCAAAAAAAAAAAATCCGAAAAAAAAGTTAAAAAAAAATCTTTACTTCGACTTAAGAAACAAATTAAGCAAATCTAAAATTTATTCACACACTCTTTTTCTTTCAAATTAAGTAAAAATATATTTAACATTTAGTAGGTACAATCTATTATTCTATATATATTATATTAAAGAGTAACAATTATTTCTTAATTATAT
Source organism: Protocalliphora azurea (assembly GCA_932274085.1). Taxonomy (NCBI): domain Eukaryota; kingdom Metazoa; phylum Arthropoda; class Insecta; order Diptera; family Calliphoridae; genus Protocalliphora; species Protocalliphora azurea. Next base: position 6,847,058 of record OW026523.1, read on the forward strand.
TGTTATTTGTTTGGCTTTTGCCAAGAGCCTGGTTTAAAAAAATTTCCTAAGATAAAATAATAAATAAAATAATTATTAAAAATAAATAAAATATGTAAATTATAAAAATTATTTGCTCTCTTTTTATTTACATGATGTTATCTTTAATATTGTGTTTGTATGATTTTAAAGAGTAACATTAGTTTTTAATTACTCCTTGTTTTGCATTTTGATTTCAGCCATATTTATTTGAGTGTTGTTCTCCTAACACTGTGTAGTATTAATTTAAAGCAAGTATATGTTCGTGTTTTCTTGCTTATAAAGTTGGTGTGTTTGTGTTTTTATATTTTAATTACTCCTTTGTTTTTTTCCATATTATTTTGTGAGAGTTGTTTTTACTTTGTTTTAAAAGAAAGTATATTATGTGTTTGTAGTTGGGTGTGTATTTTGTAGGCTCTTTGTGTGTTTGATTGAGTTTTTGTTTTGTTAAATGCGCGCGTTACTAATATTGCTATCTCTTCAATTAATATTGAGAGTATTTTTTAAATAAATAAAACTATATTGAGTGGGTTTCTGTAAAGAGTGAATTTTAAACTTGCATGTTTTTTTTAGCTTTTACTATTTGTTAGTGCTTTTATGTCATGGATAAATTATTTTTATTTTACCAGGAGAATGTTACTTGTTTTTTTTTTTTTTTTTTTTTAATAATGTGTTTTTGGTTTTATTTTTTGGGGTTTTCTTATCTAATTTTTGTTTTAATTATTTTCTGGCGAAGCAGTGGAGTTTTGTGAATTATTAAAGTTTTTGTTTAATTTATATTTAGTTTTTTAGTCTGTTATTTTTTTTTTTTTTGCGTTTTAATAACTTTTTCATTCAATATCATTTTAGAGTAAAATGATTCTGTGTTTGATTTTGCCTTCTATTTATTTTTATTCTGTTTTTGTGTTAATATTAATTGATTGTTCTTTCATTGTTTTTAAACTTTATCAATATAGGTAATTTGCTGTTTTTTATTTCTTCTTTTTTGTGTTGTTTTGAATTTTGTTCTCTTCTATTGGGTCTTCAATTTTATTTTGTTTTTATTTTATTTTTATCTTATTTTTATTTTTAATTTATTTCGTTTTTTTTTATTTTGTTTTTATTATATATTTTATTTAATTTTTTATTTTTTCTTTTATTTTATATTATTTTTTTATTTTATTAAATAAGAATAAAATTTTTATTTTATTTTAATTTTGTTTTCATATTTATTTCACATTAAAAATAGACCAACCATTTTTATTTCATTTTTTATTTTTATTTTATTTTTATTTGATTTTATTTTTCATGTTAGCTATTTCACTTTTTTCCTCATTTTCATTTTATTTTAATTTTTATTTAATTTTTATTTTTATTTTATTTTGTTCTTATTTTATTTTTATTTTACATTTGTTCTATTTTTATTTTTACTTAATTTTTTTATTTTTATTTGATTTTATTTTTAATGTTAACTATTTTAATTTTTTCTCCTCATTTTCATATTATTTTAATTTTTATTTTATTCTTATTTAATTTTTATTTTATTTATAATTTGATTTTTATATTTATTTCAGTTTTATTTTATTTTTATTTAATTTTATTTCATATTTTTATTTTTCTTTGACTTTATTTTAAATGTTAACTATTTAATTATTTATTTATATTTATTTATTTATTTTTTCTTTTTATTTGCATTTTATTTTAATTTTCATTTTTATTTTAATTTATTATTTAATTTTTATTTTGTTTTGTTTTTATTTTATTTTATTTTTGTTTTATTTTTATTTCTTATTTATTTTATTTTATTTCATTTTCATTTAATTTTTGTCTTTGTTTTTTCATTTTATTTCTTATATTTTATTATTTTTATTTATTTTTCTTTTTTGTTTTATTTTACTTTTAATTAATTTTTTTATTATATTTTATATTATTTTTTTTTTTTTTATTTATTTAGTTTTTCTTTCATCTTTTTTATTTTCTATAAATTTAATACTCATCTCTAGATATTACAAAGAGCAAGTTTTTAAAGAATGAGTTCTTTTCTGCTCGTTTGAAATCTTTTTGCTTTCTTTATTGTTTTTGTAATATTAGATTCATATTTTTACTCTGTTTTCTTTATACTTTTTTTTTTATTTATTTCTTTATTTTTCCCTGTTTTTCCCTTTTTATTTTGCTTGTTTTTGCTTCCACATTACTCTGTTATGTTATATTAAAAGAGCATGGGTGTTTTGTGCTCTAAGAGTGAGTATTTTAAAGAGTGTGTGATATTGAGTTAATATAGTACAAAAAGAATTTTGTTTTCTTGTTGTTCTAATTACATAAATAGTATGAGTTTATTTCTAAGTGTGCGTATAGAAATGTTTACTTTTATTTTGGTTGTTTTGCTTTTTGTTGTATGTTAATTTTGTATTTTTGCTGATTATGCTGTTTTCTTAATAAAAAGAATAAGAGTTTATATTTAATAGTGAGTAATATGAAAGAGTAAATTTAAAAGAGTATTTTAAAGCGTGTGTGATTATTGAGTTATACTTCTTATTTCTATTGATATCAAAGTGTATTAAATCTTCAATTCGTTTTTCTTTTTATTTTTTTTACATTTTTTTTAATTTCTTTTTGTTACTCTTTTGCTTTTCCTTAGAGTTTATATATTTATTGGCGCGCATCTTTTGTAACGTTTCGCACATCATCATTATTATCTTTTACTTTATTTCCTTCATCCACTTCTTCTTACAGTAATCATTATTGTTAACTCACTTCGTTATGTATTCGTCCATGTTGTGTCGATGCTTAACTAGAGTTCGTGTTTTGTTTTTTTTTTTTGTGTTGTTTTCGTGTGAGTTTGTATGTTTGTAGTGTGAGTGAGAGTTTTTGTTTTTTTTTTGTTTGTTGTTATTTTTCTTTTACTTCATGTGCGTTAGTGTGTGTTTTTGTGTGATATTCATTTATGGATTTTGCCTGGTTGTTTGGTCATTTAAACAGGACATTGAGTTTAGAATTAGACAGCGCGTGTTACAGAGCGGTTGGCACTTTAACAGAAAGAAAGCTTTAAAGCGCCCTCTTCTTTTTTACAACTTTTTTAGTTTTTTTCCTTTAAAAAAATTGAAAAACAAACACTTTCGGCTTAACAATTTTTGGCTAAAAAAAAAACGGAAAAACATTTTTGGACCTTAAAATATTTTTTTAGTTTAAAACAATTTTTAATTTGTGACGAAATTTATACCACAAAAAAACAACATTTTTAAGTTTAAAATTTTTAGTTAAAAAAACAACGCAAAATAAATCAAAATTCAAAATTTGTTAAAATTTTAAGTTTCTTTCATTTATAAAATTTTTATTTAAACAATTTTTTTGTAAAAAAAAAAAAACGCGATAAAAATTAAAAAAACGCGCGGGTTTAAAAAATAAATTAAAAAACAAAGAAAAATGTTTTAAAAAAACAAAGAAAACTCTTAACAACAAATGGTAATTATTTTAAATTAATTATAAAAATCATTAAAGTAAATTAATTAAAAAAATAATAATAAAAGTGAAAAAAAGTGTAATAGAAAAGAATAAAGTTAAAACTGTAAAAGCATTTCAAAAGATCATATTAAAAATGTTATATCAAACAATAAAATTATGTTACAGTGTATGAGAAAGAGAACGTGGATTAAAGAGATAAACAAAAAAAACTCTTTTTAAGCAAACCGTTGTTGGAATTACTCTTATTTTATTAAAAGGAATGATATATTTCTGTGTTTTAATGGAATTAGAATAAAATTTAAAAGAAAATAAATAAGCAAATAAAAATAATTTTAAGAAATTGTAAAAAAAGTAAAATAATATTGCAATTGCATAATTAAAAAATGGAATTTGCTGAAAAAAGAAAACGAACTGAGTGAGAGATAAAAATAAAAATTATTAAAAACTGATCAAAAATTTATAAAAAATAAAATAAATGGAACAATAAAAAAATAGATATAAAATTTACGTAAAAATTTGGTGTTTTTATCTGCTTAAAGAAAATAAAAAAGAAAAGATTTCAGAAAAAAACTAAAAATCTTAAAAAGACTAAATAGAAAAAAGAGAATTTTAACTAAATTAAAAAATATTTTCTTTATCTTAAAAAGTATGAACTTTTAAATACACTAATAATTTTACCAAACATTTCTAAATAAATGAAATTTTACATTTTGTATTAATATTTATAAAATAAGAACTTTACAGGTACAATTTTTTTTTTAATATTTTAAAATAAAAAAATCTAATATCATTGAAAAAAGTTTTAAAAATTGTAAATCAAAAATAAATTAAAGAAATGAAAAGGCTACAAAAATAAGGAAAAATAAATTTATTCACTACAATTTGAAGTAAATTAACTCAAAATATTTATAAAATTTAAACACAATCAACTATTTTATTAAAATTCATTTTTTGCAAAAAATTCTAGAAAATTAAAAACAAAATAATTATTTCTTTGGATTAAAAAATAATAATAATAACATTTTAGGGAATTGAACAAAAAATAAAATAATTAATTATTTTCTTTGAGTTAAAATATATTTTTTTATTAAAATAAAAATCTTCCGATTTTTTTTTAATTTAGAAAATGTACATTATTTCACATATATATGCATATATTTTTTTAATTTGAATAAATTTTCTATTATAGAGAAATGTTAACATTTCTTTTTGATAAAAAAAAAATATTAAAAATAAAAATTTTAAGAAAATTCAAAATTAGTTTTTGTATTTAAATTTAAAAAAAATAATGTTTTTAAAACCAAATTATTTGTAATAAATAAAAAGAATAAATACAAATAATTTTTTTATTATTTCTTATATTTAAATGTTAAAGGAGATAATAAGAAATTAATTTTTTCCCAAATCGAAAACAAAACTGGTTTTTCTGTTTCGATTAAAATTTATTTTTTAAAATTAAAATCTTTTAGATTTTTTTTTTTTTTTGAAAAAAAAAGAAATACTAATTATTTTTAAAATTAAAAACTTAATTAAAAGAAAATAATAAAATTTAAATTAATAAAATAAAACTTACAATTAAAGGAATTAAATGAAAGTTTTTGTTTTACACTGAACGTTTATATTTTAATTTAAAAACAAAATAAATATCTAATTTAAATTCCAAAAAAGCTGAGTGTTTTAAATTTTTAAATTTAGAAAATTTACTTCAAAAAATTATAAAAAAAAAAAACTAAAATAAAAATATATTTTTTTCCCAAAAAAATCTAATTTCAAGTAATTTTCCAAAAAACGTAGCCTTTTATTTTTTTAATTTGCTTCTAAAAAAATTTAAATTGTTTTTATAATAAAAAAAAAAATATATTTTTTTTTAAATTTAAATTTTTAATAGAAAAAAATCTCAATTAAAAAATAAAATTAAAAGAAAATACTATATATGTATTTTTTTGGGCAGAAAGAAAATTCCATTTTATTTGTTTAAATAATTTTTTCCTACAGAAAAAAAAAAAAAAACAAATTTCAATTAATTTGAAGAAAAATCTGCTGCCTATTTTAAATAGCTAAAATTAGAAAATTAACTTCAAAAAAATTTTAGTAAAATAAAATAATTTTTTCCTACAAAATAATTATAAAATTAAAAATTTATTTCAAAAATCAAATTTCTGAAAAAAATGTTAATATACATATATATATATATATATATATATATATATATATATATATATATATATATATATTTTTTTTTTAAATCTAATTTCAAGAAATTTTAAAAACGGCCGTTTCTATTTATTTAAAAAAAAAATATTCTTTAAAAATGTTAAGTTTAAATTTAAACTAAAAATAATAAAATTACAGAAATAAAAAACGTATATTTTTATTTTTTTTTCAACTTTAAAATTTTTAAATTTAAAAAAAAACATATTTTTGTAAAAAAAATGAATTAAAAATTTATATTAAAAACAATTTATTAGTTTTTAAGAAAAAAAAGATAAAAAATAAAAAAATTCAATATAAAAAAAAAAGAAAGAAAAGAAAATATAAAAAAATAATAAGCAGACAATTTTTTGTTTTATTATTATTTTTTTTATTTTTTCTAATATTTTTTTGGAATAAAATGAATAATTTTAGACAATAAAAAGAATTCATTTTCAAATATTATTTTTTTAATAGGCTTATTTTCTTAAATTTTTTTTTTTTAATTTTTTATTTCTTTTTACTTATTTTTTTATATTTATTGAAATAAAATGAATAATTTAGAAAATAAAAATAATTAATTTTTAAATATTATTTTCTTAAGAAAAAATAATAAAATAAAAAAATACAAATATATACATATAAAAAATTAAAAAATAATAGACAAGAAAAACAATTAATTTTTAAATATTAATTTTTTAATACATTAGTTTTCTTAATATTTTAAAATAAAAAAAAAAATTAAGCCGCGACAAAAAATCGTTAAAAATAAAATGAATGTTTTGATTAAAACCTTTAATAAAAAAAAAAGAAAACAATAATATATTTGTTTAAAATTTTGCTGAAAAAAAAAAAAAAAATAAATAATAATAATAAAACTGAAAATATAGCGCTTTTATCTTAAAAGAAGAAATAAAATTTTGCTAGAAAACAAAAATTTTCAGGAAAGAAAAAATTATAAATTTTTTCGAAACTTGAAACTTTTCCCATAAAAATCAAAATTTTGTGAATAACTAAAATCTATAAAAAATTTATCATTATTTTTTAATTGAAAAAAATCTGAAATTTTGTTTAAATTTAAAAAATTTTAATATTTTTCTTTAGATTTTAAAAGAAAATTTTCTAGAAAAATCCTCTAACAACCATTAAATTTCTTTAAGAATTTGTTTCTCAATCTTCAGATTTCTTTTAAAATTTTAGTATCTTATCTCTGTTTAAGTATGTGTGTATATCTATCTCTTTAACTATCAGTTCCTTTCTCAAACATTTCAAAAGACACAAAGAATTTCCTAATAATCCTAATATTTTGAAAAAAAAAAAAAAAAAAATGGCTACTAAAACCAGTTTTTTTTCTCCTACCTTCAAACAGATTTGAGTGTCGTCTAACAAACAAACAAATAACCCGCCGCTAACTAAACTCTTAACGCTTAAAGCCAACGGACTAACACAATTCGAGTAGTAAAGGAAATCGAATACAACAAAACAAATGCTGACTTTAAATAAAATAAAATAAAATTTTATTTAATTAATTTTAACGAAACTTAAAAAACACAACTCTATGTAGCCCTTAAAAAATAATAATAATAAATGGCAACATTAGCAACCGAAATGCCGCCGTTACATACGGCGGAATCGTTGGCCGGCGTGACAACACCAGCCTCCTCTCAAACTTCCTCAACTGGTGGAGGGGGTGGTGGATCAAATCCGGCTATAGATTCTACTCAGTCCTCTGAAACTGATAGTAGTCATAATGCAACAACAACAACAACTGCAATACCCTCTTCTCATACACCTCAAACGATATCAGCGGCCGCTGATTCTTCAGATAATCAACCAGGTACTCCTCAACCTTTAATGTCAAATGGTAATGGTTCAGGAAATGATTCAAATGGTGGCGGAGCAGGAGGAAATAATCATCATCCTTATGCTAATCATCATATGTATGCAAATTCTCAAACCTCTACTACCTCAGCGGGAAATAGTCATTTAAATCAAATGTATTCTCATCATATTTACTCGCAAACAAATATGGAAATGCAGCAGCAGCAATTGCAAACTCCATTGACTCCCACACAACATTCCAATTATCCTTCTTATCTCAATTCTTATGAACAATTTTATCAGCAACAACAGCAGCAACAACAACAGCAACAAAATCCCTCACAATCTTCAGGAAATTCTTTACAAAATCCTCCTCAAATGGATTTTATTAATTCGAATTCGAATTCTTCTTTATATGCGGCTACAGGTGGAGGTGTTACGGATTATAAACAACAATCTGGAGTACGTTATCATCCTTATTTACATACCCCTACTTCGGGTATTCCCTCGAATAATAATAACAATAATCCTCATATTCCTCATAATAATGGTAACAATGCGCTGGACGCTAATCCTCAAACAGCGCCGGTAGTAAGCTCGGCCTCCTCTTCGGTTATGAGTCCACGTGTCGTTAGTTCTACTAGCCCTTCTTCCTCTAGCAATCAAATGCCTTTAAGTGGCAGTGCTAGTAGTATAGGCAGTTTAAGTGCCGGCAATCCTAATTCCCCTAATTCCGGAGTCTCTACTCAATGTAAAAAATGTGGCATCATGTGTACCAATGAGTCAGAGTTGCAAGAACATATAACTAATGTTCATGGAGCCTCACCTTATGGTAGTAGTGGTTATGCTAGTTCTCCTTATATTAAAGAGGAAATGCAACAACAGCAAACGCCTCCCTCACAAAGTCAACAGCAGCAGCAACAAGCTCCTACGGGTCAAACGGTTCCAGGACAACAAGGAAATCCTGGTGAAATTTTAGATTTGGATTCACAAAAAATGTTATATCCTCCTGTTCCAGGATCTATGGCTGCATTAATGCATCAACCTTTACAGCAACACAATGATCCTTTACAAGGTTTACATACCATGCAACAAAGAGCGGGTATAGCACCCTGGGATCAGCAATCTCAGGAGGGTCTACCACCCTATATGCAACAGGCATCAACAGGAGATTCTAAAAGTTTACCCAATCATTCTCCTTATTACCATCATTCACCTAAACAATCTCCTTATCATGTGACAAATAGTTCCGGAAGCCTAAAATCTGAATATCAGGGTTTAATTAAAAATGAATATCCTCCCGACGGGCAGCAATATATGACAGATAAATCATTTGATCCTACTGCTCCTAATTCTCAACAGCAGCCACAAATGTTGCCACCAGCAGTGTCCTCAAGTCCAGCAGAATTTCCCTCCACTACCACGGGAGGACCAGGAGATATTCCCAACCCAGCTGCAGCTAATCCCCAACAATTTCGTTCTTCTAACTTTGAGCCGCCCTCTTCAAGTTCTGCCACCTTGACAGCTGGACCCTTGGGAGGTAAGGCTGCCAATTGGAAAAGCAATGAAGCTAGGAGACCCAAAACTTATAATTGTACGGCCTGTAACAAATGGTTTACCAGTTCGGGACACTTAAAAAGACATTACAATACTACTTTACATAAAAACGCAGTCAAATCTAGTGGACAACCAGATCCAGCCACTTTACCTATATCGGCTCACCATCATCCAGCTAGAGATCCTAATGGCAAGGCAGGAAGAAGATCCCAGGCAGCGGCAGCTGCTCGACAACAGCAACAACAACAGCAGCAACAGGCTCCTAATCCAGTACAGCCTCCTGAACCGCCTCATAGTCCTCATGATTATGGCGGGTCCCAGGTGGCAGCTGGTGGCTTAACGCCTTTGCAACATTATGCTGCCACACCCTCACCTAATAGCATGTATCAACAGCAACAACAATATCAACAACAGCAACAATACATGTCTCATGTGAACCAAGCGACAAACGCTTCACCTCAACATGCTTCCTCAATGGTTAATAGCCATCATTTGAATCAACAACAAACCGTTATGAACGGTCACCCAAACGCGTTAGCAGGCCCCTCCGTCCCAACCACACAACAACAACCAACTCCAATGCCGTCCTCCCCCATGAGGGGCCTGCTGACAACCACCAACACCACGCAACTACAACAAATAACAATCAACAACAACAACATGGCAGCAATGCATACAATAAAGAACAAACACTTGGAGGCGGCAATCAGGGATCAACAACAGGATCTACAACAACAGGAGCTGGAACAGCAGCAGCAACAACAGCTGGAGCATCAACAGCAGCTGCAGGAACGGGTACAGGACCTGGAGCAGCAGCAGCAGGAGGAGGAGGAGGAACATCACTTAACGGAAACGGAAGAGGAGGAAGTGGAAGAATTGGGTTATCTCACGAGCAACACTCAAGTGAAACAGGAATACTTAATGAAGGAGGACAACCACATGGTTTACACTCCAAGCCCCCACGTCAAATTGGAATTGGAACAGGAGGACCAGGGGGGGCAACTGGAGGAGGAAATGGTGGAACAGCAACACCTCCCCAAACCAATCTATCAACTGGAGCAACAGCAAGCGGAATTGGAACGTCTTTATCACAACACCACACCCAGCAGCACACACAGCAACAACCACATACCACAGCCAACTCACCACTCACCCCTTATTATCTCCCACCAACAATACCAGGAGCAACTCCAACAGCAACAGCAACACCAAATGCTAACCCAGGATCATTATATACACACACAAACCCCAACTCCGCCGCCGCCTTACATCAACATGCCGCCTTTGGCTATCAGCACCACGCAGCAGCCGCCCAACAATATGCTGCAGCTGCAGCCGCTGGATACTATCACCCCCATAACCCCCACCATCCACACGCCCATGGCCACCAATATGGCTCATATGCTAACCCAGTCGCACAACCTACACATGCCGCTTACGGACATGCCGCCGCAGCAGCAGCAGCTGCCACACAATATGCAGCAGCAGCAGCAATTGGACACCAACAATATCAATATCCCACACATGGCCACCCTCAATCACATGCCCACCTCCACCAACAACATCACCACCACAATACCCTCCTACCACCAACTGCAACAGCCACCGGGCTCAGTACTGCCTCTGCAGGAGCACACGCTGACCTATCCTCACACTATTATTGGTAACTCTTTAACTAATGCTGAGGTCTTAACTATAGATGCTTATGGCAATTTATTAAATTCCAATGGCCAGCCGCAACAAGTTATTCAGACAGCAGATGGTCAATTGGTACAATTAATTTCGGCAGGAGCTACTTCCTTATATTCTTCACAATCCTGTCATTCTTATATGGCTCAAAGGTCTCCACAAGAAGGAGATTTACCTCCTTTAAATCTCAACTATCAACAAGAGTTAACACAAAGTTTAACTTATTCACAGCAATTAACTACTCAGCAGGAAAGTTTAACAGAGCAAGATTATAAACCTTCTTTGACGGAAGACTATTTAAATAATAATTTCCAGCAAGAGGAACAGCAGCAGCAATTGCAGGAAATAACAGAAACTAAACAGGAACTGACCACTGAAACCCAGCAAATTTCCAGTAGCTCTTTAACCAACACCAGCTCCACCAACACCTCCTCTTCCAATACCACCACTGTCACCAGCTCCAACAAACGTAAACGTAATCCCAGTACTTCCAGTTCTATAGGAGCCAATAGCACCATGTTACCTAGTGGGCGCATTAAATGCCTACCTTGCGACAAAGAATTCACCAAAATTTGCTATCTCACGCAGCATAATAAAAGTTTTCATTCTGGTGAGTATCCATTTCGTTGCCAAAAATGTGGCAAACGTTATCAAACTGAAGATGTTTACATAACCCATTTGGGTAAACATAAAACTACGGATAAGGCACACAAATGTGATATATGTCCTAAACAATTTCATCATAAAACTGATTTACGACGTCACATAGAAGCTATACACACGGGTAATAAACAACATTCTTGTGATATTTGTGAGAAAAGTTTTTGTCGTAAAGATCATTTGCGAAAACATTTGGAAACCCATAATCGTCCTAGAATAGTTACTAAGAAATCAGCAAATAGAAATAATTCTAATAATACAAGTATAACAAATGCTTTTGCTAAATTAAATAATACAAAAGAATCCAAAGATTTAAATGATATTCAAAAAACACAATTACCTCTCCAAAGTCCTAAAGATTCTGTCAACTCAGCCTCCTCTCCTGATTTAAATCATAAACAAATTCACTCATTACAACAACAGATTTCAACACAATTAATTGAAACTAGCTCCTTAAGCTCTACTAATACTTCCTCACCGCTAATGCATCATATAGATGATGTAGCAGCGGATGATGAAGATTTATTGGAGGATGATTTGGATGAATTGGAAGAGAATGAGGAGTTTATAACTATATCCGAATATGAACATCAGATAGAACAACAAATGCAAACACAATATAATTTAGGAAAACAACAAGTTTATCAAATGGTTGAACAGGAATTGCCCATGTATTAAGGAAAGATAGAGGGAAGAATAGAATAGGGAAATGCAAAAAAGTCTCCATTTAGTAAAGTTTTAAGAATAATCTACTTAAAATATGGATTAGAAGAATACTTTCCCTTTAAGGAACGAAAGAGAGGTTAAAGGTCAAGAAATTTTCAAAAATTTGTAAGCAAAAAAAAAGAAGGGAATTCAATAGGGAAGCTTACTCAAAATTCTTAAGAAGTTTTAAAAAGAAGGAAATGGAAATTGGAGACGAAAGTTTTGCTCTCTTCAGTAAATCAAAGAAAAGATTAAAGGTTAGGGAATTTTTCAGAATTTTAAATCAGAAAAGATAGGGGAATTGAAGGGAAATTTCGGCTTCATTTAGTATAGTTTCCAAGGAGTTAAAAAAAATAAATGAATTGAAATATGAAATAAGCAAAAAAAAAAAATGGAATTGGAAAGGGAATCTTTCCCGAAATTATCAAGAAATTTTAAAAAGAAAGAGATAGAATTTGTAGGCGAAAGTTTTGCTCTCTACGAATTTCAAGAAGAGGTTAAAGATTAGGGAATTTTCAAAGAATTGGAGGGAAATTAAGGCTTCATTTAAAGAATAGTCCAAGGAGTTTTCAAAAGCAATTAATTGAAATATCAAACAAAATCCTTCTTTCCATGTAAAGAAATGAAAATGGGACAGATTTAAGGTCAGGAAATTTAGGAAAATTAAGGCTCCTTTTAGTAAAAATTCCAAGCAGTTTTAAAAAGAAATTAATTGAAATGTGAAAACAAACGCTTCGTTTATTCAAGAAATTTAAGATGGAAAATGAAAAGATATCCTGCAGAGATACAAAAGAAAACGTCAGGGAATTTTGAAAAATTTGGAAGAAATTGAAAGAAAATTAGTGCTCTTCTTAAGTAAAGATTACAGGAAGTTTGAAAAAGAAATTAATGAAATATGAAAGCAAACGCTTCGTTTCTTTAGCAAAAAGAAAGAAGGAATAAAGGCTAGGGATTTTTTTTAAGAATTTTAAGGCAGAAAATGAAAGGGAATTGAAGGTAAATTGAGGCTCCACGTAGAAGAAAAAAATTCATTGATATAAGAAAGCGAAGCCTTCGCTCCCTGTAAAAGTACGAAAGAAAACGTCAGGGAATTTTTTAGAATTTTTCAGAATTCCCTAGACAAACTTTTCGTTTGAAGACCACGAAAGCTTCTCAAATCCTTTATGTCTGTTTAGTATGTCAGCTTCAACATCCCTCGAATTTCTTATTTTTGCAAATTTTAAAAAATTTTCCAATAAATTTCACTCTAAATTTTAATAAATTTTCTAAACAAACTTTTCAAAAAAAAAAAAAAAATCCAAAAACTTTCGTATACAAAATGGTAGATTCCTAAAATTTTGTTGTTAAACTGACAATTTTTTTTAAGCTAATTGTAGATGCAGGCAGGTTTTTTCACTAAACAAGGGATCGTAACATATTGCGGGAGATTAGAGAATTTTCAGTAATTAAAAAAAAGAATTAATGATAATGTCCTATTTAAAGGAATCTTTTTAAGTTTTATTAGAAGCTGGTCAACAATATGGATAATGTTTTGCATTTCAGAGGAACATTTTTAAAGTCTTTAATAAAAACTGACCAGTCCAAAAATCAACAATTTAGGTGTAAATCTATTAAGAAGGTAGTTTTCTTACCCTGGAAGAGTCAGGGATGAAAATGAGGGTTAAGAAAACAAATATGTGTTTTCATTCTAGCATTAAATTTTTTTATCTCTAAAACTCTCAATATTAGCTAGAAAATTTTTTTGTCAAAATTTTATCTTCCTGGAAGTGTCGGGGAAGACTAGGAATATAAAGTTTTAAGAAAAGAAGAGACTAAAAAGAAATCTCTTTTAAAATTTTGGTTTAGCACACATTTTATGTATAATACATACTCAAAATAATAAAATTTGTGTAAAAATTTTAAAATTTAAGCTGAAAATTTTCTAGGCAGTAGTTGTTTCTCTCCCGGAAGAGTCTAGAAAGTGTAAGAAGAAAATTTTTTGTTGAATTTTAAAATTTTCACAAAATTTATTATTCAAATGATATTTTTACAACAAAAAAAAAAAAAAAATCAGGCGATAATTTTATCGCCTCAGAAATGATAAAGGCGATAATAAGCAAAAAATTAAAACAAAAAAATTATGTTAAAATTTTAATATTATACATATAGCTTATATTTGCAATTTTTAGGGAAAAATTTTCAGGCGATAAATTTATCGCCTAAGAAGTGACAAAAGCGATAAAGAAGATTAATAGATAATATTATGGAATTATGTTAGAGATTGGAAAATATACATGTTTTATAACGATTTTAAAGGTTTTTTGACAAAAATTTTGAAATCAAGCTAAAAGTTTTTCATTTTTTATGGTTTAAGTACTTTAGGAAGGTTTTATTTTTGCAATTTGCTTTAATTTTTAAACAAAGCGATAGTTTTCTTTCGCCCTAGAAGATTGTAGGAAGATATAATTTTAAGAAAAAAATTTTGAAAAAAAATTCTTAGTTTAACAACGTTTTATTTTAGAGAAGATTATAATTATTTTAAGCTTTTCTTTTTTGAGAGAATTAAGCTTCCAATTCTGTTAATTTTTTTTGCTAAAAACATTTTTGAAAATTTCTTATAGTTTTTTTCTTTTAAGAAATTCTCTTCTAATTTTTCTTTTTTATAAAGCAGTATGCCATTTGATAATTTTTTTCAATCAGAAATATTTTTTTTAATTTAAAAACAGAAAATAAAAACATTATAGTGATACCAAATCTTTAACTATATCAGGGATTATTAGTGCTAAAAAAAAATAAATATTTTTAATTTTAAAAAATTGTTTTAGTGTTTTTTATAATTTTTTTATATATATAATTTTTTTGTGTCATATATTTATAATTTATAATAATTATAATAAGAAAAATTATAATTTCTATAACTTTTTTATAATTTAAAAAAAATTTTATTTGTATTATTATTTTTTTTTTTATTGTTATTAGTCTTATAAGTTGCTATAAAATTTAATTAATTTTTCCTCCTTATCCTTAACAAAAAATACTCCTTTACTTTTTCCTTAATTGTTGTTAGTTTTATTTTTAATTTTTAAGCCTTAAAAAAGACAATTTAAAATTACTCTAAAAATATTTGTAAATTTTAAAAATAATTTTTACTTAATATACTAAAAAAAAAGTTCTATGAACTTTATTATTAATTTACTTCAATATTTTTTTAATTTCAAATTTATTTTTTCTTGTATAAAATTTTTTATTTCATTATAATTTTATTTTAAGTTTTATTTTCTTTTTTATTATTATTTTTTATTTCTTTTAGTGTCTTATAAATTTTATATACATATATAAACAAAAGAGTATTTTTAATTTAATTTTTAATTTAAAAAAAAAAACACAAAAAAAGAAAGAAAGAAGAGAAAAAAAGTATTAAAAAACATGAGAAAAAAATAATAAATTATTATTTTGTTTTAAAACAAGAAAATTTTGAATTTGTGTTTTTATTTATTTTTGTATGGTTTTTTAATTTTAGTTTTTTTAATTTTTAATTTTTTTTTTAATTTATTAGAATTTTTTAAAATTTTTTTGGAGAAAAAAATAAAAAAGGAGATAGTTTTTCAACCTCAGAAGTGATTAAAAGGATAGGAAGATAGAATGTAAAGACATTTTGTAAAACATAAAATTATCTTAAAAATCTTTATTGCCAATATATATATATATATATATATATATATATATTTTTTTTTTTTTTTTTTGGAAAATTCTTAAGACGATAGGTTTTTCGTCTCAGAAGTGTCTAAGGAGATAGTAAGATAGAATGTTAAGAAAAAATTTTTTAACATAAAATTCTCGTAAATATTGTTTGTTTTTTTTTTTCACAAAAATCAACGTTTGGCAAAAAATTCTTATGGTTATACACTTTTCACTCCAGAAGTGAATAAGGCGATAGGAAGATAGAATGGTAAGAAAAAAAAATTTTTATAACCAAAAATAATCGTAAAAATAATTTTTGAAACAAAATCACAATTTTTAACAAAAATTATTAAGCCGATAGTTTTTCCATCCCAGAAGTGACTAAGAAGATAGAATGTTAAGAATTTTTTTCTAAAACATGAAATTGTCGTAAATATTTTTTATGCCATAAAATCAAAATTTTTTAAAAAAATCTTAAGGCGAAAGTTTTTTTATCTCAAAAGTGACCAAGAAGATAGGAAGAATGTTAAGAAAAATTCGAACTATCAAAAAATTATAATAAATAATATTTTTGCCAATAAAATCAATAATAAAAAAATTCTTCAGGCGATAGTTTTTTCTGCCCAGAAGTGACTAAGAGGATAGGAAGATAGAAAGTTAAGAAAATTTTTGTTATAATATAAAATATTGTTCTTTTAAAAAAATCAACATTTTTGAGAAAAAATTTTAAGACGATAGTTTTTTTGGCCCAGGAAATGTCTAGGACGATAAAGTCAATAAAAAATTTGTAATAAACTTATAAAATTGATTTTTACATAAATTTCAATAATTTAAAGAAACATTTTAAGGGGATAGTTTTATCGTTTAAGACTAAGGAGATAAGAAAATAAAAAATTTGTTCGCTCGAACTTGAAAAAATATTTCTCAATGAAAAGACAGCAAAGTAAGTGAAGATTTTCTTCAAAGGTTTAACTAAACTTTAACTTTTGTTTAAGAACTTTTGATTAAACCAATTTAAAGTTGACAAGTTATATGTTTAATTAAACCAGGTTTAAATTTAGCAACCAAAAGTTTAAATAATCAGGTTCAAGTTTAGGAACTAGAGATTTAAGTAAACCTACATTTGGTTCAGTTTCAAAGGGTTTAGTCAAACACATTGAAGTTTACTAACTAAGGTTTTAACAAAACTACTCGTACGTTTATGTTTAGTAACTAAAGTTTAAATAGAAACATATTAATGTTTACCAAACAAAATTTAAATATGATTAAATTTCTCAAACAAAGATTGAAATAAAAACAATTTTGGTTTTATTGCAAAAAGTTTAATTAAACAAAGTTTAAGTTTACAAACTAACGATTAAAATAAATTAAGTTAAAATACTTAATAATTCAAGTTAATGTTTTTAAATTAAAAGTTAAAATAAATGAGGTTAAAGTTAACAAACTGAAGGTTTTTATAAACCAAGTTTAAGTTTACAAATTAAAAGTTTAAATAAACTTAAATTTAGTTTAGTTTCAAAAGGTTTAAACTACCCAGCGTTCATGTTAAAAAATTAACAAAATATTTCAGATTATTGTTTAGCTCAAAGGGTTTAAATAATCCAAGTTTAAGTTAAAAACTTATAAAAAACAAACTTAAGTAAACAAAATTTAAATTTACAAACTAAAGGTTTAAAATCATGAGTATAAAGTTTACTAAAGGTTAAACTAAATCGCGTTTGAGTTTAAGAACTAAATTTATAATTTTATAATTTAATAAAAATTAGTTTAGTTTCAAAAGGTTTTAATTTATCAAATTTAAGTCTAGAACTAAAGATTCAAGTTAAACAGGTTTTAGTTTTTTTTTTTAACCAAAGGTTAAAATAAAGCAGGTTTAAGTTAGCAAGTTAAAGGTTAACTACCCTGCGTTTATATTTAAAAATAACAATGAAATAATTCAGATTTTAGTTTAGTTTCAAAAGGTTTAAATAAACCAAATTTAAGTTGCAAATTAAAGTTTAAAAATAAAAATGTATGTTTAAAAACTAAAGTTTAAAATATGTCAGATTTAATTTTATAAACTAAAGGTGTAACTAAACTACGAGTAAGTTTACAGACTAAATTTTCAAATAGTTTCAAAAACTTTAAATAAACCTGGTATAAATTTATAAACTTCAAGATTTATTTAATTAAATTAATTACACTAGTCTTTCGTTTTTTAACTAAAGATTAGAATAAACCAGGTTTTAAATTACAAACTAAAGGTTTTAATAAACTGCACTTAAGAAACTAAAGATAAATATAAATCATATTTTAGTTTAGTATCAAAAGGTTAAAATTGACCTGCTATAAACTAAACCTTGTCTAAAGGTTTGAAGATCAAAATAAACTGAGTTTAAGTTAGAAATAAACTTAAATTAAAGTTTAAGTCTAAGGTGTAAAATCAAAGGATTCGAAAAATTTTTTATTTTATTTTTTTTTAAACTTTGTTATGGAATTATGGACGATTTATTTATAGTTTAACTAAACCAAGATATAGTTTTTTAACTAAAGATTAAATTAAACTGGGTTTAAAAGGTTTTAAAGTTTAAAAGTTTAAATAAATTTATTAACTAAAGTTCAAAGTTAATTGACTTTAAATCTAGTAACTGTAAACAATATATATATATATATATATATATATATGTATGTATTTGTATGTATTTGTATATATATATATGTATGTATTTGTATATATATAGAGGATTTTTGTCAAATATATAGGATTTAAAGAATATTTTCCTAAATTTTCATTTCATATTTCCTATTTTTGGAAAATTACCATTAAAAAACTGTTGGGGAAATTTTATTCTTATTAAAATTATTTTAGTAATAATTGTCCTATTTATTAGAGGCTGTAGTTAGAGGAAATGTTTATATGCAAATGTTTATTACAATTTTTTTTACAAAGTTTTTATTAAAACATCTATTTTTTTCTAAATCATTTAAAAAAGTAGTAGATTTTATAATTTCTCACTTTGTAAGTAATATTTCATTTAATTCTAATTTAATTTTAACTGAAAATGAGGTCGTAATAGAAAATTATTTAAAGCTCTTTTTTGGAAAATTTGCAAAAAAATGTGAAAAAATTTTTATTCTTATAGAAATTATTTTAGAAATTGATAGCAAAATTTACTAATTTTTAAATTCTTTGTTCCATAAAGAATATTTGTAACAAATTTGGTTGAAATTGGATATAAATTATGCTTGCTAGAGCAGAAAATAGGATGAGAATTTGGTAAAACTAGATAAAGAAAAACAATTTGTCTTCGTTAAAATTTTGTTGAAGAAAATGCTTCATACAAATTTTTCATTTACATTTAAAATCTGATGATCTCAAACCAAAAAATAATCATAATATTAATCTCTGCTTTTCATCATGATCTGAAATCTAGAAAAAAATTTAAAAAAATAGAATAACAGCACTTATTTCAATTGACAATCAAGGACTTTAAAAAAACATTCTTTTCTTTGCAATCATCTATCTTAACAATAACAACAGAAATCTTTCAAATACAAAAAAACTAAATTTGCTTTCAGAAGAAGATTTGAAAAACATTTTAAGACGACAATAACGCATCATATGGGGTTGTTTTTAAAATTCGTTATACACAAGATAAATACTCATACACGCTCCCATACATTCCCATACACAACACTAACATATTGTTATACAAACTCTCACACACACACACACACACAGATGCAACAATTTTAAAATATAACTATCATAACATTAAATTGTAGTTGTTGCTTAATATTAAAAAAACAATAATAATATGTATATATATGTATTTATAATATATATACGTAGTTTGAAATTTTGAGATGCCAGTTAAAGGGGAAATTTTGGAAATTAAAAGAAAAATAAAACAAAGAAAAATTAAAATAATTTTTTTTTTAACAAAAAATAAAAAAAGACCATGAAGGTGTTTACTACCAAATTTTATTTATTTTGAACAAAGTTATTACATGGCAACTCTTTTATAAAATTAAAAAAAAAAAATAGTTTTATTACAAAACTAATTTTTATAATATTTAAAAATTGTCAGGTGGCAACTCCAAAAAGATTTTTTAAATTTAAAAAAAGCAATAATAGCCAGCTGTAATAATTTTTTAAAATCTTTTTTTGTTTTGGAGTGGCAACTCCGAAAATTTTTTTATTTCGTTTACAAAAAGAAACAAATTTAATTTTTTTAATTAACAAAGTTTAACAGATTTTTGTTATGTTATATATATATATATATATATATATATATATATATATATGTATTATCTTTTTGAAATTTCAAACAAATATATATTTTTTATAATTTAAACAACTTTAAATTTTTTTCTCAGCTTTGATTATTTTTAGGTGGAAA
This sequence comes from Protocalliphora azurea, assembly GCA_932274085.1. Lineage (NCBI taxonomy): Eukaryota > Metazoa > Arthropoda > Insecta > Diptera > Calliphoridae > Protocalliphora > Protocalliphora azurea. Next base: position 6,867,181 of record OW026523.1, read on the forward strand.
TCCCTTAAACATTTTTCAGACTTCTTCAAAATTTTCTTTTTTAAATAAAATATTCAAATGTATGTTAATTTAAAAAAATTAAGTAGCAATATTTAATAAATTGTAAAATTTTGGTAATTTTTTTATTAAAAATATACTTAAATATTTAAATAAACATTTAAACGAAATTTAACCGATATAAAAAGTTAAAAAAAATTAATTTATTTCTGAAAATGAATAATGAAAGAAAGTTTTAAAAATGTTTCCAAAAATTTTTCTGAAATTTTAAAGTTTTTAGGTCTCAACTCCTTAATAAATTTTCGAACTCCACCAAAAAATCCATTTTCATAAAAATTTATATTTATTTGAACACTTTAAGTGGCAACATTTTAGTTTTGGAATTTTTTTTAATAAAAAATTTATTTCTGGATGTATAAATGAATATTTAGAAGAAATTTCGATTTTCGTCCAAATTTTGTAAATTTTCCCACATTTTAAGGTGGCAACACTTTTAAAAATTAAGAAGAATTTTAATTTTTTTCAAGAAAATTAATAATAAAAGAAAATCTTTACGATTTGCATAAATTTTTTGCTCATTTTCAAACATTTTTAAGTGGCAACTACTTAAAAAATTTTCAAATAAATTTTTTAGTTGAAAATTGTTATAATTTTAAAGGAATTTTCATAATTTTTACATAATATAAAGAAAATGTCTCCCAAAATCAAGTTTAAAAGTTTTATGTTAATAAATTCTTAGTCATAAAAGTCCGGATATTTTATTGTTTCTTGTCTTTTAGTAAAAAAAAAAAAAAAAATGAACATCTGGCATCTCTATAACATTTCAGACAGACAGATACCAAAGAACAACAACATTTAATACCAGTTAGATAAAAAAGACAATTGTTGCGCATAATCAACAGAATTATTTCATTTCTAAATGTTTCCATAGCAAAACATTTAAGAAAAAATGCATAAGTATAAGTTAAAATATTACGCATACATAAAAAAAACAAAAACAAAACCCACAGATATTCGCACTCACACTCATTTATAATACTGCTCTAATGTTGTTGTTGCTCTTTCTAAAGGAATTAAAATACAAATGAAAAAACTGGTTTTTCGTTAATGTTTTCTTTTGAAATGCTCAAGCAACAAAACCAACAACATTAGTAAAAGCAAATTATGTCTTCGGAAATTTTCGGCAAGGAGCAAGGCTTGTTATTGTTGTTTTTTTTTTCTTTAGTACTTAAATGTAAAAGTATGCGTGTTTTCTTCACTTCGTTTTTTTACTTGTTTATATGTGTGTAGTGTTGCTGTTTCATTTAGGAGGCGAGTGAGTCTTTTTTTTCTTCATATTGTTGTTATTTGGAGTATCTGAATCCTAAGGTGGTTGTTTATTGTACTTACATATATATGCATATGTGTGCATTATTCAAGTGTTAAGTTTTGTTGTTGTTTATTAAAGCAACAATAAAGAAGAAAAAAATCCAGGTAAAAATTTTGAATTTTTATCAGTATATGTTCTTGTTGCTGCTGGTTTCTCGAAGTCTTCTTCATTTCTATTTATTTATTTTGGTTGATTGCTCATCATCATGCTGTTGTTCACGATCTTAATGTTTTCTTTCCTTTTTTGGTTAATCTCATTTGTGGGCAAGAGAGAATATGGGATGACAAACAGCGAAAGAATTAAGAAAACAACAGTTTTGATTCCTTTGAAAATGTATTAAAGTACTAAAAGAACTATTTTACTAAAAATACAAATAGTATTTTTGTTTTACTAAAATGTAACAAATTTTCTTTTTTTATGCTATAAAGTACCAAAAATACTTTTTTTTGTAAAATGTACTAGTACTTGTTTGTACTTTTTTGTAACAAAAATTACCAGATGTACTTATTTGTACTAAAAAGTTCATGTTTGTACTAAAAGGTGCCAAAACTTTATTTTTGTACTAAAAAGTACCAAAAGTATACTTTTGTATTAAAAAGCACTTTTTGTAGTAAATAGTACTAAAAGTAGTTTTTTGTTATAAAAAATAAAACAAGTATTTTTTGTACAAAAAAGTACTTTTTTGTATTAAACAGACTAGTCTATAGATTAGTCTCTCCACTAGTCTGTAGTCTGGTCTATAATCTAATCTTCAGCTTATTTTAAGCTTTTTAAAAGCTTTGATTTATTTTTAGAATGTGGTGCTTTTGAAATTATCCAAATTTATTTTCAATTTCTGTAAATATGTAGCTTAGCAAAACTTTATATTGTAAATTCTTTATAAAACCTTTCAAACAACAGTTAGGTCTTTTCATTGTTTTGATAACAATACTCAAAAAAGATTTATAGAAATCTTTATCATTTGATATTGAAAACTTATGTTCGTTTTTTTTATTTTTTTATAAAAAAAAAAAACTAAAACACAGGAACGGAAACCAACTAACATACAAAAAAAATCTATTCATTTGATAGTAGTAAATGGAATATATGAACAGCAACAACAAACAAAAACTATAGAAATCTTAAAAAATAACAACAAAAACAAATATTGGTAGCAAAGGAGGACTCTAAAAACGAGGAAGATGATTTTGTCTTTTGAAAGACAAAAGCAAAAAAAAAAATATATATATATAATTTTAAATTCAATATGTTTAAGTAAACAACACATACATATGTGTGTTTATATACCAAAATATATTTGCTAAATGTCTTACACATACACAGAAAAATAGTTATGTATTTATGTATACATAAAAATCATGATCATATAGTGGAATAAATATGGTTAAAATAATAAGTTCCATGAACACTCGTAATATAAACACAGACTTTTTTAAGGCAAAAACACACGTTTGAGAGAAGAGCTACATTTAAAGAAATGTGACCACTAACTGCCGGAGAAGCTGAAAATTAAAATAGGAAGATTAGACAAAACAATCTGGCTTAGGGAGAAAAAACCAAGCTTTTTTAAGCGTAGGATTAAAATTTAATATTTGATATAAAACCATAATTAAAAATGAAAATAAAGGTTTTATAAAATCAAGATTAAAATTTGAAAAACTAAGCTTAATAAAATAAAGATTAATAGAAAATAAACTAATATTAATTAATTGGCTCTTATGGTAAAAAATTAAGATTTATAAAACCAAGCTTAAACTTAAAAAAGTTAGACTTTATACAAGCATATTTTAAGCCTACGATCGTAAATATCTTGCAGTGAAAACTTAGCTCTTTATAAACCTGGTTTAAACTCATATTTTTTATATATTTCAAAATTGTTTTTAGTTGGTCTCCTTCAATTCCAGCTTTGCCAACCTTTATGATATTGAAAAATTCAACATTTTTTTTTGTGGAAAGAAGACAACAAAACTATGATTCACTGTTAGTTTAAGGAAAGCAACAACAAAAATTATTTACTAAAAAACACATACAAACCATGACAAGACAATATACAACATGAAGAGAATATAAACAGGTAAAAAAATAAAAAGAAATAAAGGGGAAAAAGTAAAACAAAGTCTAATAATATTTTTAAAGAACTAAATAGAATAAAATATACTTTGGGTACTTTTGAAAAATTTTTTGTAGTCTATACTTTAGAGTACCATCTAGTTCATATAGTCTACTCTATAATCTAGTCTATATTCCTATCTATAGTCTTGACTATAGTCTAGTTTATAGTCTTGACTATAGTCTTGTTTATAGTCTTGAATATAGTCTAGTTTATGGCCTTGACTACAGTCCAATCTATAGTCTTGACTATAATCTAGTCTATAATTTTGACTATGGTCTAGTCTATAGTCATGGCTATAGTCTAGTTTATAATCTTGACCATAGTCTAGATTATATTCTTGACTATAGTCTAGTATATAGTCTTGACTAAAGTCTTGTCTATAGTCTTGACTATAGTCTACTCTATAGTGTTGACCATAGTCTAGTCTATAGTCTTGACTATGGTCTGGTTTATAATCTTGACCATAGTCTAGATTATATTCTTGACTATAGTCTAGTTTATAGTCTTGACTAAAGTCTTGTCTATAGTCTTGACTAAAGTCTTGACTATAGTCAAGTCTATAGTCTCGACTATAATCTAGTCTATAGTCTTGACTATGGTCTAATTTATAATCTTGACCATAGTCTAGATTATATTCTTGACTATAGTCTAGTATATAGTCTTGACTAAAGTCTTGTCTATAGTCTTGACTATAGTCTACTCTATAGTGTTGACCATAGTCTAGTCTATAGTCTTGACTATGGTCTAGTTTATAATCTTGACCATAGTCTAGATTATATTCTTAACTATAGTCTAGTTTATAGTCTTGACTAAAGTCTTGTCTATAGTCTTGACTAAAGTCTTGACTATAGTCAAGTCTATAGTCTCGACTATAATCTAGTCTATAGTCTTGACTATGGTCTAATTTATAATCTTGACCATAGTCTAGATTATATTCTTGACTATAGTCTAGTATATAGTCTTGACTAAAGTCTTGTCTATAGTCTTGACTATAGTCTACTCTATAGTGTTGACCATAGTCTAGTCTATAGTCTTGACTATGGTCTAGTTTATAATCTTGACCATAGTCTAGATTATATTCTTGACTATAGTCTAGTTTATAGTCTTGACTAAAGTCTTGTCTATAGTCTAGCCTATAGTCTTGACTATAGTCAAGTCTATAGTCTTGACTATGGTCTAATTTATAATCTTGACCATAATCTAGATTATATTCTTGACTATAGTCTAATTTATAGTCTTGACTATAATCTAGTCTACAGTCTTGACTATTGTCAAGTCTATAGTCTTGACTATAGTCTAGTCTATAGTCTTGACTATAGTCTAGTCTATAGTCTTGACTATGGTCTAGTTTATAATCTTGACCATAGTCTAGATTATATTCTTGACTATAGTCTAGTTTATAGCATTGACTAAAGTCTTGTCTATAGTCTAGCCTATAGTCTTGACTATAGTCAAGTCTATAGTCTTGACTATAGTCTAGTCTATAGTCTTGACTATGGTCTAATTTATAATCTTGACCATAATCTAGATTATATTCTTGACTATAGTCTAGTTTATAGTCTTGACTATAATCTAGTCTACAGTCTAGACTATAGTCAAGTCTATAGTCTTGACTATAGTCTAGTCTACAGTCTTGACTATGGTCTAATTTATAATCTTGACCATAATCTAGATTATATTCTTGACTATAGTCTAGTTTATAGTCTTGACTAAAGTCTTGTCTATAGTCTAGCCTATAGCCTTGACTATAGTAAAGTCTATAGTCTTATCTATAGTCTTTACTATAGTCTATAGTCTTGACTATAATCTAGTCTATAGTCTTGACTATAATCTAGTCTATAGTCTTGACTATAGTCTAGTCTATACCCTTGACTATAGTCTAGTCTATACCCTTGACTATAGTCTAGTCTATACCCTTGACTATTGCTTTGGTTTATAGTCTGTCTAAAGTCTAGCCTATAATCTTGACTATAGTCTAGTCTATAGTCTTGACTATAGACTAGACTAGTTTATAGTCTTTGCAATATATCGTCCATGGTCTAGTTTATAGTCTTGACTATAGTGTGTTTATAGTTTTGACTATAGTCAAGTTTATAGTCGTGACTATAGTCTAGTTTATGGTATTGACTATAGTCCAGTTTATGGAGTAGTCTATAGCCTGGTATTCAGTCTAGTCTATAGTATAGTCTATAGGCAAGTATATATTCTATTATATAGCCTATTACATAATCTGATCTACAGTTTAGTCTATAATCAGGTCTATATTCTAATCTGTAGTGAAGTCTATAGTTAAGTCCATAGTCTAGAGTAGTATAGTCTAGTCTAATCCATAGACTAGTCTATAGTCTTGACTATGGTCTAGTTTATAATCTTTACCATAGTCTAGATTATATTCTTGACTATAGTCTAGTTTATAGTCTTGACTAAAGTCTTGTCTATAGTCTAGCCTATAGTCTTGTCTATAGTCTAGCCTATAGTCTTGACTATAGTCTAGTCTATAGTCTTGACTATAGTCTAGTCTATAGTCTTGACTATAGTCTAGTCTATAGTCTTGACTATAGTCTAGTCTATAGTCTTGACTATAGTCTAGTCTATAGTCTTGACTATAGTCTAGTCTATACCCTTGACTATAGTATAGTCTATACCCTTGACTATAGCTTTGATTTATAGTCTGTCTAAAGTCTAGCCTATAATCTTGACTATAGTCTAGTCTATAGTCTTGACTATAGTCTAGTTTATAGTCTTTGCAATATATCGTCCATGGTCTAGTTTATAGTCTTTGACTATAGTGTGTTTATAGTTTTGACTATAGTCAAGTTTATAGTCTTGACTATAGTCTAGTCAGTACCATAGACTATAGTCCAATTTATAGAGTAGTATATAGTCTAGTATTCAGTCTAGTCTATAGTATTATCTATAGGCAAATCTATATTCTATTATATAGTCTATTATATACTCTGATCTACAGTTTAGTCTATAATCAGGTCTATATTCGAATCTGTAGTGAAGTCTATAGTTAAGTCCATAGTCTAGAATAGTATAGCCTAGTCTAATCCATAGTCTAGTCTATAGTATAGTCTATAGTATAGTTCATATTCTATTCTAGTTCTCTTTTAAACATGGTTTATTTAAACTTTTAGTTGTAAAACCTTCAAGAGAAAGTTTTTGCTCCCTTAAACTCCTAATCATTTTTTTTAGAGATCTTTGTAAGTCTCTGTTACAAAATAAACACATTTGTCCTAATTTCCTCAAGTATTTCTTTGGAATTTTTCTGAAAAAAAAATGAAGATAAAAACGTAACATTTTTATAAAGCATTAAGCAGCTCCAAAAAAAAAAAAAACGACAAAATAAATATTCCACTAAATTAAAAAGTAAAACATTTTTGTGACTAAAATAATGTTACGAATATAAAATAACAAAACAAGAATTTAAACCGTGCAAGCGCCCATAGCTGACAGGCATTTGTTAATACTTAAATTATAATAAAAGCGTTACGCTTTCAATAATAAATTTGAAAGGGAGTGAAGCATTGGTTTTAATATTTTGAAGCTTAACGCTTCAATTGTGTTTTGTAGGAATTTAACTGGCGCTTTTTTCTTTTTTTTTTTTTTTTTTTTTTTTGTTACCCTAATAAACTACTTAAGATAAATACTACAAGATATTAAAAGTTTTATAAATTTTACTCATAGTTCCGCTAAATTCATTTCATTTATAAGTTTCTCAAGAAGATGATGCACGAAAGAGACCATCTTAAAAAAAATATAAAAAAAAATTATGAATAAATTTTTTTATATTTTTTTATGTTATGATAAATTTATGAGATTTAGTGTTTAATAAAAATTAAGGTAAGCATATTTAAAACTGCAATAAAAACAGTCTTTTTAAACTTTAGTTAAGAAATCAATTTCTTAATCTATCTATTGAACTTTTGGCTTTCAAAATTTATTTAATTAACCTTAATTTTCGAAAGAAAATTTTATTTTAAATAATAATTGGAATTTTTTTTTACCTAATTATTTTGAAATTAGCTTAATTATATCTAAAATTTGATGTCTGTTATTTATTTATATTTTTATTGATTTACTATATATATATATATATATATATATATATATATATATATATATATATATATATATATATGTATTTCATTTTTAATTTTATTTCTTAAGAAATTCACACGCTATTTAAACATAAAAAAAACTTTTATCATTTTCTAAGCAGGGATGGGATACTATAAAAAAAATATACAGTAACGGCTGAAGATTCAATTTCATTTTGACCCTTGGATGGTAATAAAGAGACAAACATGAACCAAAAAAAATTAATAAAATAAACAAAAATGTTTAAGAATTGAAGAAAAATTTATTTAAAGTAAAAATAAATGCATGTGAAAATTCCAACTTGGAAAAAATTACTAAATATTGCATTAGAAATGTTCTATTTACCCTAAAAATTCAATTTTGAGCAATTTTAGTCATGTTCGAATATTTCGAAATGAAGTTCCAAAAATTCGCACATTGAAAATGTTGAAGATATGGCTAAAAATAATTTATTTCCTTAAAAAATTAAATTTTAAGCCATTTTTGACGTGTTCGAAAATTTCGAAATTAAGTTCGAAAAATTTGATCATTGAAAAAATGGTCAAATATTTAAAAATATAATCTAGAGAAATAATAAATGATTAATTAAACAAATTTTCACATATAAAATGATTTCGACATTTTCGAAATTATTTTCGAAAAATTCGAACATTGAAAAATGCAATAAAATATACCAGAATTTAACCCAAAGTAATTTATTTGCTCTATAGTTTAATTTTAAGTCATTTAAGCTATGTTCGACAATTTCGAAATTAAGTTGAAAAGTTTTGAATATTAAAAAAAGGGCCAAAAAGTTTATAAATTTTAGAAAAGTGTATTAAAAGCAATTAATAATGATTAATTTAATAAATTTTTACATTTAGAGCAATTTTGAAATTTTCGAAATTATGTTCGAAAAATTCATCAAAAATTAGCAGAATAGTGCTGAAAAAATTTATTTCCTTGAAATAAAATTCATTAATAATTACCAGAATTTTGCTAAAAATCATTTATTTGCTTTAGAATTCAATTTTAAGACAATTTAGCTATGTTCGAAAATTTCTAAATTAAGTTCGAAAAATTAGAATATTGAAAAAAAAATTACCTTAAATGGTAAAACATCATACCAATATGATTTAATAGCGATAATAAATTATTAATTAAATTTAACCCCCGTTCGAAATTAAGTTCGAAAAATTCGAAATTACAAAAATTTGCATAAGATATCACAAAATATCAAATTTTTTAATGCGAAATTATTTTTGTGTTTATTTTATGCAATTTTAGGCCACTTGGGACATGTTCTTAAATTTTGAAAAATTCGAAATTCCAAAAAATGGCTGAAAATTCTAGAAAATTATAAATTTTAAATCTGAAATCATTTTTATATTGGTTTAAACGAATTTTAGTGTATTTGAACCTTATTCGAAAATTTGGAAATTAAGTTCAAATTTCAAAAAATGCTAGAAACATCTAGAAAATAACAACTTTTGTTTTTAAGAAAAGTCTAACATTAATTTTAACAAATTGTTAAAAATTTGAAATTAAGTTCGAAAAACTCGTAAAATTTTGAGTTAACTCACAGAAAATGTTATAAAATTAAGCATTTTAGATGGGAAATATTTTTATAGTTGATAAAGTGAATTATAGATTATTTTTGAAATGTTCGAAAATTTCGAAATTAAATTTGAAATTCAAAAAAATTAGAAAAAGCTGGAATATAAAATTTCGAATATAAAATTTTTAATGCAAAATAAGCTTGCTGTTGATTTTATGTCATTTTATGATATTTTAGTTATGTTCGAAAATTTCCAAATTAAGTTCGAAAAATTCAAAATTCCAAAAAATTGCAGAAAATGCAAAAAAAAATTTAAAATTTTAATGAAAAATAACTTTTATGTAAATTTAATGAAATTTGAGGCTATTTGGAACATGTTCGAAAATTAATTAATTAAGTTCGAAAAATTTTAAATCCAAAAAATTATAGAAAATGGTAGAAATTGCAAAGTCTTAATAGAAAATTAGGTGTTAAGCTAATTTTAAGCAATTTTATAACATTTTTGCCATGTTAGAAAATTTCGAAAATAAGTTCGAAAAATTCGAAATTCCAAAAAAAAAAAACGATGGAAAGTGCTAAAATTGTAAATTAAGCTATTTTTGAGCCAAATTCAAAATAGTTTTTGGAATTTTTAGGGTTAATTCCTTTAAATCTATTAGATTCGTTTTTATGCTGCCTTTTATTAAGGTTTGGCTATGTATGTTTAAAAATGTGTTTGAGATTAGATTTTTAAGTTATATGATCATAGATTCGTTTGTCTGTATGTGTGTAAGAGTATTTAATTTCCCTCCAAAAAATCATCATCAAGAGAAAAAAAGAAGGTGTATCTTTAATCTATCTTTTGGGTACTTGGTATTAAGACAACAACAAAAACAGAAACACAAATATGCGCTTTATAATTAAAATTAGGCGATTAAAAAAATAGTATGAGGAAAACAAAAATCTCTACCACGAACATTTGTTTCAAAAAATTACTTTGAATTTCGCTTTTTTTTTATTCATCTAATCAAACCAACAACATTAGGCGATCAGTTTAATAATTCTAATTTGTTATTGTTTTTGTTGTTGTTACTGCTGCTTACTATCTAGGTTTTTTTCTGTAATTTATATGTGTATCTGTAGGATCGTACTCAAAGTATTTTTTTTTTTACGTCGAGTATTATTATTATTGAGCTTAAGATACATGCAAGTGATTATAGATACCAAAAACAAACTCATAGCTTAATATGTTTTTGTGGCTGTTGTAGATTTTGGTTTCTAACAAAATGAAGCGTTTTAATTGGATTATAAGATTTATTTCTAAGATTCGTTATTTTTATAATTTTCTTCTTTTTTTTTGAATTTTTGGATGGAAAGACCGTCTTACTGTCTATTTATATGTTGGCTTCTATGTCATTTTAATACTTTATAATAATAGTAGTAGTCGTTGTCCATTTGTTGTTGTTTTTGTTTCTAATTTCCAAGTAATTTTATTATTAGCTAAATAATGTTGTTGTTTTATTTTGAAAAGATACCGCATCTTAAATAATAATTTTCAAATAAATTTGTTTAAATCTAAAAAAAAAAAAAATAAACAGTGGAACAATAACAAATATCTAACAAAACATTGCCAAAATGATTCAAAATAATCTTAATCATTGCGAGATGTCTCTTTAACATATAAAGTTATTTTTTTAACATTTTGCTCATGTTCTAAAATTTCGGAGTTAAGTTCGAAAAATTCGAAAGTCAAAAAATGGCAAAAAATTAAGTTATTGTGAATGATAAATGATTTATGTATTTATGTATTTAAATAGAGTTTTGAGTAATTTTAGGCATGTTAAAAAGTTTCGAAATTAAGTTCGAAAAATTTTAGGTTCCAAAAAATTCCATAAAATTTAACATTATTTCAAGTGTCTAAATTGCATTTAAGACTATTTTTGCCAAGTTCGAAAATTTCGAAATTAAATTTAAAAAATTCGAACATTGAAAATATGACCAAAAATAAGCCAAATCTAAGAAAAAAATTTTTCGAACATATAAAAGTTATTTTTTTCATAATTTTAGTCGAGTTCGAAAATTTAAAAATTAAGTTCGAAAAATTTTAGAAATTGCGAAAAATAAGAATTTGTTTAATGAATAATAATGTTTTAGTATTTTTGCTGAATTTTAAGCTTTTTAGCCAAGTTGTAGAAATTGCTATTATAACATATAAAATTAATTTTTTTTTAAATTTTGCTATGTTCGAAAAATTTGAAAAATTCGAACATTAAAAAAATATACAAAATTATTTTTTTCAACATTTTTCGAAATTATGTTCGAAAAATTCAAATTTAAAAATTAAGATATTTTGGAATGAGAAATGATATTTATGTGTTTAGATTGAATTTTTAAATAGAGTTTTAGGCTTGTTCGAAAATTTCGAAATTAAGTTCGAAAAATTCAAAAGAAAAAAACTGCAGAAAAATCTTGAACATCACGTATTATTGAAAAACATGTTTAGTATTTATTTCATCACATTTTAGCTCTTTTAGCCGTGTAAGAATATTTCGAATTAAAGTTCGAAAAATTTGAAATTGAAAAAAGCTAACGGAAAGTCAAAAAATTATTGAATATTAACAAGAAATGTTGTTTTAAATTAATTTAATGCAATTTTAAGCTATTTTGGACAAGTTCGAAAATTTCGAAGTTCCAAAAAATAGCAGAAAATGCTAGAAAATCATATATTATTATGGAAAAACATATATTCTATTTATTTTAAAGCATTTTAGGGTATTTCAGCCTTGTTGAAAAATTTCCAAATTAAATACGAAAAATTAAAAAAATCAAAAAACAACAGAAAATACTTAAATTTACATATTATTATTGTTATTATAAAATATGTTTAGTTTTTATTTAAATGCATTTTAGGTCTTTTAACTATGTTAGAAAATTTTGAATTTATGTTCGAAAAATTTGAAATTGAAAAAAGCTAGAGAAAAGTCTAAAAATTATTAAATATTAATAAAAAATGCTGTTTTAAATAATTGAATGCAATTTTAAGCAATTTTGGATAAGTTTCAAAATTTCGAAGTTAACTTCGAAAAATTCGAAGTTCCAAAAAATAGCAGAAAATGCTAGAAAATCATATATTATTATGGAAAAACATATATACTATTTATTTTAAAGCATTTTAGGGTATTTCTTTCAGCCTTGTTGGAAAATTTCGAAATTTAAAAAAAAGTGCAGAAAATACAAAAAAAAAACTTATGAAATGATTTTTAATTTATAACCATTATACCTTTTGCTCCACTGTTTTTATTTCCAGATCATTGTCTAAGATCATTTATTTACTTGTATAATTCTTCGTTTTATTCCTCTTCTTTAAAATTTTACTGTAGCCTTCTTCGTCTGCTGTTATTTCATACACAAATTATGTATAATTTTTTTTTTTTTTTTGTTTAATTAATTTATTTATAAAAAATACTAAACAAAATATACAGAAATTTAGTTCAAACGTGTTTTGTCTTCTATTTGTATGTAGTTAAATGTCTGTCCATTTGTCTGTCTTTTTATATTATTTTGTTTAATTTTTTGTTGTCGATTTTATTTTTTGATTGTTGGTTATAAAAAAATATAAATTATGACTGCCATATGTTAAGATTTTTGTTTTTATTACTTACGATTATTTTTTATATTTTTTTTTTTTTTCAAGTCCATGTTGAGGGTGGTAGTGGTATAAAAGTTTATTTGTTTTTATTTCATATGTATAATGAGTGGCTAATTAAGTTTGAAAAATATGCTATAAATTTCAAATTTATATGAAATTGTGAGTCATTATTGAGCATTGTTTGAGAATAAATTAAAGGAATGTATGTAACTAATTTTATGAATAGATTTTGTGGGAGTTTTGATGATTTAATTTGAATTGAAAATTAAATTTTTAACTTTATAGGAATTGTAAAATTTTTATAGAAATTAATAATTGTTTAATAAATATTTTTTAGGGGACTATATTGAGTTTTTACTATTTTAATTTTAAGTTTTTACTATTTTAAAGAATTTCGTGACTATGTTCGAAAAAATCGAAATTTAATTAAATTGCAGAAAATGAAGAATTTTTAAGAAAAAAAATTTATATATTAATTTTATTGAATTTTTTACTATTTAAAAATATTAAATTTCGAAACTAAGTTCGAATATTAGGAAAAACGTTTTAGATAATAATTTTTGACTATTTTGAACTATTTGGTCATGTTCGAAAATTTCGAAATTAAGTACGAAAAATTTTAATTGCCCAAATATAAAATAAAATACTAGAAATTATTAAAATTTAATAGAAAATTGTGTTCTAAATTAATTTTAGGACATTTAGGACATGTTCGCAAATTTCGAAATTAAATTCGAAAATTCAAAATTAAAAAAAAATGCAAAGAATGAATGCTTCAAAATGAAAATTTTGTGATGAAAAAAGAGCTTGTATCTTTTTTTTTTAATTTTTTGTCATTGTAGATATTTTCGAAATTAAGTACGACAAAATCGAAATTGTGAAAAAAGTTACAGAAAATGCCAAAAATTGATGAAATTTTATAGAAAATGTTTCCTGAAATTATTTTATTAATTCTTTGATCATTTTAGCTATGTTCGAAAATTTAACAATTAAGTTCGAAAAATTCAAATTGCCAACAAATTACAGAAACTGCTAGAAATTGTTTGAATTTTATAGAAAACGTTTCCTCAAGTTAATTTTATGCAGTTTTAGTTCGTTTTAAATACGTTCGAAAGTTTCAAAAAAAATCGAAATTCCAAAAATCCACAAAAAATGCTAAAAATTTTTGATTTTTTTTTTTTTTTTGTAAATTAATTCTTAAATTAATTCTATGCATTTTAGACTGTTTTAGCTCTTTTCGAAAATAAAATTATATTGTAAATTGATTTTATGAAATTTTTTAATTTCGGAAGATGTTAATTATCTAAAGTCAGCAGAAAATACTTCAAATTATACATTTTTTATACAAAATAATGTGTTAAGTAAATTTCAAACAATATTAGGCTTTTTTTTGGCTCTGTTCGAAAATTTCGAAATTGCAAAACTTCAGGCAAATACTAAAAGTGGATGAATTTTTATAGAAAATGTTTAAAATAAAATTTCAAAATTAAGTACAAAAAATTTGCATTACATAAAGTTTGCATAAAATGCTGGCAATTATTGAATTTTTATAGAAAATTTTTCCTGAAGTTAATTTTGTAAAATTTTAGATCGTTAGAAATTAAGTTCGAAAAATTCGAATTATCTAGAATTTACAGAAAATCCTTTAAATTGTTAAATTTAAAAAAGAAAAATATGTTTTTAGTAAATTTTAAACTATTTTAGGCTATTTTGGCCCTGTTCGAAAATTTCGAAATTATGTTCGAAAAATTCGAAATTGCAAAACTTCAATAAAATACTAAAAATGGTTGAAATTTTATAGCAAATGTAGTTTGAAGTTAATTTTATGCAGTTTCAGCCATGTTCGCAAATTTCGAAATAAAGTTCGAAAAATTAAAATTGCCCAAAAATGACAGAAAATACTGTAAATCATTGAAGTTTTGTATAAAGTAAGGTTTTATGTTAATTTTCAGCAATTTTTAACCATTTGGTTAAGTTCGAAAATTTCGAAATTAGATTCGAAACATTCGAAGTTTTTAAAAAAAAACTGCAGAAAAATTGTAAAATTCAATTTAAAATCATACAAATTGCCATTTTAGTCATTTTTATTGAATTAGTCATATTTTAGTTTTATTAATTTATTTTTTTGTTTTCACAATTTTTGTTTTAAAATTCCCGCTAATTAGCTTAAAATCCTCATTAATTTATTGTGTTTTTTTTTTCTTTTGTGAACATAAAAATTATGTTAAATTTTAAAACGAGAAATTTTTCTCATTTAAAAAAATGTCATTATAACTGTCACATTATTTAAATATTCAAATGGTTACATTGACTTTTTAGCAGCAGGAGTAAAGAGACCTGGTTATCATGCCATTTTTAATTAAATAAAAAATTTCGAATTTTTCTCTTTTTTTATAAAAAAAGGAGTTAATTATTTTTTTTTTTTCAAGAAATTTATGATAAAGGTTTTCTAAATAAATAATTAGCCTTAATTGATGTTTCAAGTTATTGTTTTTTGATAAACAAAAAAAGGTCAAAATACGACTTAAGAAAAAAAATCCTTATAAAGTCCTAAAAACATCCTTAAAATATTAGAAGTAGAAAAAAGGATGCTTGTTGTTTTACTTTATCAAATTTGACACATTGTCTTAAATCTGTCATTCAAGCCTCAAATCAAATGAACCCTTCAAACGTACACACACACACTCATTTACACAAAGAGCCTATATGTCCTGAAAGTGAAGAGAATGTTTTTAAAACATTCCTTAGCACTTAAAATAAACCTTTTTTATATAATTAAAAAAAAAACATGTCCTGTTTTTTTCTCGGTATGAAGAAAAAAAGTATGTCAATCTAAAGAAAAAATATACTTAAATGAAGATTGATTCAAATTCCCGAAAAAATTTCCAAAAAAGTAACGTTTATTAAAATTTTTGTTAGAAAAAAATACAAGCACATAGAAATATCTAATCTAATAAATTTAAAAAAAATTACTTTTTTGTAACATTTTTATGTGTTACGCCTAATTAAAGTTGGTCGTACAACGTACAATTTTTATTTATGAAGAAATTCACACATGTGAATCTCATGGATGCTCTAAAGCAAGCGATATTTAGGTATTGTTTTATTGAGATAAAAAAATCATGACAAGGGGTTGCTTATGACATTGTTTTGTTATCGAGTATTGAATTCCTTTTTTTTTTTTTTTTTTTTTTATTTTTTTTTGAAATAATTAAAATACAAAAAAAAATATGTTACATTAGCTAAAGTAATAAAGAAATTGAAAAGAAATGTGATTGAATTTCTATGTTAAATGTCAACTAGGATTTTGAAGGCACTAATAACAAAAAACAAAAAAAAGACAATTAAATTTTGAAATAATAACTTCCACGAATTTCGTTCACATAAAAATGAAAAAATTTCAAGCATTTGAATATCACATAAAATTATCTAAAAAAAAGTCTGAAATCATTTACTTTCGGCTCTTGTATAAATATATATCAAAATGCTGTCTTAAACTTGCTTTAAGAGAGTTTAACTAATCTCGGTTTAAGTCAAAAAACGAAGTTAAAGTCAAACAAGTCAAAATTTTTCTTTGCAATTTTTCTAGTCTTTAAAATATATCAAAAATTTTACTTAAACTTGATTTAAAAGAGTTTAACTAAACTTAGATTTAGGCAAAAACTGATATTAAAGTCAAAAAATTTAATAAATTTTATTGCAATTTAAGCCAAAAACTCATAATAAATAAAAATAAAATATCAAACATTTTAGTTAAACTTGATTTAGAATAGTGTAACTAAACTATTTCATATTAAAGTAAAAAAATAACTTATTAATTTCAATTTTTTAAAATATAACAAAAATTGTACCTAATCTTTATTTAAATACATAAACTATTTCTCTTTTACTATTCTATAAAAATATATCAAAAATTTATCTTAAACGAGTTTTAAAGGCGCTTCACTAAATTGCGTTTATGTAAAAATCTCAGTTTAAATCAAAATTGTTAAAGTTTTTTATTCTAGTTCTCTTAATCTATACAAATATATCAAAAATTGATCTTAAACTTGCTTTAAGAGAGTTTGGCTAAGCCAAGTTTAAGTCAAAAACTACTTTAAAAACAAAAAAGTTAAGTTTTTCATAACAATTTTGACTAATTTTATAAAATATATCTAGAACTTAACTTAAACTAGCTTTTAAAGTTTTTAACTAAACCGAGTTTATGTTAAAAAGCTGAGGTTAAGTTCAAAATAACAAAGTTTTTCATTTCAATTTCACTAGTCTATAAAAATATATAAAAAAATTATATTAAACTAGTTTTAAAAGCGATTAAATACACTAAGTTTATTTTAAAAATCTGAGTTTAAAACAAAAATTTAATTTTTTTTTATTCAAGTTCTGTTAATTTAAAAAAAATATATTAAAAATTTATCTTGAATTAGCTTTTAAAGTATTTAGCTAAACCGAGTTTATTTTAAAAACTTGGTTAAAGTAAATTTGTTTAACGTTTTTCAATTAAATTTTCTTAACTAGTTAGAATTTGTCAATACTAAAATTTTAGCGTTTTAACAACAGTAATTCCTTAAATTTTAAAATAAAATGAAGATTTTATATTTTAGTTAAAGTGAGTTTAACTGAACCAAGTTTAATTTAGTTTCTATTCAAAGTTTAACAAATTTGTGGCTTTTATTACCATTTTTACAAATTTTAAAAAATACATCAACTGTTTTGGTAAAACTTGGTTTAAGTGAGTTTAACTGAACCCTGCTTATCACGAATTGTTACAAATTTTCAAAAATTTGATGGCGTTTATTTTATGTTTTATTAAACCTTAAAAATAGATTAGGGAATTTATTTAAACTTAGTTTAAGTTTGCTTAACTTGATTAATTTAGTTTTTATTGCAATTCTAAAATCTTTAAAACTTTCAAACATATTTCAATAATTTTAATTAAACTTAGTTAAAGTGAGTTTAACTAGTCCATGTTTAGCTTAATTTGTATTAAAAAACTTCGCGGTTTTTATGTACATTGTCTTTGGCCTTTAATAATATTCGAACAATTTTAGCTTAACTTGATTTGAGTTAGTTTAACTAAACCAAGTTTCACTTAATTTGGGCTTAAATTGTAAAAGCATTGAAGTTTGACAAACTACAAAAATACATAAAAATTTGTAATTAAACTCGGTTTATGCAAGAGATTAACACAATTTTAAACTAAAATTTGTTGCGTTTTGATGCCTAACTATAAAAATATGTCAGCAATTTTAGTTAAACTTGGTTTAATTGAATTTGACTAAACTGAGTTTATTATAGTTTTTGTTAAAATTGTAAATGTTTAAATTTTAATTTAAGGTTTTTGCATATAGAGAACCATTTTCTTTAATTTCCTTGTTTTATATTCTCTCTCTTTACAGAATTCAGCTTCAATTTTCTCACCCAACTCTGTGAAGTCTTTTAAATCTGACAGCATGATTTAAGCTCTATATTGATTTAAATCTAAAACAAAATTTTTGTGAGTAAACTAAACTAAAAAGAAATATTAAATCGAATATAATAAGAATTGAATAAAACGAAATTAACTATAAAACGACTTAAGTTAAAAATCAATAAATAAAATAAACGAAGAAAATATATAAACTAGAGTTTAAGATTAAAAACGAACGAAATTGTAAGAAGAAAAAAATTGAAAAGAAAAGAAAAGTAAAATTCCAATCATTTTCTTAAAAATATTTTTTTTTTTTTTTTGAAAATTTTATAAAGGACAAACTTTTTACTTAAGCCAGTTTGAAAGTTAAAGACTTAAGTATTAAAAATTTGTATTAAATTTTATTTAAAATAAAATTTATTTTTAGATTTCAATAATTCTTTAATCAAGACTTTAAATTAAATTTCAGAGAAAAAAATAAATAATATATATATATATATGAAATATAAATTTGCCACATAATCTCCTTAACAAAATAATGACCCCTCTACAAAAATAGTTTTATTAATTTCCCATAAAAATTAAACCCTTTTTCCGGTTTAAAAGTTAATTAGTAAAAAAAAAACATTAAAAATTTAATAACAAAACGACCACAGAGCATTTTTGTAGTACTAAACCATTAAATAAAACGATTTCAAATTCAAAAATGAAAAGACAAAAAATCGATTATAAAAAAATATATCAATTCCTCAGCATATCATTTTAAAAAAAATAAAATAAAAATTACTTACAACTCACTTTCAAAAGAAATGTGTTAAAAAATAGCAATAAAATGTAAATTTTCTTAAGAAAATCTAAAATATAAATAAAAAGCAAAAAAAAAATAAAATCTTTAATTTAACAAAATAACAAAGGCACGTTTTCATAAACTTGAAAATTTAGTTGATTTTTGTTTTAGCTTAAAATTAATAATAAAAACAATGTGCAATAATTAAGTTACTTTATTTTAAATTTATGTTAATGTTATAAGTTTTCAAAATATGCTAAAAATTTAAGTTAAACTTGGTTTAAGTGAGATTAACTAAACCTAGATTAGCTTAATTTTGGTTTAAATTTTATAAAACTTATTATATTTTTATTTATATTTTTTTCAATCAATAAAAATACGTTAAAGATTTTGGTTAAACTTTGTTTAAGCAAATTAAACTAAACTTAGATTAACTTGTTTTTTAGTTAATTAATATAAAAATAATGGTTTTTATTTTATTTTTGCTCAGTTTATAAAAATAGATCAAGTATATCGGATAAACTTGATTTTCGAAAGTTTAACTAAACCTAGTTTAACTTAATTTTTATTTAAAATTTACAACATTTATTTATTTCTTGTTTAAACTTTAAAATATAGTAAGGATTTTAGTTAAACTTGGTTTTTAAAAGTAAACTGAGTTTAACTAATATTTTAACAAATTTTAAACTATACAGTTATTTTATTTTAGTTTTTCTTTAACTTTAAAAATACTTCAAAGATTTTAGTTAAACTTTTTTATGTTTAATTAAACCTGGATTAACTTTGGTTTTATTTAAATTTTACTTAATTTAGATATTTTATTTTAATTTTTATTCAATTTTTAAAATACATCAAAGATTTTAGTTAAACTGGGTTTAACTGGAAGTAAGCCCAGATTAACTTTATTTTTGTTGAAGTTATATATTTTTTAAATATTTTATCTAAGTCTTTAGCAATATATAAAAAACATTTAAAAAATTTTAATTAAACCTATTTTTTGAAAATTTAATTAAACCTAGTTTAACTTAGTTTTTATTAGAATTTCACAAAATTTAGTTATTTTAGTTTATTTTTTGATTAACTTTAAAAATACGTTGACAATTTTAGTTAAGCTTGGTTTTTGAAAGTTTAATTACACCTAGATTAATTAAATTTTTATTTAAATTTCATTTAGTAGGAATCATTCTATTAAAATTTAACAACGATGTTAGCTAAACTTGATTTAATTATACCAGGTTTAAGTGAGTTTAAGATGGTTTAATTATACTTGCTTAAGCTAGTTTCACTAAACCAAGTTTATTTTATTTTTGCTTAATTCTAATAATTTTATATTTTTTATTTAATTTTTTACCAAAATATAAACAAAAATCATAAATTTAAAATAAACTTCGTTTAAGAAAGTTTAACTAAAGTAAAAGACAGGAAAAATATTCCAATAAAAACCAGATTTTTAAATAGAATTTTTTAATAAAAATTCCAAAAAGAAAAACTACCTCTTTTTAATATTAAAACAAATATTTAAGAAATATTTATTAAATAAAAAAAAAAAAAAAAAACAATAAAAAATCTCATCTATAAGTTAATATTTGCAAAAGTTATACGTAATTCAAATAATAATAAAATAATAAATTATATTTAATAAAAATGAAAAAATTAAACTCTTTTTAAAATAACAATAGTAAATTTTAAGTATTAGCCAAGTAAATTAAAAATAAATATTAAATCAGGTAACAAAAGAAAATTTAAGCAACTAAATAAATTTAATTATAAATATTAACATGAAAAGAAAAAACGAAAATATTATAAAATAAATCATTATAAACTAAAAAAAAACTAAGTTAAATGTTGTAAATCTTTGTTCTTAACAAATCTCAAAAAATACATAAAAAAGAAACGAAAATAAATATTTATTCCAAAAGAAGTAAAACAAAAAATTGCAGTAATTTATTTAAAAGAAAGGAAATTTAATAAAAAATTATTACAATTTTTTATTTAAAAAAAATATTTTTTTTTTTAACTTCATTTAAAAAAAGCTAACAAATAATTTTTTTCTTAACATTTTACTTTATTTTTTCTTTTTGTTTATTTGAAAATCTTATTATTTTTTCTTAAACTTGGTTTAAGCTGGTTTAAGTAAACCTAGTTTATCTCAGTTTTTATTAAATTTATAATTTACTTAGTTTTTTTATCTTAGTCCTTACTTATCTTTAAAACTATAGAAAGGATTTTAGTTAAACTTGGTTTAAGCCAAATTAACTTAACCAAGTTAACCAAGTCAATTTTAATTTAAATTTTATTTCATAAAAAATTCTTATTTGAAATATGGGAAATCTAAAAAAAATATAATAGAAATTAAAGTTAAACTTGGTTTTAGTTAGATTAACTAAACCAAGTTTAATTATATTTTTAATTAAATTTTATTTTAATCAAAATATTTTATTTCAGATTTTCATAATCTTTAAAAATATAATAAAAGTATTGTAAAACTAGATTTAAGTTAGATTAACTAAACCTAGTTTAACAAAATTTTTATTTAAACTTTATTTTAATATAATTTTTGATTTTACTTTTTCATAATATTTAAAAATGAAACAAAGATTTTAGTTGAACTCGCTTAAAATAAAATTAACTAAATAAATTTTAATTTAAATTTAAATTTATTTAAATTTTAATTTATATGCATTTTTTGTTTTGTTGCTAATTTGTTAAAATATGCCAAGATTTTATTTAAACTAGGTTTTTGTGAGATTATCTAAACCAAGTTTAACAACATTTTTCTTCAAATTTCAGTTAATTATGATTTTTAATTTAAATTATTCAAAAATATAACAAACGTTTTATTTAAACTTGAATTAAATAAGATTAACCAAACCAAGTTTAATATAGTTTTTTATCAAAAATTTATTTTATTCGGATTTTTTATTAAAGTTTTTGCTCAACTATAAAAACACAGCAAATATTTTAGTTAAACTTGGTTTAATAAAAATTAACTTAACCTAATTTAACCCAATATTACTCAAAATAAGTTAGTCCATTATGATTTTTAATTTAATATAGTTTTTTATCAAAAATTTATTTTATTCGGATTTTTTTTAAATTAAAACACAGCAAATATTTTAGTTAAACTTGGTTTAATAAAAATTAACTAAATCTAGTTTAACCCAATATTACTCCAAATTAGTTAGTTCATTATGATTTTTAATTTAAATTATTGATAATCTTCAAAAACATAACAAAACTTTTAGTTAAACTTGGATTAAAAAAGATGAACTAAACCAAGTTTAATGTAGTTTTTATTTAAAATTGTTTAAGTTTTTGTTTAACTCTAAAAATATAACAAAGATTTTGATTAAGCTTGGTTTAATTAAGTTTAACTAAACCAAGTTTAATTAAGAATTTTACTTTAGTTGCTTTAACTAAACTAAGTTCATGTTAGTATTTACATAAAAATTCATTTCTGTAAAATCTTTTTAACTTATTATTCATTTCCATTTTTAAGTATTTAAACCATTGACTTTAATTTATTTAATTAAATTTATTAATTTAATTGATAAAAAATTTAAGAAAACTTGGTTTATGTTAGTTTAACTAAACTCAGTTAAACCTAGTTTTGTTTTAAATTATAATTTATTTAGGTTTTATATTTCAATTTTTTCTTATCTTTAAAATTATATTAACGATTTAAATTAAACTTGATTTAATATGGATTAACTAGACTAAGTTTAACTTTATTTTAATTAATTTTTTATTACTAATATATTTTATTTCAGTTTTTATTTAATTTTTAAAATATATTAAAGATTTTAGTTAAACTTACTAAAAGAAAGTTTAACTAAACCGGGATTAAATCATATTATCATATAATTTCTTATTAAAATAGACTATATTAAGTTTTTAAAGTGTTTTTAGTTTAATTCTTTTTATTTCTAAAATAGTAAATCATTTTTACTTTTTTTATTTTGATATTTAAAAGAATTTTTTAAAAACAAAATATCTAAAAATAATAATAAAATAAAAGGAACCTTGTACCTCCGCAATCTCAAGCAGTTTTTCATATATAAAATAAATTTCAATATAAACTTTATATACATATTAAAATAAACTAAATATAAAAATATTTTATAAGGTAAACTTCCCCCCAATATCATTATCTTTATGAAAGTATTAATAATAAAACCAACAAAAATTCGAAAATAAGCAACAAATTTTAAAACAATAATTTATGTCTAATTATAAAAAAATAACTCCTTAATTTATAGTCTAAATGAAAGAAAAAATACGTTTAAAATAATAATAAATATCATGTTCATGTTAATTGTAACCGAATATAAAACTTTTTTCAGTTTAATTTTATTTATTTTTTTGGCAATAATAAATGTATATAAAATATTAAATAATTTGAAAAAAAAAACTGAAATAAAACTTTGAAAAAAAAATCATAAAAAAGAATAAAACTGAATATTAACATAAAAAAGTGTTTTAATTTTTTTTCTTTTTTTTTTTTAAGTAAAATATTTTTCTACACGAAATGACTAAACAAAGCATAAATATTTTCAAGACTAATTTGGTGAGTCATACCCAAAATGCGGCATATTTGGTAAATATAAGTAATTTTAAAGTAACAATAATTTTTAGAAACAAAAATATCTAGAATATAGTCAATAGACAACAGTCTAACCTACAGACTACAACACAGATAAGTCGATAGTGAAAACTGTTCTAACAGAATAGACTATAGTCTAGTCCATAGAATAGACTATAGTCTAGTCCATAGAATAGACTATAGTCTAGTCCATAGAATAGACTATAGTCTAGTCCATAGAATAGACTATAGTCTAGTCCATAGAATAGACTATAGTCTAGTCCATAGAATAGACTATAGTCTAGTCCATAGAATAGACTATAGTCTAGTCCATAGAATAGACTATAGTCTAGTCCATAGAATAGACTATAGTCTAGTCCATAGAATAGACTATAGTCTAGTCCATAGAATAGACTATAGTCTAGTCCATAGAATAGACTATAGTCTAGTCCATAGAATAGACTATAGTCTAGTCCATAGAATAGACTATAGTCTAGTCCATAGAATAGACTATAGTCTAGTCCATAGAATAGACTATAGTCTAGTCCATAGAATAGACTATAGTCTAGTCCATAGAATAGACTATAGTCTAGTCCATAGAATAGACTATAGTCTAGTCCATAGAATAGACTATAGTCTAGTCCATAGAATAGACTATAGTCTAGTCCATAGAATAGACTATAGTCTAGTCTATAGAATAGACTATAGTCTAGTCCATAGAATAGACTATAGTCTAGTCCATAGAATAGACTATAGTCTAGTCCATAGAATAGACTATAGTCTAGTCCATAGAATAGACTATAGTCTAGTCCATAGAATAGACTATAGTCTAGTCCATAGAATAGACTATAGTCTAGTCCATAGAATAGACTATAGTCTAGTCCATAGAATAGACTATAGTCTAGTCCATAGAATAGACTATAGTCTAGTCCATAGAATAGACTATAGTCTAGTCCATAGAATAGACTATAGTCTAGTCCATAGAATAGACTATAGTCTAGTCCATAGAATAGACTATAGTCTAGTCCATAGAATAGACTATAGTCTAGTCCATAGAATAGACTATAGTCTAGTCCATAGAATAGACTATAGTCTAGTCCATAGAATAGACTATAGTCTAGTCCATAGAATAGACTATAGTCTAGTCCATAGAATAGACTATAGTCTAGTCCATAGAATAGACTATAGTCTAGTCCATAGAATAGACTATAGTCTAGTCCATAGAATAGACTATAGTCTAGTCCATAGAATAGACTATAGTCTAGTCCATAGAATAGACTATAGTCTAGTCCATAGAATAGACTATAGTCTAGTCCATAGAATAGACTATAGTCTAGTCCATAGAATAGACTATAGTCTAGTCCATAGAATAGACTATAGTCTAGTCCATAGAATAGACTATAGTCTAGTCCATAGAATAGACTATAGTCTAGTCCATAGAATAGACTATAGTCTAGTCCATAGAATAGACTATAGTCTAGTCCATAGAATAGACTATAGTCTAGTCCATAGAATAGACTATAGTCTAGTCCATAGAATAGACTATAGTCTAGTCCATAGAATAGACTATAGTCTAGTCCATAGAATAGACTATAGTCTAGTCCATAGAATAGACTATAGTCTAGTCCATAGAATAGACTATAGTCTAGTCCATAGAATAGACTATAGTCTAGTCCATAGAATAGACTATAGTCTAGTCCATAGAATAGACTATAGTCTAGTCCATAGAATAGACTATAGTCTAGTCCATACAATAGACTATAGTCTAGTCCATAGAATAGACTATAGTCCATAGAATAGACTATAGTCTAGTCCATAGAATAGACTATAGTCTAGTCCATAGAATAGACTATAGTCTAGTCCATAGAATAGACTATAGTCTAGTCCATACAATAGACTATAGTCTAGTCCATACAATAGACTATAGTCTAGTCCATACAATAGACTATAGTCTAGTCCATACAATAGACTATAGTCTAGTCCATACAATAGACTATAGTCTAGTCCATACAATAGACTATAGTCTAGTCCATACAATAGACTATAGTCGAGTCCATACAATAGACTATAGTCGAGTCCATACAATAGACTATAGTCGAGTCCATACAATAGACTATACTCGAGTCCATACAATAGACTATAGTCGAGTCCATACAATAGACTATAGTCGAGTCCATACAATAGACTATAGTCGAGTCCATACAATAGACTATAGTCGAGTCCATACAATAGACTATAGTCGAGTCCATACAATAGACTATAGTCGAGTCCATACAATAGACTATAGTCGAGTCCATACAATAGACTATAGTCGAGTCCATACAATAGACTATAGTCTAGTCCATACAATAGACTATAGTCTAGTCCATACAATAGACTATAGTCTAGTCCATACAATAGACTATAGTCTAGTCCATACAATAGACTATAGTCTAGTTCATACAATAGACTATAGTCTAGTCCATACAATAGACTATAGTCTAGTCTATACAATAGACTATAGTCTAGTCTATACAATAGACTATAGTCTAGTCCTTACAATAGACTATAGTCTAGTCCATACAATAGACTATAGTCTAGTCCATACAATAGACTATAGTCTAGTCCATACAATAGACTATAGTCTAGTCCATACAATAGACTATAGTCTAGTCCATACAATAGACTATAGTCGAGTCCATACAATAGACTATAGTCTAGTCCATGCAATAGACTATAGTCGAGTCCATACAATAGACTATAGTCTAGTCCATACAATAGACTATAGTCGAGTCCATACAATAGACTATACTCGAGTCCATACAATAGACTATACTCGAGTCCATACAATAGACTATAGTCGAGTCCATACAATAGACTATAGTCGAGTCCATACAATAGACTATAGTCGAGTCCATACAATAGACTATAGTCGAGTCCATACAATAGACTATAGTCGAGTCCATACAATAGACTATAGTCTAGTCTACTTTTTTTTATTTTACTTATGTAGTATTATTATGCTAAATCTTTTCCTTTTTGTCTTTTAACTCTTCTTCTTTTTGTTTTGTTTTTAGTCTAAATAATGATTTTTCTTTTTCCAAAAGTCCATCAAACAAACTTTTATTTCGTAAGTTAATAAAGTTATTTTAGATCAAAATTTTTTTAAACTAGTGGAGGGGGTATTTGCATGGTATTACTTAGCATTATACGCATCTCATTATATAACACACATGCTGAATTTAATTTTCTAAAAAAAAAAAAAGAAAATAAAACAATTTCCCTATAAAATTCTATTAAATCAATAAAAAATATATTTTAAACTTAAGTTAACCACCTTTTTTGGCTCTTGAGCCAAATTCAAGAGGGGGCAATTTGACAGATATACATGCGTACGTTTACACTCATTTTGAAGAAAAGAATCCCTTTTCCTTTAGAATTATAATGATGTTGATGATGCTGGTTGGCAGGCAGGCGGACTGACTAGCCAGGGCCAGCTTCATCAAACAAATTGGATTTATTTAGCAACACACACATTTTATAGTATGTGTCTGTAGCAACAATTGTTTGCGTTTGATTATGTGAAGTCAAGCATAAGTACACATATGAATGTATGTGTTGGACATTTATATATGCATGTATATGTTTTCAAATTTTCTATTTATAAAAGTTTTTAATGTCTCTTTTCAGACTGTTTGTTGTATAGTTAAAGTAATAGTCCAAACACACTGTGTGTGTGTGTCATGTATGTTTATATGTGAAATCATGTATGTGTTTCTAAAGAGTGTATGGGAGGAGGGGGATATTTTTTAACAGGAAATTGCTGGCTGTTTCCGTTGATTTGGCATTATATAGATTTTTTGTATATGATATTAACTAACACATACATATATACATATATACATATACGCACAATTTGGATTTATGTAAGCTTTATGTATATTATATATGTAAATTGTGTATTAGTGTAATTTAGTTTAAAGTTTCTCTACTCTATGGGCTTCTGTCCCCCCTCCCCCTTAACAAAAGAAACGTTTTAAATCTAAGAACATTAACATGATTTTGTGATTCGTAAGGAGGGTAGGGGAAGGGGGAGAAGAATTTAAAGGAATTTTCTTAAACATTTAAATTTGTTTTTATTGTTACATACCCACATATACTATACATATGTACATATATTCTATGGTGGTAAATTTAATGACCATTTGTGAATTTACACATGCTATGAACAATTTCAAATCTTTACAACACACCTACACAATATAATTTACACACACAATCACATACATTTACATCAAAACTCATCTAACTAAATTGCTGATTGTTACATTTATGACCTGAAGTCATAATTTTCTCCATGAATTTGAAGGGGTTACATATACAAGAATTTTTGCCTTTGATTGGTCCTTCGGCAGAATTGACTGCTGCTTGTTGTAAATTACGCATAAAAAAAAGGTTGATTGCTAAAACTGAATGTGTATGAGCTGCTGATGATTTCTAATTTAACCTTTAGTTTGAATCAATGGCTTTTTGAGAAAAGGGGTAAAAATGTAGCAACATTTTTTTTAAATAAAAATTTGTTAAAGTTTTAGAGCAAATATTTTGTTCCATTAACAACAAAATGATAAAATTGTTACAAAATTCTTTGTAATTTTTAAAATTTTTAGACAAATTTATTTGATTTGTTAAAAAATGTATGAAATTTTAAAGTTCTAAATAAAATATAAAATAAATTTTTGATAATTTCAGTTACTCTAAGGTCAAATTTATTATTCCATAGTTTTTGTTGTATATTAACAAGGTGTTAACAGCTTACATATTCTGAAAGCCTATAAACTCCTCTAAAATCCATAGAAACTATTCACTTCAACAGGTAGAAAAAAATCATCAAAATCATTTTTTATTTCAAAAAGCTTTTGAGTAAAATTTATTTTTCTCTGACGAGGTTCTTAACTTTGACATACTGTATCTCAATTTGTAAGCGAACAAGATGTTTATGTTATATTTTTAGAAAGCCTAAAACCTTTTCTTTTAAACTACTGGAAGCTTTAGGTTCCCGTTGTAATAAAAAAAATCTTCAGAATCGTCTCATATTTAAAAAAAATTTTAATTGTTAAAGTTTGTTTCCCAAAAGAGAATAATAAATTTGGCACTAAGTAGCTCATCTGAGAGCTTAAAATCCCTCCTATACTATTCTTTTCGCCTTTCTTCCATGAAGAGAAAAAGTCTTCAGAATCGTCTATTATTATTTCAGCTTATAAGCCCACAAGGTATTTATAGGATATATTTTCTGAAAGCTTAAACCCTTAAGAAGGTAGAAATAATCATCAGCAATTTTTCTTTTCTCAAAAAGTTGTAAAATTTTAAATTTGTTTTCTAAACCTGGTTACTAATTTTGACACCCTATAGCTCAGCTGGTAAGCTAAAGACGTGTTTATAAAGTATATCTTCTGTAGGGTGAATACCTCTACTCTCGAATTCTTAAGAGCTTTTTATTTCCATTTGAAAAAAATTATCAGAATCGACTTTTTAATTCAAAAAGTTGTAAACTTAAAATTTTTCCCAAACAATAACGACAACTTTGACACTCCGTAGCTCAGCTACAAAGGAAGCAGGGTGCTTATAGGTTATATTTCCTAAAAGCCTAGAATATCTGCCTTTAAATCGCCAGCAGTTTTTTTGTTTCCATCTGAAGAGAAAATCATCAGAATCGTACACTATTTAAAGAGAAATTAATAAAGAAAAAATTTGACACCCTGTAGCTCAGCCTGTAAGCCAAAAACGCGTTTATAAAGTATATTTTCTGAAAGCTAAAGACCTCTTTCCTTGAATCCTTAAAAGCTTTTTATTTCCATCTGAAGAAATATATCATCAGAATCGACCGTTTTTAATAAAAAAAGTTGATAAATTAAATTTTTCCCCAAACAAGAATGACAACTTTGACACCCTGTAGCTCAGCTACAAAGCAGACAGGGTGCTTATATTACATTACATTTTGTGAAAGCTTAAAACCTCTGCTTTTAAATTGATATCAGCTTTTTGTTTCCATCTGAAAAAAAAACTCATCAGAATCGTCGAAATTAAGTTAAAAATTCTCTGATGAAGTTGCTTACTTTGACACTCTGTAACTCAGTTTATAAGCCAACAATAACTCTGTTCCACCACTTGTCAAATTTGCAAGTTTTAGTTTCCGTACTAAGAATTTATTTGTATATTGTTGTTTTTCTCACAATTTCTGACTTATTCTGGACTAAAACCTGGAAATTTAACAAGTATTGGAACAAAGCTAATGTGTTTATAATTTATTTTTTCTGAAAGCCTATAACCTCTCCTTTTAAAACTCTGGGTGCTTTTTGTTTTTATGTGGAGAAAAAAAGAATGACAACTTTGACACCCTGTAGATCCGCTTTTAAGCTAATAGAGTATTTATAAATTATATTTTTTGAAAGCTTACAATTTTGTCTATAATCTGCAGTAGAATTTTAATTCAATAGTTAAAAAAATTTCTAAATTTTTTTTCTGATTATTAATAAAATTAAAACTCAAAAACGTTTTTTAGCTAACGAGTTTGTGAACTTTGATAACCTATAGCTCTGTTAGTAAGCCAATAGGGTATTTATAGATTATATTTGCTGAAAGGCTACTACTTGCTTAACAACTTCTAGGAACTTTCTATTGCAATTGTGATTATTATTTGCGATAGTTTTAAATTTAATTTTTTTATTTTTTTTTATCAAATAAATAACTTTGACATTGAGTATTTATAGGGTATATTTTCAGAATAACTATAACCTCTTCTAAATTTCCTATAGGAACTTTATTTTAATTTTGAGAAGAAATTAGCAAAAATTGATTCTAATTTGTAGAAGATTTTAATTTGGAATAGTTTTTTCTCATAGCAAAGGGTAAAACTTGACGCGCCAACAAAGTGCCTGCAGGGTACACTTTATGTAAGCTTACAATCCCCCTAAATTTCCTATAAAAACTTTATTTAAATTTGGAGAAAAATTGGCCAAAAATTTATTCTTATTTGTGGAAGTTTTAAATTGGAAAATTTGTTTCAAAAGACAAATGGTCAACTTTGGTACCCTGTTGATTCCTTTAAATGTAAACAGGGTGTTGGCAAATAATATTTTTTAAAAGCCTATATTCTGTTCTATAATTTCAATAAATACTTATTTCAAAACAACCAGAAAAATTAGCCAAATCTTTCCTTGGTAAAGAAATTATAAATTCTAAAAAATTTTTCATAAAAAAACATAACTTTCGCACGCTGTAGCCCTTCTAGATATCAACAGGGTGTTTACAAATTATATTTTTCGAAAGTTTACATTAACTTCTCTTATCTGCACTTATTGAGATCCCCCTGGGATTTCTGTAAGCATTTTTATTAATATTAAAATTTTATTTTACGAACAATTTTTCATTTTAGCATAAAAACGCTAAAAATCACTTTTTTATAAACAAATCTAGCAGCCTAATATCATTCTTTGTTTTGCTTACAGTTTCGATTTAACTTTACTCCCTAGAGTAGACTGCAGTTTTGTGGACACTCTCCCTTTAATAACAAATACCCACACAAACATATACAGTTACTAGCATTCAGGTTTTATTGCAATATGAAAAGAAAATGGTAAAAATTAATGTTTTAGCAAAGACTTGTGTTAACAGGGATGGATAAGTGGGATTTTTAATGCGATTTTTATAAAGAAATTTACAAAAGTTAAAGATTTTTTTTACATTTTATATTAATTTAATTAATTTTAATTTAATTAGAAAATAGGCTTTTAAATGCTAAAGAAAATTTGGATTTTGGTTGATTTTAAAAACTTAACGAAACTTTATTTTTATAACGAATATAAATTTTAATGAAATTTTGCTATATTCTTGCATAATTAATAATTCATAATGTAATTCACGAAAAATTTTTTAATTTTGTTAATTTAAAAAACTTAACGAAACTTTATTTTCCAAAATAATACATTTAATAAGCATAGAATTAATATTGCCAAATACACATCAAGGAAAATTTTTTAACTTTAATGATTTAAAAAACTTAACGAAACTATATTTTCTTAACGAAAAATATTTATAACGAAATTTTATCATACTATTTAAAGTTAACTATTATTGACAAAAATTAAGCAACAGTTTTTAATTTTGCGAATTTAAAAAACTTAACGACAATTATTTTAACAAAATTTTATTATACTATTTTAATATTAATAATTCTAAACATAAATCCAAAATTAATTAAAAAAAATTAACGAAAAATAATTTTAACAAAATGTTTCTATATTCTTTCAAAATTAATAATTCTAAACACAAATTAAGCCAAATTTATTAATTTTATTGATTTAAAAAACTTAACGAAACTTAATTTTCTTAATAAAAAAATACTTTTAAAGAAATTTTTAAATGTTATTTTAGAATTCATAATGCTTACCATAAATCGTGCTAAATTTCTTAATTTTGTTAATTTAAAAAACTTAACGAAACTTTAATTCCTTAACGAAAATTACTTTTAACATAGTTTAGATATATTATTTTAAATTAATAAATCTAAATACAAATCAAGCAAAATTTGTCAATTTTGTTGATTTAAAAAACTTAACGAAACTTTATTTTCCTAACAAAAAATACTTTAAACAAAATTTTCTAATATTATTTTAAAACTAATAAATCTAAATACAAATTGATTCAAATTTTATTATTTTTAAAACTTAACAAAACTTTATTTTCTTAAGGAAAAACATTGTTGACGAATTTTTTCCATACTCTTTTAGAATTAATAATTCTAAACATAAATTCAGAAAAACTTTTTCTTCATATTGCTTAATTTTGTTAACACTTTATTTTCTTAATAAAATCTATTTCTTAATAAATTCTATTCTAAACAAAAATTCAGAATATTTTCTTCATTTTGTTGATTTGAAACACTTAACGAAACTTTTCTTAACGAAAAATATTTTTAAAGAAATTTAGTAATATTCCTTAGAATTAATAATTTTAAACATAAATCAACCAAAACTTCGTAATTTTATCGATTAAAAAATTAACGAAACTTTGCACAACGAAAAATACTTTTTACAGAATTTTTCTATAATCTTTTGGAATTATTAATTGTAAATATAAATTTAAAAAACTTAACGAAACTTTATTTTTTTAAAGTAAATAAATTTTTAAGAGAAATTTTTAATACTATTTTTTTTTTTTTTTTTTTGATAAACAACCACTAATAATATATTATAAGTAAATGCCATATAAAATGATAATTAATGTTTTTTTTTTGCGTTACCAAAATTACTACTACAACTAAATTCTGCCTCAAAACAAATAACTGACAACGAACTACAACAACATTTGTTAAATTAATCTGTAACAATAAGATAACCAAAACAAAACCAACACAAAATGTCACAAAAATAAAGCAAATTTTGAAAAAGTGATTAAAAACAAAAGGATATTATTTAAAAGTATTTGTAAGTGTGAAAGAGATAGAAATAAAACTATAATTTTAATGTAAACTAAAATTACATACAAATAAATAGAAAAGTTTTTAACACACTAAACAAAGTTTAAATGTGAGAGAAAAAGTTTTTTTATAGAAATTTAGAGAACAAACTAACTTGAGAATAAATTGGACATATAAATTGTATATAAAAGAATATAAACATACATTTGTACATACATATGCATTGTATATATAATGTTTATATGAGACTACATTTACATACTTTGTAAATGTATAAGTAAATATACCAAGAGACAATAAAAATTCAAAATTTATACACAACACAAAAATGCCCACATACGACGATTTTATACATACAGTTAACAACACAAAGATAAAATGATGTAAAAACATCTAATATATAAAATACATATATTTATACATGTGTTCAAATGTATGTAAGTTACACAAAAGTAGTCTACAAACAACCCTTTACGTTAAGCTCATACTCTCATACATTACATTTCTTTACACTAACAAACCATGAACCCGTTTTTCTGCTAACTCCATTTCCCTCCCCCCCTTTTCTTAAATTTATTTCTGGTCAAATAAGCAAAGAATTTCATACGAGTATTTGTATTTTTGTAAAAAAAAAAACGCTTTAACTAACACTAACAACAACAGATATAGTAGCCCATACCCACACTACCTCCCTTCCTCTTCAAAAAGTAATGCAAGCATAAATTACGGTAAATATACATATTCACACAGGATAACATATAGTGTGTTTGTAAACAAAACTTGTTTATACTCATATATGATAGAGAGTAGAGTATAAAAGCAGGGATGGCAATTAAAATACTAATGAAATTTTAATAAATAATAATAAAAACAAAAATCGATTAAAAATTATTATTTTTTGTATATGTACATTTTAAAATTTTAAATTCAGTTTCTTGACATGTTATTCAGCAAGAAAAATGTGAACTAGAAATTAAAAATTTCATTAAAATGTTAGAAAAATCTTCAAAAATAATCAATTCAGCTAATAAAAATTATACTCAGAATCACTAAATTAAGTTGGATTTTAATAATTTAAGATTTTTTAATACAAATTGAAATAAAAAGTTCAGATTCAGCTTATAAAATTGCTATTCAGCCAACAAAATTAAAAATTCAAATTAAAAAATGCATTAAAATGTTTGAAGTTACTTAAAAATTATTTCAGTAAAAAAATTTTGTTTAAATTTTAAAAAATAATCAATTCAGTTAATAAAAATTATATTCTGCATCACTAAATTAAGTTGTATTTTAATAATTTGGGATTTTTTGCATAAATTTAAATAAAAATTTCAAATTCAGCTTCTAAAATTGCTATTCATTTATTAAAAAATGAAATAAAAATATTAAAAAATTATTAATTCATATACTTTAAAAGCAATTCAGCAAAGAGAAATTAAATTCAGTTAAAATCTAATAACACAGCTTAAAAATTTTTTATATATTTATTATAAAATTTAATAGAAACAATCAATTTAGCTGCTCGAAATTCAGTTAACAAAAGTTATGATAAAATGTAACACTTCTATTAAATTTGTAGCAAAAACTTAAATTCAGCTACTTTTAATGCTATTCAACTAGCAAATTATCTATACATTTTTAATAAAATTGCAATTTTAATAAAAATTTAATTCAGTTAAGCATAACTGAAGAAAATAAATAAATTTGATTATTCTTATAAATAATCAAATAAAGTTGTAATTCAGCTAATAAAAATGCAATTCAGCTAAGAAAAAATAGTTTTATTTAAAATTTTTCCTTTGTTTTATGATAAATTTCTATAAAAATAAATAATTCAACTTTTTTAATAACAATTCAGCTAAGTAAATGTAAACTAAAATGAAAAATTTCAAAAAAAATATGCAATTTTGCTGCTGTGAATATAATTCAGCTAGAAAATTAATTATAAGTTTTGAGCACTATAAATTAATTAAATTCTAAGAAATTATTTAATATAATTATAATTCAGCTAATAATAATTTAATTCGGCTAAAATTAAATGAAGACATATAAAGAAATAATTGGCAGTTTTTATGAATAAATATATACAATTGTAATTCAGCTAGTAAAAACGCAATTCGGCTAAGTGAAAATAGTTTTATTTTAAAATTAAAAACTTCACACATTTTTTAGAAAATATACAATTTTGCTGCTTTGAATATAATTCAGCTAGAAAATTAATTATAAATTTTGAATAATTTTATTAAATTAAATTAAATTCTAAGAAATTTGTTAAAAAGCTAAAAAATTGAATTCAGCTAAGTTTAAATGAAGAAATATTAGGAAAAAATTAGCATTTCTTATGAATTATCTAATAAAGTTGTAATTCAGCTAGTAAAATTGCAATTCAACTAAAAAAAACATAATTTTATTTTAAAATTAGCTTTAGTTTTATGATAAATTTCTGGAAAAATTAATAATTCAGTTTTTTTAATTACAATTCAGCTAAGTAAATGTAAACTAAAATTAAAAACTTCAGACATTTTTTAGAAAATATACAATTTTGCTGCTTTGAATATAATTCAGCTAGAAAATTAATTATAGATTTTGAATAATTTTATTTAGTTCAATTAAATTCTAAGAAAATTGTTAAAGAAAAGCTAAAAAACTGAATTCAGCTAAGTTTAAATGAAGAAATATTAGGAAAAAAATAGCATTTCTTATGAATAATCGAATAAAGTTGTAATTCGGCTAGTAGAATTGCAATTCAGTTAAAAAAACATAGTTTTATTTTAAAGTTTGCTTTAGTTTTATGATAAATTTCTAGAAAAATTAATAATTCAGTTTTTTTAACTAATCTTCAGCTAACGATATGTAAACGAAAATTAAGATTTTTTACAAAATTTTTCAAAATATACAATTCAGCTGCTAATTTTTAGAAAATTTTTAATTATTTTTAAAAATGTATGTAAGTTACAATATAAAATTGCATTTCAGTAAAAAATTGTCAAATTTAGCTATTTAAAAAGCTATTCAGCTAACAAAATATTTTAAAATATGTGAAATTGATATTCAGCCCTGATTTTTTCATGTATAAAATAACTTTTAGTAAGAAAAATAAGTGATCACAGATTTTCATCCTTTTATTGATTTGATCCCTTATTAGTTTTTCATATAAAAATATATTTTTAGTGGGACAAATTAACTCACTTCTCCATCCCCGATGCCAGATGTCTTTGCCTAGACATTCATGTTTGTCATTTTCTTTCAATATTGCAAAAAAAAAAAACTGTATGCTGGCTTGTATGTATGTGTGTAGGTGAGTATTATCAAGTGAGAATGTCAACAAAACTGCACTCTACTCAAGGGATTATATTGCTGAACAATGTAAATAAAACAAAGTATAATATTAGGCTGCCAAACTATTTAATTTAAATTTCCTTAGTAGCTCTTCTAAAATTCGTTGAGGTTTGTTTTCTTTTTTTAAATTGCTTATAAGTTTTTTTAAGATGTTTTTTATATTCTTTTCTCCCCTTTAGCTATATGTTAAGTTATTTTATTAAAGTTTTTTTTTTAGTTGTATCATTATTTTTAGTTTGTAAAGATGTCTTTGGCAGTTTTGTTTTCATTTTTTTATTTGATTTGATTATTGTCTTTCTCTGGGTTTGATTGAGTTTTTTAAGTCATTTGTACTATTTAGATTTTTGTTCAGGATATTATTTAAGTAAAAAATAATAAAATAAAAAAATAGAAAAAAATTCCTGATTATATTTGTATAAATTAAATTTTAAAGTTAATTTTACTTAAAAATATAATTTGAATAGAAAAAATTTTTAAACCTTTTAATAGAGGTATATCTTTATTTTGAGAAAATTTAACTCATAATAACCCGGTTGAAATATTACGTGAGTTACAGGGTGTCCAACTTCAACTGGTCAGCAAAAAAAAAAAAAAAATTCCTACCTTAAAGACGAATTTTTTTTAAGGGCGTGTCTAATATTTCGCCCATAATAAGGCCATTACAAGAGTATATTTCACCATAACTCAAGAACGGTGTGTACGATTTATATAAATGATACACACAGAGAAAACAGTTTCATTTTGCCTATCGAATTCAATTCGGATATCTATATTTTATGATAGACATTACTGTTTTAGAAAACTGAAAATTGATATATATTTTTTTATATGTATTTTTTTATTACAATATAGTTAGAGTATAAATATTGGCACTTAGGCACACTAAATATGCTTTTATCTACTTAATATCGTATTTTATTTCGGACAATTCGCCATAACTTTATCTATTATTTGATTAAGGACAGCGCCACTGAAAGAAAAAATCGAGGAAATGGAGATCAAATTTTATAACTACAAAAGGGAATTTAAAAAAAAGTCGTCAAGCCTAGGCTTTAGGGTCAGGAAATTTCCAGGCGGGAAATCATGGGATTTCCCGGCAAAATGTCGTCAGAAATTATTGGGATTAATTTCTTAATTTTTCCGGGAAATTTAATATTAATTTAATATGTAGTTTTAAAATCCTATACCACACTACTTACTAAAGGTATTATTTTTAGATGATAATACTGAATATTAAGATTTGTAAAAAATTCGATACGAGAAATGTGTGCCAAATGGTAGCAAAGTATATAGGAAAGTAAATTTTTAATAGTTTTGAGGTGAACAAAAGTTCAGGAGCCCACACACAGAAAAAAAATATAGTTGTAGTGACCAGATTATGATCAGAGCAACATATAATTATTATGAATTGATGTTATTATATTATTTTTCTATCATATTATGATTCCCTTTTATCTTATTATTATCCCATGTTATCATATAGTTATCCAATCTTAAAATATTATTATTTCATTTCGCCATATTATAATTCCATATTATCATTTATTAAAATAAAACGTATTAATAAAAAAATATATTTTTATAAACTTTTTATTGAAAATAATAGAGAAAAGTGTTCATTAGTAAAAAAAATACATATTATTTGTTTAATAATTATATTCATTTGTACCACTCAAGTGGTTCAAATACAAGATATATTTTTATAACTAAATCATTTAATGGTAGTTAATCAATATCTTACATTGCTTGAATCACACCGAATATAACAAAACCTTGTCTATTTATATTTATATTTATATTTTTTATTTTCTCAAATTCCAAAGCATGAATCGACAAGCGGAATATATTTTAAGAATCCTCAATATGTTGTTAAAAGTTTTAAATCAAAATCTACGGGACTTTGGAAAAATGTGGATTCTATATCCAAAAATGTAAAAAATCCCATTTTTGGGAATTTTGATTAGTTTATTTCGGAATTCAAGAAAACCCTACCCCTGATTGAAATTTGGTTAACGCGATTTTATTTATATTAGTAAGATGCACATTTCCTGCAAATTTCATTAAGATATCTTTATAAACAAATATGTTATTACAATTAAAAAAATTTTTATTTTCTCCAAAAACCCCAAATTGGGCCTTTTTTTTGGTTTATTTCTAACCGGCCCATAAGAAGTTACAGATTTATTTCCAAAAAATTTCGATTCTGCCCCACTGTGTATTGGTTAATTAATTCAGTGATTTAGGAGTAAATTTTGATAAAAAAAAACTCAACTTCAATAACCATATAATAATGACTGTAAATAAGGCATATGGTGTTTTAAGTTTTATATAACGGTGGTCGAAAGAATTTACTGATCCTTACGTGACTACATTAGTTAGGCCTATTCTGGAATACGGTTCAGTAATCTGGGACCCACAATATAATATTTACATTCATAAACTTGAATCATTTCAAAAACAGTTTCTCCTGTTTTGCCTCCGGAAGCTAAGATGGAACTGTGATTCAAACCTTCCTCTATATAGTAACCGTTTGGCCCTTATAAAACTTTATACTTTAAAAAGTAGAAGGATCGTTGCAAACATGGCGTTCTTTTAATATTGTTAATGGAAATACTGATTCCGAATACCTCTTTCATTAATGTTCCAAATAAACAACTTAGATCCAATTTCGCATATTTTCATCTATTTCGTAGAATATGCATCGAGGTGAAACTACAATCAGTAAATGTAAAAATTTTTTTGAGTGTAGTCCCAAATTAACTTCAATTGCGACTTTTTATGTAGTCCAAAATTAACTTCTATCATAGCTCTTACATAGTCCGATATTAGCTTTAATTATGATCCCAAATTAGTATATATTTTGACTTGTTATATAATCCGAAATTATCTACTATTATAGCCCTTTATATAGTTACAAATTAACTATTAATTATAAGCCTAAATTAGCATAAATTTTGGCTATTTATATAGTTTTATTATAGCTTCTATCTTAGCTCTTATGTAGTTCCATATTATCTTCTATTTTTACTCTTTATATATTTCCAAATTATATTTAGTTATGATTCCAAATTAGCGTCTACTGTGGCTCTTTATATAGTTCTAAATTAACTACTATCATAGCTTTTATATATACATATTAGCTTTAACTATCAACTTTTTATATGAGCTCAAAACAACTTCAATTTTGACTCTTTAAATTGTCTAAAATTAGCTCTCTATATAGATCCCAATTAATTTCTATTATGGGTTTTAATATAGTCTCTATGAGGCCCCATAAATAGAATTTGGTACAATATTTTTTTTTTTTTTTTTCAAATCATAGTAGCTTTAGAATTTTTTTTTTAATTAAAATTTTTTCGTTTCAAATAAAATTTGTCATTTATGTTCGAAAATCTTAACGCAAAATTTAGTTTTTTTTTTTTTTTTTTGCTCTATAAGTCAAATAATAAAAAAGAAAGAAAAAGGAGAAAAGGTCAAGGTTTTTATTTTTTTAAACGAATATAAAATATCATATAAACTGAACTTTTGGATAAAATTGTTTCTTTTGAATAATATAAACGAATTTAAATCTATTATTAATAAAAAGGTGAGATTTCAATTTTTCTCTTCAGTATTTTTGTTAATTTACACTTACACAAATTAAAATCTAACAAATTATTATTGTAGTGAAATTAATGTTAATTTTTAACAAAAAAAAAAAAAAGAAAGGAGATTCGTGAAATCAGGCCTGAATACAAGGAGAGACAATCGGTGAGTTTAACAAAAATTTTTTAATTAAAGATATATATAATTTCACTGGTATAATATATACCCAGCAAAAACTTTGCTTTCCTGGTAAGCTAGCAGGTATAATTGGAAACAAAAATAAACTAATTATTTTTTGCCTGAATAACTAGTTATTTTTGTTCGACTTGTCCACAAATTCATGTAGTAATTTTTTGACTCTAGGGGTACTCAAAAATATGTACCTAAACGAAAACAAAAATAAAAAAAACACAAAAAAATTTTGCCGTCAGTGAGACTCGAACTTGGACACACACTAACCATTAGTTTTTACTGGCTAACGTCTTACTCAGTACACCATCTCGCATAGCATCCTAAGCGACAAAAACTCTATTTAGTTTAAAATATCTTTTTAGACATTTTGTTATAAAAAACTAAGAGCTTTAGAAAGGGGTTGTTCCTACAACCTTTTGGTTGTTAATCCGGCGCTCTAGCCAACTCATCCACGTGATTGCAGTATTACTGTGTGATTATACTATTGAGTACTTATTAATGTAATACAGAGTAGGCAAATAATAATGACGCCTCATTACCAAGAAACTACTTTAATAAGTAGTTGTTATTACCGAAAACCAAAAAGTTTTTGCTGGGTATATATATATATATATATATATATATATATATATATATATATATATATATTTATATAAAAATTTATAATTTTCATAATGAAGTATTAAAAATTCTTTTAATTAAAACAGATAAAGAAAAAATGCACCTCGTATAATAATTAATAATATTTTAAATAAATGTATTTTTTATTATAACAATTTAATTTTTTTTTTCAAATTTGGTTGTTATACGATTTTATACAATACAATTACATTTTTTTATTATAAATTTTTCTATTCAAATAACAATTGATTTAATTTAAACTATAGAAATGTCTTTTAATTTTATTAATTTGATAATAGCAAATAATTCAAAACTTCAGTTTAAATTGTCAACATAAATTATATTCATACAATATGAGCCATTAAATAAGTTTCTTCTATTCCACAAAATGTAAAGATAAAGTTGGAATTAGATTCTAGCTCTATCAGATATTCCAAATTTAACTATAGCAAGTAAGGGAGGGTATCGAACATGAAGAAAACAATAACATCAGTTCTTCTCCATTATTATTTTTTTTTTTACAATCTATTTTTATTTATTCATTTCATTTATATTAGTTTGATTTATTTCAAAGTTCGATTAATCTAAGATTTGAGTTGAAGTATATGTAAAATTTTCTTTTAATTAGTTTGATCATATTAAAACTTAAATGATTGATATAAGATTGAAGCTAAAGTGTGTGTATTAATGTCTTCTAACAAGAGCTGAAATATATATAAAAATAAAATCTATGTACGATTGGCTTATGAAATCAGCTAAAATATATCTATGATTGAAGTTAAAATACGAATATGAATGAAGCTAGAATATGTATAAAACAACTTTAATTAAATTTTTGAATTAAAGCTAAAGTTTGTGTAAGATTGATCTACGATTGAGGACAAAACTAAAAGTGAAATTATTTCAATATTGAAACTAAAATGTATGTTTGTTAGATACCAGGTTGAAGCTGCAGTATTTGCATGATTGACTTACGAATGAAGCTAAAAACTGTGCTTTCATTTTCTTTGATTGCAGCTAAAATTTGCAAAATTATAAACTAAAATTGTGCTAAGATTGTAACTCAAATATAAGTAAAATTGTGCTTATATTAAGACTAAAAATATGATTGTCTTCCAATTGAACATAAAATAAAAGAAATTGAAGCTAAAATATTGCTAAGATTAAAGCTAACATAGGAATGACCTTTGACTGCAACTGAAA
This sequence comes from Protocalliphora azurea, assembly GCA_932274085.1. Lineage (NCBI taxonomy): Eukaryota > Metazoa > Arthropoda > Insecta > Diptera > Calliphoridae > Protocalliphora > Protocalliphora azurea. The sequence goes on from OW026523.1 coordinate 6,909,099, forward strand.
AACAAAAACTTTAAAATAAATTCAAAATATGAAAGTGAAAGTGTTTTTTTTACTATTTACAAAATTCTTCTCCACTTTTTTTGTCATTTAAATAACTTACATATAAGCTTTCCAATGATATATAATACATTAAATATATTACATAAAATCTATTAATTAAATGGAGTCACCAAAAACTTATGGTAAAAAAGAATCTTCATACAAAGTTTTCAAAATTTGAAAAGACACAACATGAATTTTATTTGGTATTTGACATTTTTATGGTTATAATTATATACATATTATGAAAGCTAATTTAAACATATGATTAAATTGATAAATTTAAATTGATTATATTAAAATGGAAATATTTTCAGCTACTTTTAAAAAATTCTTCTAGAAATTTTAATTATTTTTTTTTTATTTCTTAAAATTAAACATATTTAGCTTTCCTATGATGTATAAAAAGCTAAAATTGTTGTTTAAAAATTTTCCTTTAAATAGTTAGAAATGTAACATGTTATAAAACTTAATGTTCGCTCTAATACTCAACTTTAATAAAACATAATTTAATTTTTATTTAGTACTAGACATGAAAGCTTAGCACTTTTTTAATTATACCTGAAATGTGGTATTAATCAATTAATTATAAGTAATCTATTATTATTTAAACTTCACTAATTCTCAGTTTAAGATTTTGGCAAAAATTTAAAAAATTGTTTTTTTTTTGTTTTATTATTAAAAATTTGTTTTAGCCATGTTTGTTAATACAAATTAATTGTATATTTTCTAAAAGTATATAAATTAAGCTTTCTAATGATATATAATATATATAATTTTTTTGTAAAAAAATAAAATTTTAAAGCGTTTAAATATTGTTAGAATTTTTATAATTTTTAATTATGAATGATGCTATTTGAGCGTTTTGTATTTCAGCTAAAATTTAATTTTATTCGATTTTGTTTTCATTTTATTAAAGCTCCTTCTTTTTTGTTAATATTAAACCAAATATGATTTTAATATAATGCCTGTTATATTAGTTATAAATAGTTCAAAATTTATTGATTTAAAACTTTTTTTAATTTATTAATTATTGAGTTTTATATTAGAATTTGAATAATTACAATGATAAATATTATGTTTATATTCTCTAAAGGTTTTCTTTTTAATAAACCTATCAAATTACTTGATTGACCTTTAGAAAAACGAAAGTTATATATAAATAAATTTCTAAATTTTACAACTCTTTTAACAACATTGAAAGCGATAACACAAACAGAAAAAAACCCTTTGAACATTTGGAAATTCTAATAAAAACAAATTTTTTAAAATTCATACATAAATAATTTAAACTGATAGCTATAGAAATGTAAATATACAAAATTCTCATTATAGAAAAAAAAAAAAAAAAACAACATGGTACTTGTCACTCTTAAAATTTATTTTTTTTTTTCTTCAAATTTATTTTATTGTTGTTGTTTGTTTTTAGGCAGGTGAAAGAAGATTGTTTGTTTAATCCTTGAATATAGAAAAATAAATTTCTACCTGCTTTTAGTTTTAGTTTTCTATCTACAAATCTTTTTTCAAAACCTAAATTAAAAACGAAATAAAAACTATTGAAACTCATTAACGTGCCTTCATAAATTTTCTAAATTTGACATACACATCAATTTTCTAAAAGGAAAAAAAAAATCCAGACTTGTAAGATAAAGTTAGTTGGTGGTTATCTATCTACATAGCTGTGCTGCAGACAGAAGACAATAAGAGAAAAGAAAAAAAAAAAAAAAATCAAAAACATCGAGTTAATCGTAGGATTTACAGGATTCTAGTCTGGTAATTTTTTGTTTGTACGTGAATTTTGTGTGATTTTTTTTATTGTGGATTTAAGGCCGCCATTAGACATTTCGTTATGCTGTTGTTGCATTTGCCACCTGTGGTTTATTATTTTTTTCTTCTTCATTTACTCTTTAGATTTTTGGGATTTTCCAGTCAAATCATCAAATGGCGCCTTTTTAAATTGGTAATGCTTGTAATGTTTAAAAAAAAGTGCATGGAATCATGATTTTGATTTTAAGGCGTTTTTGCGAATAATTAAATGAGTAAGAATTCTTAAAGGCATTATATACAATTTTTAAGTTTTTATAATTTGTAACTATATTAGGAACCACAATTGAAGCTATTTTGGAAGATGTGACAAACCACCATTTAGGATACTAACCTCAGGGAAAATGGTATGGTTCTTGTTTTCAGAAGGCTAGACTCCATTCGCCACGTGTATTTTAAAATATAGGTAGCTGAAAATATTTCCATTTTAATATAATCAATTTAAATTTATCAATTTAATCATATGAATTTATTAGCTTTCATAATATGTATATAATTATAACCATAAAAATGTCAAATACCATATAAATTTTCAAATTTAAAAACTTTGTATGAAGATTCTTTTTTGCCATAAGTTCTTTGTGACTCCATTTAATTACAAGATTTTATGTAATAAATTTAATGTATTATATATCATTGGAAAGCTTATATGTAAGTTATTTAAATGACAAAAAAAAGTGGAGAAGAATTTTGTAAATAGTAAAAAAACACTTTCACTTTCATATTTTGAATTTATTTTAAAGTTTTTGTTTTTCAGTTGCAGTCAAAGGTCATTCCTATGTTAGCTTTAATCTTAGCAATATTTTAGCTTCAATTTCTTTTATTTTATGTTCAATTGGAAGACAATCATATTTTTAGTCTTAATATAAGCACAATTTTACTTATATTTGAGTTACAATCTTAGCACAATTTTAGTTTATAATTTTGCAAATTTTAGCTGCAATCAAAGAAAATGAAAGCACAGTTTTTAGCTTCATTCGTAAGTCAATCATGCAAATACTGCAGCTTCTATCTGGGATCTAACAAACATACATTTTAGTTTCAATATTGAAATAATTTCACTTTTAGTTTTGTCCTCAATCGTAGATCAATCTTACACAAATTTTAGCTTTAATACAAAAATTTAATTAAAGTTGTTTTATACATATTCTAGCTTCATTCATATTCGTATTTTAACTTCAATCATAGATATATTTTAGCTGATTTCATAAGCCAATCGTACATAGATTTTATTTTTATATATATTTCAGCTCTTGTTAGAAGACATTAATACACACACTTTAGCTTCAATCTTATATCAATCATTTAAGTTTTAATATGATCAAACTAATTAAAAGAAAATTTTACACATACTTCAACTCCAATCTTAGATTATTCAAACACATATTTTAGCTTCAATTATATATCAATTATTCATTATACAATATTTAACTTCAATCATATATCAATCATTCAAATAATTTAGTTTCAAATTTAACGCAATCAAATCAATATTTTAACTTCAATCGTGGGTCAATCTTACATATATTTTAGCTTTAATTGAAGAACAGTCGTACACATATCAGAGATGCAAGTCGTAACGGCGCGGCTGGCGGCTAGCCGCTTTGCCACGCCGCCACTGAGTTATTCGGCTGATTAATTTTAAGTCAACTTTTCCGACTCAGTCGATTTTTATTTGCTCTTTTTATGCCAAAGCTAACCCAATACCGATTATTTTTTCTACATTAAATTACAGTTTTTGTTTTAACGGATTTCTGTGCAAGTGTTTAAGCCAAGTGGATTTTTACAAGTGTTCTTTAATAATTATTTTTGTGGCAGGAGCATGTATTTCAGCTAAGACAAGTCGTCTTTGTCCTTTTATTGTTAAAAAATAGTTATTTGTCCACGACAATAACCAATAAGGTTCTAAAAAAATCGTTTTTAAAATCAAAAATGTTAAAATTAAAAAAATCTAAAAAAAACTATAATTTTAACTGCTACATAGTTAACAACAGATTTTTTCTATCTAAATGAATTTGAAAATATACTATTTCCCAGTTTAAATTATTAAAATTTGTATAGTTTTAATTTAATTAAAAAAAATATATATATTTTACGTACAAATTTTATATACAGATCTGGAGGATTTTTTTAAATATTTTTCTAGATTTTAAATTTATCATATTAATAATATTTATTTTATTTTTAGTTATTTAATTTTTAACTTTTATTTCATATTTTAATAAAATATAATAAACATAAAATTTTACTATTTATAAACAGCTCAGCGCAGAGCTGTTAAGCCGTCGACGATGAAAATTTTTGCTATTCAGCGGCCGCCGAAAATTTTTGCTATTCAGCCGCCGCCGAAATTTTTTAATCGGCTTTTATCTCTGACACATATTTTAGCTTCAATCTTAGATTAATCATACAATTTTTTTAGCTTCAATCATAGATTAATCTTAACATATTTCAATTCTAATTAGAAGACAATCACATACATATTTTAGCTACAATATTACATCAATCATTCACATAATTTGACTTCAATTTTAAGATAATCAAACTTATAATTGAGCTTCAATAGTAGGTCAATCTTATACATGGATTAGCTGGAATTTCAAATCAATTGTACATATATTTAAGATTCAATCACACTGTGCGACAAATGGTAGGGGTCAGTGATCGGGAAGGGTTCAAACTACCGGGGAAAGTTATATCGGTAAAAATGAAGTTATACGTGTCCCGGCGTTTCGCTGGGTCACGTCTAGGAATCTAGATATATCGATTTGAAGTTAGTAACTATCATATAGGGGAAATTGTGACCTTTGGTGGTCTTTTTTTATGACATAACCCGAGAACCACCAGTCCGATTTTGCGTATAACTTCTTTTTTACCGATATAACATTTCCCCTTGGTTTCATCCCATCCCGATTTTGACTGTCGCATAGTGTCATAGGTCAATCATACAAATATTTTAGCTTCTATGGCATATTTTAGCCTCAATCATAGATCATTTATTTAAATATTTTGGCTTAACTTTTAAGACAATCAAAGCAATATTTTTGCTTTAATAGGAGATCAATCATATAAATATTATTATTTTAATCCTAATTCATATTTAAGCTCTAATTAGAAGATAATTTTATATATTTTATTTACATATTTATTTAAAAATTCACAGTAATATAAAAATCCATCTTAGGTCAATTAGCATATATTACAAAGATCTAATCCCGAATAAACAAAATATTATAATCTTCGCTTAATATTTCTAGTCAATGGCTCCCCAGTCAAAATAATAAATGAGAGAATAAGAAGAACAGTTCCCTAAGTATTAGCTAAACTTCAATAGAATTAGATTAAAATAAATATATAAATAAATAAATAAAATCTATAAGTTCGTTAAATATCGCATAAGTTTCATTATTAGAGTGAGAAAACAAACGAAATTCATTAAGTAAAAAGTTCTAACTGCGAGAAACTCTAACAATAAATGAACATTCAAAAACGGAGTTCCTAATCGTAGGTATTATTATTATAATTTGTGAGTTTCTACTAGCATCAGAAAAGGTAAACTCAGGGCGAAGATATATCGATAGACCGTTTTTAACAATTTGGAAGAACATCACTATATTACGAAGCACAATGAAGTTGTTAGAAGAGCAAACCAAAAAGTTCCTAACATACTCCCAAATCATATACAATCATATTAGTTATTCAGCTAGGTCTGCTAATACTATAAGCCACAGTACCAGATACCACCTCTAGGCCATAAATCACATGCTAATATGCGTCTAGTACGATATGGTAGATAAACTCCCATAGAATAAAGCCTACGCAGTATATCCATAATCTTGAAACTAAGTCGATCAATATGGAAGTCAAAAGAAAACCGCTTGTCAATATAAACTCCCAAACACATCAATATATCCACAAAATCAACACTCGCACCACCGGCTACAATTCCAAAGAGAGAACATAAGTAGTAAGTAGTCTTCGAAGCATTAACTTTCAAATAGTTATCAGAAGACAGAAGAAGTAAAAAGCGATTTATGGAGAGTTGGACTGCAGTACATTAGTGTTATCAAATCCAGTACGAAATAAAAGCATAACATCATCAGCAAATATGAATGGTTTACAAACACTAGTACCAATGAAATTAGAAAGTTCATTAATGTATAAAATGAAAAGAAGTGGGCCAAGTGCAGACCCTTGTGGACCACCAGATGACAAACAGTGAATACAAGGGTATGAACCATCCATATCTACGTATCTCTTAAATTCAAAATCAAAATACAAAAATATACTGAATTAAAAATCTTCGCCAAATCAAAATCCATCATTGCAATAAAATTTTTATTATTCAAGTCAAATTCTGTAGCAAAGAACTAGTGCTATGGCGCTGACGAAAAGCATACTGGCAGGCTCCGAACATGAGTAAGCATTTGATCATTCATTATATGCTCAACTACCTTGGATAATGATGGAAGAATAGAAATAGGCCTCAAATTATTGTAACAATTTACCACCCTGGACTTAGGAATCGATACTACTCGTGCATGCTTCCATGCCAAAGGAAAAGTAGATGAAATTAAAATCGAATTCTTCTATGGGAAGATCAATGATTGGATCTTGGATCTTGGTCAGAACCAATTCGGCTTGGGAGAGTAGAGAGGACTGTAGAGTGTCGAGGGCGATATGGCCGGTACTTAACAATGCAGGCACTAGTGGTCTCCTGGGCATGAATAGGAAGAGCTTGAGAATCATGATAGGGGCCATAACGGGTCACTGTTTGATAGGGAAGATGAGGTCTAGATGGGACGCTAGCAATTCCGATTTTTGTAGAATGTGTGGAGACGTCGACGAGACCGAGTCTATTGAGCACATTGTGTGACATTGTCCACGATTGCAGCATCGTAGGATTAAATGGCTGGGTAGCCAATCCCTCGGAGGGCTAAGTGACGTTCGGGACGCAGATCTTGTAGACGTCATAGGCTTCGTCATGGGAATCGACTGCTTAAGGGAGAATCAGGGGTATAACCCTAAGGGGATTGGTAACATTGCTAATCCCCCTATATGATTCGTTCACATTCCTACCTCTTTTATCTTCTACTTCTACTCTACTATTTTCTGTATTTTCTATTTTCTGTATTCTATACTCTATATTTCACAGCTATTTTAATGAAGGGACTCACAATGGACCGGGATCGGTCTCTGGGTGGAGATGTGGTACTATCTAGTATCACATCAACCTTCTCTATATATCTATCTATTTATCTAAAATCGAATTAATATGATGTAAAAAAAATACAGGAAATGTAAGGATAAATAGTCTTCAGAAACCTATTAGGAATACCATCAATACCAACACCCCTCGAACTAATCCGACATATCGCATTATATATATCCAAATCACTAACACATGAAAACGAATATGATTGATTCATTGTCAATAACGTTATTATCGCAAGGATCTGTAATATTCACAAAATATCTATTGACATCATTTACATCATAATCTAAAGTACACTCCATATCTCCAGTCGCTTCATACCTCGTTCAAAATCCTCCAAATATCTAAAATATTCAGGCCAGAGAATAATTCAGCATAAAACTTCCTCTTGGCCTTACGTATAATATTCTTAGCTTTATTTCTGTATCTGCAATAAATTTTAGCTTCAATCTTACACCAATCATTCACATAATTTTTCTCCCATTTGAAGACAATAAAACTTTCACATAATTTGGCTTAAATTTTAAAGCAACCAAACCAATATTTCAGCTTCAATCACAGGTCAATTTTACACATGTTTTAGCTCTAATTCAAGATCAATCATCAGGTGGGATTTGGGGTCGCTGAAGGAAATTTAATTGGACATTTTCGCGACTAGGTTGGGAGGGCAGCTAATGAAACTAACACTAGTCTCATACCATCGGTTCTTATGCGTTGTTAGGTGATCTTGATATTTTAGTTTCCGTTTTTTTTTTTTTTTTTTTTTTTTTTTTTTGTTCGGGCACGCGTCAGGGAGAAGGGTTGGAACCACCTGAGAGTCAAGGAGAAGCTAGTCGGAAACCTCGCTTATTCAACCGGTTCGGAACATATTTATTATTTTTTTGTTTTTGCTTTAATACTAATTGATTGAAATTTATTTAGTATGCTGCTGAAAATTTTTAAAATAAGTGGTTACTTTTCTTAAAACAAACGGTTACTTCTGTAAAATAAGCTTAAAATTAAAACTTGTTAAATAATTTCGATAAATCGCTTTAATTTCAATGATTTTTGACAAGTAAACATTACTTTCCCAAGTGGTTACTTTTCTTTATTTGAAGGAAAATCCTAGAAAACATTAAGAATTTATTTTTAAAATTAAAATTTATTAATAAATATTGCTAAAATTTTTAAAAATAACTGGTTATTTTTCTTGAAACGAACGATTACTCGTGTAAAATAAACTTAAAATTCAAATATGTTAAACAATTTCTAAAAATCTTTGATTTGCTATTAAAGTTACGTTATTTTTGTAAAGTAACCATTACATTGAGAAGTGGTTACTCTTCTTAAAAAAAAAGGAAAATCTTAGATAAAACTATGGCATTGCTTTTAAAATATGAATTTATTAGGATGCTGCTGAAAACTTTTAAAATAAGTGGTTACTTTTTTAAAACAAACGGTTACTCGCAAAAAATTTATCTGAAACTCAAAATTGTTAAATAATTTTGATAAACATTTGATTTCTGATTAAATTTCAGTGATTTCTTTTAAAGTAACCAGTACTTTTAAAAGTGGTTACTTTTCTTTGATTGAAAGAAAATCCTAAAAAGTATTAAGAAATTATTTTTAGAATTGAAATTTATTATAAGTATTGCTAAAATTGTTGAAGAAAAGTGGTTACTTTTCCTACTATAAGCGGTTACTCGTAACTAATTTGCCTCAAACTCAAAACTATTAAATAATTTTGATAAACATTTGATTTCTGATTAAATTTCAGTGAGTTTTTTTAAGTAACCAGTACTTTCAAAAGTGGTTACTTTTCTTTGATTGCAAAAAAATCCTAGAAATTATTAAGAAATTATTTTTAGAATTGAAATTTATTATAACTATTGCTAAAATTGTTAAAGAAAAGTGGTTACTTTTCCTACTATAAGCGGTTACTCGTATAAAATTTGCTTAAAATTAAAATTTGTTAAAGAATTTATATAAATCTTCGATTTGCCTTTCAATTTCTGTATTTTTTGATAAATAACAATTACTTTGATAAGTGGTTACTTTAATTTAATTGAAGGAAAATCTTAGAAAAAATTAAGGAATTATTTTTAAAATTAAAATTTGTTATAAATACTGCAAAAATTTTTTAAAATTAAATGATTACTTTTTCTACTATAAGCGGTTACTCGTATAAAATTTATATAAATCTTTGATTTGTGTTTCAATTTCAGTGATTTTTGACAAGTAACCATTACTTTTAGAAGCGGTTATTTTTTTTTTTTTTTAAATTAAAGAAAATCTTAAAAAAAACATGGCGTTTCAAAATAAGTGGTTGCTTTTCTTAAAGCAAACGGTTACTCGTAAAAAATTTGTCTCAAACTAAAAATTGTTGTTTCGATAAAAATTTTATTTGTACTTAAGAAGTAACCACTTCTTTAATTGAAGGAAAATCTTAGAAAACATTTAGGAACTATTTTTAAAATTGAAATGTGTTGCACATACTGCTAAAGTTTTTAAAAATAAGTGGTTATTTTTTCTATTTTTTGCATTTCAATTTCAGTGTTTTTTGACAAGTAACCATTACTTTGAGAAGTGGTTACTTTTTTTTAAATGAAGAAAAATCTTAGAAAAAAGTATAACATTGCTTTTAAAATAAAAAATATTTAAAATACTGCTGAAGTCGTATAAAATAAGTGATTACTTTTCATAAAACAAATGATTACCCATTTAAAATGTGCTTATAATTAAATTTTGTTAAATAATTTCGATGGATCATTGATTTGTTATTAAATATAAGTAAGTAACCATTGCTTTGGGAAGTGGTAATTATTCTTTAATTGAAAGAAAGTCTTAGAAAAAAGTATGGTTTTACTTTTAAAATATAAATTTATTTAGTCTTTTAAAATAAGTGGTCACTTTTCTTTAAACATCTAGTTACTCGTGTAAAATTAGATGAAAATTACAATTTGTTAATGAATTTTAATAAAAATTTTAATTTCGATTAAATTTAATATATTTTTGACAAGTAACGATTACTTTAAAAAGTGGTTTCTTTTCTGTAATAATGAGAAAATCGTAGAAAAATGTATGAAATAGTTTTTAGAATTAAAATTTATTTTATATTTGGCAAAAATTTTATAAAATAAACGGTTACTTTCCTTACTACGAACGGTTACTCGTATAAAATTTGTTTAAACATAAAGTTTGATGAATAATTTCATTGTAACTACATTATCTTCTTTAGCTTCAATCTTAGATTTCAGCTTCAATCGTATGTTAATATTACATATTTTTTAGTTTCAATCTTAGACCAATCATACAGCTTTAATCTTACTTCAATCCTGTATTATTCCTAAAAACTTTTGTTAAAATTGATTTAGTGATTTGAACGTATTTAAAAATTACATTTTCTGATTTGTTTTCTATTCAAAATAGATTTTAATCAAGAAACCTTTTAAAGAAAAACTCTTCTCTAAGGAGATTATTTAAACAACTACTGACCATATTTAAATTACGTTCTAATCCAAAAAAAATCGAAAGAGATTAAATAATGATTATAAATATATTGATTATTTAATAGAATTCTTATGGCACTACTTTCATTCAATTCAAAAATCATCATTTTTTAATAAAAAAAACCCTCTTCCTCCACCCATACCTTCTGCTACCTGGTATGAAAATTAAAATTGGTCATATATTTACGGATGTGAAGTGAAAAATAATCTTTCATGGCAAGAAGCTTTTTAATTTTTCATATTCACTTTAATACAAACATATACACACACATATATTACACACATATGTATATACGTATGTATTTTGTATATTCATTCTTTCCTCTATTACTTCCATAACTTACCACCCACACGTGCTTTACATTTCGAAATATATTTGTTGTATAGAAAATAAATACCCTTAAATTGTTTAATACTTTCAAAGAAAATATATTTTTCAGATGAGTGTGTGTATTAGTCTGTTCGTTTGTCTGTCTGTCTGTCTTTCTGTCCTTTTACTATACAAAAACACATAAATATGCAAAAGCATTTTAAATAAAATAAATAAACACATGCGTAAAAAATGGACTCATATGTTTATTTTGTTGATACATAAAAGTCCTGCTACTGCTCCTGTTGGCATCATATATGTACACAAATTGACCCTTACCTTTTATGAATAAAAATGGAATATCCTCCTAAAATTGATTGTATGCTCAACGTTTTGCCATTGAAAATTGACATTTTTAGTTTGTTTTTCTTCTATGTTGCTGGGAGTATAGTCAATTTGAATAGTTTTTTTTTATTAAAGCAGCTTAAGGTAGACTTTAAATATTTGCTAAGAATAAAGCCTAAAAGTAGGCTAGAGAAATTTGAGATAGAAAAAATAATCATTTACATATTAGTAATTCAAATAAAGGTCAATTGTACGCATATTTTAAATTGATTTGTTAGTTAATCATATTCCTATTTTACTTCAATCTTACATCAATCTTAGTTCAATCATACATCAAACTCAGTTCAATTATACGTATCTATATTACAGTTTCAGTTGTAGGTCAATAATAGACATATTTATTTAATCAGAGATCTTTCAATTACAGCTTTTGGGTTCAAGCACAAGTCAATCATATACCCACTTTAGCTTGAAACTCCATTTCTAACATATTTTACCTTATAATTTGGATCATTTTTACATAAATTTTAACCTCAAACTCAGAACATTCCTTCCTACACATATTTTGCCTTTAATAAGAAGTCAGTACAGCAAAAATTTTAAACTCAATTCTGAGCAAATCATACACATTATATTTCTTCAATCATTGGTTTATCCTACACATTTTTACGTATCATTCAGATATCAAATGTACATAATATACACAATCTTACACATAATTTGGCTTAAATCTTAGATCAATCTTACAAATATTTGAGCTTCATTCAAGGTTCAATGTTATAAATACTTCAGCGTCGAACGCAGATAAATCTTAAATCAATCATTCACATAATATAGATTAAATTTGTTATCAATCGTACCTATAGTTAGGCTTCAATCATGAATCAATTCAATCAATCTTATGTCAACTGAACATATATTATGGCCTGAATTATAAATCATTCAGGTATATATTTTAGCTACAATCTAATACCGACCATGCTTATATAATAATTTCAATAATAGGTCTCTTTCAGCTTCGACCTCAAATCAATCATTCACAAAATTTAGCTTCCATTTCAGCTCATAAATACATTTAGTTTTCATCAATCATAGGTCAAAAAAACACAAAATTGAGCTTTAATTGTACATATATTTTGGTTTCAATCTTATGTCAATCGTACGCTTTTATGACTTCAATCATAAATAATTCATACACTTATTTAAGCTTTAATCTAATATCAGTCATACAAATAAGATGGCTTCAATCATAAGTCAATTATATACCGATAATGCTCATATAATAATGTCAATAATAGGTCTCTTGAGCCAGTTATTTTGATTATGTTTAAGCATCAATCGTACACAAATTTCAGCTTCGACCGCAGATCAATCATTCACAAAATTTAGCTTCCATTTTAGCTCATAAATACATTTAGTTTTCATCAATCATAGGTCCAAAAAACACAAAATTGAGCTTTAATTGTACATATATTTTGGCTTCAATCTTATGTCATCAATCGGACGCTTTTATGACTTCAATCATAAATAATTCATACACATATTTAAGCTTTAATCTTTACACATAAGATGGCTTCAATCTTGAGTCAATTATATACCGATAATGCTCATATAATAATTTCAATAATAGGTCCCTTGAGCCAGTTATTTTGATTATGTTTAAGCATCAATCGTACACAAATTTCAGCTTCGACTGCAGATCAATCATTCACAAAATTTAGCTTCCATTTTAGCTCATAAATATATTTAGTTTTTATCAAGCATAGGTCAAAAAAAAAACACAAAATTAAGCTTTAATTATGCATATATTTTGGCTTCAATCTTATGTCATCTATCGGACGCTTTTATGACTTCAATCATAAATAATTCATACACATATTTAAGCTTTAATCTAATATCAGTCATACACATAAGATGGCTTCAATCATAAGTCAATTATATACATAATTTAGCTTTAATATTCGATCAATTGTTTCAATCATAGTTCAATCAGACACAAAATTGAGCTTCAATCTTATATTAATCTTTTACATAATTAATTTTTATTCATCATTCAATCAAATATAGAATTTAGCCTCAATCTTTAGATTTTATAACTCGTCTTTCATGGTTATATTTTTCCTTTCAACGTAGTTCAAACATATACATATTTTGGAAATTTTTAAAATTGGTTTAGGAATTTTAAAGAATTTAGTTTTCCGGGGAAGTTTCAAAAATTTTTTTGTAAATCAATCATAATCTGTCATAGCTCAGTCAGCGGACATTTTTTTATATTTATTTGGAAATTTATAAATTTTAATTTTTTTTCTCAAATTTCATTAAAAAAAAAATCCAAAAAATTTTGCTCCGAGAAAATTTTGGAAATTTTCAAAATATTTTTAGGTATAAAAAATGTTCGTTTTTGTAAAGTTTTTTATTATTTTTAATGAATTTTATGATTTTTCTTTATAAAATATATATATTTTTTTCTGGGGAAATTATGGAAATTTTTTAAAAGCTTCTAGGAATTCAAAATTTAAATTTTGCACCAAAATTTCTTTAAATTTAAATGAAGTTAATATTCTATTAACAACAAATAATGATTTTATAAAAAAAAATAACTAAATTTTTATTCTGGGGAAATTTTGAGGATTTTTCAAAATCATTTTCGGAATTTATAAATTTAAGTCCTTTCTTTAATTTCTTTTAATTTTAAAATAATTCAATACTATTTAAGCAAAACTGTCGTTATAAAAAAACACGAAATTTAGTTTTTAGGACATTTTGGGGATTTTGAAAAAAAATGAGAGTCAAGAAAATACAATTATTTCTCTAAATTTCTTTTAAATTTCTTTTACATAAAATTAATTTAATTTTTTCATATTAAAACTAAACAAATTCTTTGTTTTTTTTCTGGCGAAATGCAAAAAATGTTTTCTGGGGAAAATGTGGGTATTTTTTTATATTTATAGGAATTTAAAAAAAAATTGCTTTTTCTTTAAATTCTTCCAATCCTAAAAAAATGTAATGATTTTTTTAACCAGAAATACAAAAATTTCGTTCTGGAACAGTTTGGGGATTTTTAAAAACTTTTTTGGGAATTTAGAAAATTTAGTTTTTTGTTTATTTTTTTTTTTTTTAATTTTGAAGTAATTTAATATTATTTTAACAAAAGTCCTGATTATATAAAAATACGAAATTTAAGAAAATTTTGGGAAGTTTTATAAAAGCATTTTGTAATTTTCTTTTTAAATCTTTTTTTGAGAATTTAGAGATTGAAATTTTTTTTTTCTTTTTTTTTATTTTAAAATATTTTAATACTATTTTAACAAAGCTTGTATTTTTATTAAAGAAATACAAAATTTTGTTTGTAATTTTGCGGATTTAAAAAAAAAAGTTGGAAACTTTTAAAAAAATTTTCGTAATTTATAAATTTAATTTTTGGTAATTTAATAATTTCGTTAAAATTTAAATTAAGTTTTATAAGTTTTTCATGAAAAAATATCAAATTTTATTCTGGAGAAATATTGGGGATTTTTCAAAATGTTTTTTTGAAAATTTTGAAATTTAAGTTTTTTAAATTCTAAATTAATTATTAATTAATTTTTCGAATTTCTAAATTTACTATTTTAACGAAACGCAAATTTTATTTACAAAATTTGCTTTAAGGAAATTTTGGAATTTTTAAAAAAAATGTTGGGAATTTATAAATTTTAGTTTTTCTACAATTTCTTTTAATTAAAAAAAATTAAAAATTAAGAAACATAATTTTATTAAAAACAACAAAATGTCTAGGGAAGTTTTGAAGACTTTTAAAAAATTTTGGGAATCTACAAAATTTATTTTTTTTTAATTTCTTTTATTTTTGTATATTTTTTTAATACAAAAATCTCAAAAATTTTCATTAAAAAATCTTTGGGATTTTTTTTCTGGGAATTTAAAAATTTTCATCTTTATTTCCATTATATTACAAGTTTAAATAAACAAAAAATTTTTTTTAAAAAACAACATTTTGTAATTATAATTTCTTTAATAAAAATTAAAAAAAATTAGTTTTTCTTTATTTTTTCTAATTTAAAATCAATTTAATGAATTTTTTTTATAAAAAAAAAACAAAATTTTATTCTGGGGAACATTTTTGGGATTTTTTAGAAGTTTGTGGGAATTGAGAAAATTTAGTTTTATTTAGTTTAATTTCTTAAAAATTTAAATAAATGTCCTTCATTTTATTTACTTTTTAATGAATTTAATGATTTTTTATAAAAAATCAAATAATTTTTCTGAGATAAAAAAAATGTGGAAATTTTTAAAATTTATTTTATTATATTTTTTTAATTAAAGGAAATATATATTTTTTTATTTCCTCTAATTTTTAATTTATTTAATGAATTTTTTTATAGAAATCATAAATATATTCCGGTGAAATTTTTTGGGATTTAATTTTTTTTAAATTTTGTTTTTCTATAATTTCGAATTAATTTCATGAATTTTATATAAAAAACATTTCATTTTATTTTGAGGGAAATTTCTGGGATTTTTTAATTTTTGGGAATTGAGAAAATTTAGTTTCTTCTGTAATTTTTAAAATTTTATATTAATTTTTTTTAATTTATTTACTTTTTAATGAATCTCATGAATTTTTTTATGAAGAAATTTGAATATATATATATTTTTTTTTTTTTTTGTTTGTTTAAAAAAAAGTTCTGTGGATTTTTAAAATTGTTTTGGGAATGAAAAAATCTAGCTTTTCTCTAATTTCTTCTAATTTTAAATTTATTTTACGATTTTTTGTTTTAACACAAAAATTTATTCTGCAGAAATTTTTGGCATTTTTTTAAGTTTCTAGGAATTAAGAAAATTTACTTTCTTATGAATTTTTTTTTTTTTAATTTTAAATAAATATCTCTAATTTTATTAACTTTTTAATGAATTTTATATATTTTTCTGTGAAATAAATCGAATATATTTTTCTGAGGTAAATCTGAGGATTTTGGAGGATATTTCTATGAATTTACAAAATTTTTATATTTTCTACAATATTTCATAATTTAAAAAAAATTTAATAATCTAACGCAAGAATTTTTAAAAATTTGGAATTTTGGAAATTTTTACAAATATTTTTGAAATTCGGAAAAATTAAATTTTTGTTGGAAAAAATTTTGGGAGTAAAAAAGTATAGGTTTCATTCTATTTTTTTTTTTTTTTTTTGTGATTTTCATGATTTTTCATATAAAAATTAGTTTAATAAATAATTTTTGCGCTGGGGTAATTGTGGGAAGTTTTCAAATAATTTTTGGGAATTTAAAAAATGAGAATTTTTTTATTTTTATTTCTTTTAATAATGAAATTTTCCTATTTTTTTTTTCATAAAAATAAATTTAATAAATAATTTTTTTGCTGGGGAAGTTATTGGTGATTTTTTAAATATTTTTCTGAAATAAAAAAAAAATATTTTTTTTTTCAAATTCTTTTAATTTTGAGATTTTTATAATTTTATAAAAAATTTTTGTCCTGAGGAAATTTTGGGATTTTGTTTAATTTTAAATTTAAATTTTTAATTTGAATTACAATTTTAATTTAAATTTTTCTTTTAAAATTCGTCTAATTTTGAGATTTTTTGATATTTTTTTTATAAAAATTATTTTAACCTAAAATTTTTGTCCTGCGGAAATTTCGGGAATTTTTAAAAGTTTTAGGGAATTAAAAAATAAGTATTTTTCGTTCTATAATTTCTTTTAATATTGAAATTTTTATGATTTTTTCATAAAAGTTAATTTAATAAATTATTATTGTGCTGGGGAAACTATGGAGATTTTTTTTAAACTTTTGGGAATTTTGAAAATAAAGTTTTTATTTAATTTCTTTTAATTTAAAATTAATTCATTATTGCTTTAATAATATTTATCACTGAAAATTTTATTAAGAACCTGAAAATTCTGTTTTTTTAAGAAATTACGTTAAAGTAGAAAATGGATTGAAAAGTTGTTTCATTAAATATTTTTTATTACTTACTTATCTCATCAAATTTGAAATATTTTCAATAAAACAAATTTATTTGTTTACGTTGTATATAATAATTTTTATTTTTTATTTAATTGTTTTAATTTTTTTTATTTTTTATTAAACTTTATTGTATAATAATTTTTTATTTGTTTAATTTGAATTATTATAATAAATATTTTTTATTTTATTATTATTATTTTTTTTTAATTAAATGTTTTTTACATTAAAAATAAATTAATAAATATATTTTCATACGATCTATTGAACGTGTAAAATAATTTCTTTACATAAAAATCTACTGTTATTTTAAAAGCGCCTTAAAAGCTGCAACCCATTTTTACTGATTTTTAAATGAGCTCTAAAACATTCAATGAAGTAAAAAACAAATTAACTACCAAACTTTAAATAAACCCTATTTTACTAACGAAATTTAGGAGATTTTTTTAATTTTATGAGGATTTAAAAAAATTGTTATTTAAAAAAATGTCCAGGAAAATTTTGAGATTTTAACAAATAATTTAAAAAATAA
This sequence comes from Protocalliphora azurea, assembly GCA_932274085.1. Taxonomy (NCBI): domain Eukaryota; kingdom Metazoa; phylum Arthropoda; class Insecta; order Diptera; family Calliphoridae; genus Protocalliphora; species Protocalliphora azurea. The sequence continues at coordinate 6,926,831 of OW026523.1, forward strand.
AACAAAAATCAAAGCTGAGATCTAGAGCAAATATCAAATTTTCTTTAAGAATTTGTTCGTTTCTTTAAAAAAAAGCCGCTTGAATTTGTACAAATTTCTCAGAGTTGAAAATTTTGACAAATTTCTTGAAATAAACAAGATTTCTTCTTTATTTCCTTTTTTTTAATTTAAGAATTTAAATCTGTAAAAATAAACCCGCACCTGGTTAAAAAAAGAATTTAAAAAATTGAAAACATTAAATAAAAGATATTCAAAAATAAAAAAATGCAACTAAAGGAATATAAAATTGTATACAAAATAATACACACTTATTTTAGTTAAAACCTTCACCAGCAAATGTAAATATTTTTCATCAAAATGATTTTAAAAAAATCTCAATTTCTTAAATTTTGCTTTAAAATACAACATATTTGGTTTTGTTGTAAATCAATTAATAGCAATTTAAAAATCTTTTAGTAAATTAATGTTTTTATTTTGAATAACTAACATTAGAAAGCTAGTTATAATAACAAAATTCAAAAATAATGTCAAAAGTATGTTTTTTTAAACTTAACCTTAAAATGTTGGTATCTTAAAACCTACAAGCAATAGAAGAAAGGAAACAACAATTTTAAAAACTCTATACTTGATTTTATTAAATTCAAACTTTAAATTCAAATCAAATAAAAAAAATAAATGAATATGAAACGGAAAAATTTTAATTTTTTAAAAAATATTCTCAAAGCATAATTTGAAAACTAGTGGGGATAGAAGAAATCCAACACCAGTTTTTAAGTTTAAGTTAAGTTTTAATTAAAATCAAAATGACAAATTTTATCATAAAAAACTAATTTAAAACACATTAGGAGAAAGCACAACTTTTAAATTTAAAAAAAAAACCTAACCTGAAAAGGGCTATATCTCAAAATCTAAGAAAATTTTTTAAACTTGTACAACTGCTTCAATTAAAATCAATTAATTAAATTTAATTAACGTAACAAAATTTCTAAAAATATAAACATAAATAAAATTTTAATAATTTTTTCGAAAACTTAACCTAAAAATTTTAATATCTTGAAAACTAGGCATTAGATAAAATCCAAGAATATTTATAAAATCCTTATTATTGTTTTTATTAAGAAGTTGAAATAGAATTTAGTTATTACATCAAATTTTTAAAAATTTGCTCAAGAGAAAAATTATTTTTGTTTTCTTAATTATGATTTCATAAAAATATCCATATTTTCCCTAACTAGAGCCTTTAGAAAAAAAATCTGAAGGCATTTTTATAATCGCCACTTCAAAATCAATCAATAAATTGTTATTATCAAGTTCAAATTGAAAAATATTTGAGATAAACATGAAAATATTAAGTTTTTTAAAAACCTAACCCAAAAGTTGACATATTTTGAAAACTAGACGCGTTAAAAAAAGTCCAGGAACAATTTTGAAATCTTTATTATTAATACTATTAAGAATTAAAAATTCAGTTATATTATTTAAGTTAGAAAAATTGTCTAAGAGAAGCATTGTTTTTATTTTCTTAATTATAGCATTACAAAAAAGCCCATAATTTTCAAACTAGCGGGGTTAGAAGAAATCTAAGAACATTTTTAAAATCCACACAACTGCTTCAACTAAAATAAATTAATCAATTTTAATTATCAAGTCAAGTATCCAAAAATATAAACAAGCATTATTATTTTTTTGTAAACCTAACCTAAAAATTTTAATATCTGGATAACTAGAGGCGATTGAAAAATTCCAAGGGCAATTTTGAAATCTTTACAATTTATATTATTAAGAACTATAAATAGAATTTGGTTATCGCACTTAAGTTTAATGAAAATCTTGTAAGAGAAACATATTTCTTATTTTCAAATAATTCATAAAACGTAAATATTTTTCAAACTGCAGACTTCAGAAGAAATCCAAAGACATTTTTGAAATCTATTCAAATATTTCAATTAAAATCAATACCTCAAATTTATTTCTCAAAACAAAGTTTAAAAATATTTCTCAGCTGGAAGTGCGAGTACAATTATTTTTGGAAAACCTAGCCTAAAGGAACATATCTTGAAAACTGGAGACGTTAGAAAAGATTCAAAAACATTTTTGAAATCTTAACTACTGCTAATATTAAGAAAAAAAGGGAAATTTTGATTTCACTTTTTTAAATATGAAAAAAATGTATAAGATAATAAATATAACTTTTTTCAAATATTCAATTTTAAAAATTGTCGTATCTTAAAAACTAGAGGCGATAGAAGAAATCTAAAAACAGTTATAAAATCTCTACAAGGTAAAATAGTGAAATTTAGTTATCGATTCTAAATTTGTAAAAAGCAAAAATATTAACTTTTTCCAAAACCCTAATTTAAAAGTTGTCATATCGCTAAAATTAGAGGCCATAGAAGAAATCTAAAAACATTTTTAAAATCTCTGAAATTAATATTATTTTAAACTGTACAAAAAATTTAGTTATCGGCTCTAATTGAAAAAATTTACTATGAGAAGAAATATTTTAAATTTTCTTAATAATTGATTTATAAAAATATTATCTAAACTAGAGGCTTTAGAAAAAATACAAAAATTTTTCTATAATCCTCACAATTCCATAAATTAGAATCATGATATGATATTTTATTATCAAAGTCAAATTTTAAAAATATTTCAGCATTAAATGTAAATATGATTTTTTTTTAACACCTAACCTATCTATAACTTGCCATATTTTTAAAATTATATACGTTAGAAAAAATCCAAAAACATTTTTGAAATCTTTACTTCTGCTTATAATATATATATATATATATATATATATATATATATATATATATAATATTTTTCAAATTAAAAAAAAAAACATTTTTAAAATCTCTGCATCTACTTTCATTGCATGAATTATCATGACCGATTTGTAACTTTTTTGCTGGTAAAGATTTTAGTATTTCCTAATTAACAATTAAAAATCTCTTTAGAAGCACAAAAGCGTTAGAATATATTTTACTTTCTTTTTAAAAAAGGCAAACTAATTTTATTAATTAATATTAAAAATTAATAAAATTAAAATATAATATATAAACATTTATACAAAAAAATGATTAATAATAAAAACAAATATAAGAATGTATATATGTATATAAAAAAAAGCATATAAAGTATATAAAGAAAAGCAAATTAATAATTTTACACAATAAAAACAAAACCCACATGCAAAAAGTTTTCCATAAACAAAAACATTAATGATACAAAAGATTTTGTTTTTTCTTTTAAAGAATTTTATCATGGAAAATTTTCCAAATATAAAGAAATTTATTTTGAAAGATTTTTGTGTTTTCTTTTTTGTTAGTTTCTGTATTTTTTTTTTTTTTTTTTTAGCTAAATCTGAATGTCTTTAAAAATATCTGTATATGTAAATACAATAAATGGTAAATATATTATATAATATTTTTGTATAATAAACTATTTAACAAATAATAAGAAAAAACACTCACACATAGGTATTATATAGTTTATAATAATATACTTGTATAATATTGATAAGAGTATCATTAAAATAATAAAGTATAATAATAAGTATTTATATCATAACTAAATAGTAAAGAAAACAGAAAAAAAGAGGAGTTAAAATATATATTAAACGCAAAATCAATACAAATATTACAATTTTTCTTTTTTTTACATATTTTTTTTTATTATTTTTTATGTCCAACATACTATAGTTTAATTGAAATTTAAATACTAAAGTTATTAGTTTTTTTTATATTTGTTAAAATTTATTTTTATTATTGTTTTTTTTTAATATTAAGTTTTCGTTTTATTTATCATAATTTTAGTACTTTAACATTCGTTTAGTTTTTCTGTTATTTCTTTGTTATTTTCAATTTCTTATTGGAAACATTTCTATAAATTTGCTAAATTTCTTTTCTTTTTTAACTTTAAATAAATTTAAACTATAAACATTTATTAAAAACCACCACACTTTAAGCATTTGCACATACATTTATATTGTTTAAAGTTATTTTTTTTTTTATTTTGTTAACAAAACGTTTAAAAAATAAATGAAATTAATTTAATTTCATTATCAATATTAAACATTTTAATAACCAGAACCGCTGGTAAATTGATTAGGATTGTAGAATTGAGGTGTCTGCAAGAAAAAATAATAAGAATGAAAATTAAAAAATGTTGAAAGTTTTTGAAAAAACTTAAACTAAAATTGTAAATATCTTAAAAACTACAAATGTTACAAAAAATCCATTAAAATCTTTTAAAATTTCATCAATTAATTAATTGAAAATAACCAATAAAATGAAATAATCAAATCAACTTCAAAATATTAAATTTATTAAAAACCTAACCTAAAAATTTCAAAGTCTTAAAGAATAAAACCAGGAAATCCAGAAACATTTAAAAAATCTCTAAATTAATTAAAATTAGGAAATAAAAATTATTCATCAAGTCTAAGTTTAAAAATAATGACAATCAAACAAAAAATATTAACATTTTTAAAACATAACCTAAAAATGGTTATAACAAAAGGAGTTAAAGGAATTCTGAAGACATTTTTAAAATCTCCGCAATTGAAAATCAAACAAAAAATAATAACATTTATAAATACATATCCCCAAAATTGGTATAATAAAAGACATTAAACGAAATCTAAGGGCATTTTTAAAACCTTCATTATTCGTAGTAATAAAATAAAGAAATCAAATTGTAAGTCTAAAAATAATGACAATCAAACAAAAAAGATTAACATCTTTAAAAACTTAACCTTACAATGGGAACAAAAAGAGCTGTTAGACAAATTTTAAGGACATTTTTAAAATTTTCACAATTGATACTAATATAATCAAGAAATCAAATTCAATCATAGAACCCCAAGTTCTATAAATTAACTTTTAAACGCAAAAAGAAGATATTTCTATAAGACATAATTAATACAATAAAAAAAATAAAATACAATCATCAAGTCTAAGTTTAAAAATAATGACAATCAAACAAAAAGTAAAAACATTTTTAAAAACTTAACCTCAAAATGGTAATAACAAAAGAGTTTATAAGAATTCTAAGGACATTTTTAAAATCACCATAATTGATATTAATACAATCAAAAAATCAAATTCCATCAACAATAAAAATAATAAAAATAATGACAATATAAAATATTAATATTATTTTTAAAAATATAACCTTAAAACCTCAATATTTTATAAATGAGAATCTATAGAAGATATCTAAAAACATTTCCACAATCACCGCAAATGTTTCGATTCAAGTCCAAAAATCAAATTTAATCATCAAGTCTAAATTCCAATATTTAACCTTTCAATAGAAAATTACAGATTTTTTTCAAAACATAAAAACGAAAATGGTGATATTTTGAAAACTACAGGCGATAGGAAATTTTCAAAAACATAACTTTTAGCAATAAAAACAAGAAATAAAATTTAATTATCAAGTAAAAATTAAAAAATTACAATCTTTAAATAATAAATAATAACTTTTCTCAACATAAACATAAACATAACCTAAAAATATTAATATCTTTTAAACGTGAAGCGATAAAAGGATTCAAAAACATTTTCAAAATCGTTACAACAGTTTCAACTCAAAACCAAAAATCAAATTCAAACATAAAGTTTTAATTTCAAAATGTAACCTAACCTTTCAATGAAAAATTACAGACTTTTCTGAAAACATGAAACCAAAAATCTTGATATTTTGAAAACAAGAAGCGATAGAAAAATTCCAAAACCATTTTGAAAATCTTTACACCTTTTAACAACAAAAACAAGAAATCCAATTTCATTATCAAGTAAAAATTTAATAATAATGATGAAGAAATAAAAAATTTCAGTTTCTTTTCAAACATAACCTAAAAATTTTAATATCTTTTAAACAAGAGGCAATAGAAGAATTCTAAAAACATTTTCAAAATCACTACAACTGGTTTATTTAAAATCGTTAAATCAAACTTAAATATCAAGTCAAAGATTAAGACAAAAAGATCATGAAAAAAAACTGTTAACTTCTAAATTAAACACGTTAATAGAAATAGAAAATTTCCAAAAACAACTGCTACCAACAAAAGAACAATTGTTAGCAACAAAAAGAAATAAGAGCAGGAAATGAAAAAAATAAATAAATAAATAAATAAATTTTTTAAAACCTAACCTAATCTAAAAACTTATATATTTTTAAAACTAGGAGCAATAGCAGAAATATTTGGGTATTTTTAAAATAACCACAATATTTTTTAACTTGAATTAACTTGAAAATTTCAGTAATTAAGAGAATGAAATAAAAAGAAAATGATTTTTTTAACATAATGTAAAAACTTTTATACTTTAAAAACTAGAAGTGATAGCTGAAATCTTAGCAGATTTTTAAAATCACTACAAGTTTTATTAATTAGAATCGAGTAAAGAAATTAATTATCAAATCAAAATGTCAGCAATTAAGAAAACGATATGAAAAGCAATTGATTTTTTAACAAAACCTAAAAACTTTTATATTTTTATCTTATATTTTATCTTAGAACATTTTTAAATGAATACAATACTGGAATCAAATATACAAACTTAACTATCAGACAAAAAATAAAAGTGCGAAAAGAAAATACAAACCACTTTTTTAAAGCTAACCTAAAAAACTGCATATCTTGAAAACTAAAGGCGATAAAAGAAATTCAATAAGATTCAATAAGAACTCTTCTTAAAAGGATTTTTACACGGTAATATTTTGTATTAAGATTTGTCGAAAATTCGAATATCATTATACAATTTTATCCTCTAAACACAAATTATTTGATTGTGAAAAAAAATACTTATGATTTTTTCGAAACGCCAATGTTATTTTTCATTTTTTGAAATTTCATATGCATCGTTAATGTTTTGTACATTAATAAAAATAGTAGTTAAGTATTTTTATCGGATTTTTTGACATACCAATAAAATATGTATATTTTATTTTTGAAAAATGTTAATATTTTGTGTGCTCGTCTAGAAATATCTTAAACGATATAATTAAAACCTCATCATTAAATTCAAAGTTCAAGTTAAAATATGAAAAACTTTCCCATTCAGACTATATCGTTTGAAAATAACTTACATTCTGTTGTTGGGGTTGCTGTTGTTGTTGTTGATACTGTTCTTTTTGACTGCTGCCATCAGCACCTGTAGTTGGCTGTGAACCACCAGGTATAAAGAAGCCACCTTGAGGCACTGCGGCGGGAGGTAAAGCAGGTGCTAAAATATTTTCAGCAGCCTTATTAATGGGAGCACCAGAAGGATTAAAAACATCAACATACGCGTTTTTTAGGGCTGAAAAAAGTTAAATAAAATAAAAAATCAAAATTTTCATTAAATTAAAAAATAAATTTGGAAAAATAGTTTTTTAACATTAATATCGAAATTTAGTTCTTTTGAAAACTTACTTCGATTTCTTTGCATTTTAAACATATTGGACTGCAACGTTGGTGTTTTTGCAGGGCCTGGTTGTTGAAGCTGAGATTGGTTTTGTTGCTGCTGTTGCAAGGGATTAGGTGATGGCGCTGAATGGGGTATAGAATTAGGCACAAGTTGTGGCTGCTGTTGTTGCTGCTGTTGCATTTGTTGAGGATCCATTAAGGGTATTTGATTTGTTTGAGCCTGTTGTTGTGGTTGCTGATGCTGTTGTTGAGGTGGCATTTGTCTTGATTGTTGTGGCATTAAATCACTCATTTTTGGTGGAGGCTTTAAAGCCTCCTGTTCATCTTCATCACCATCAGTATTAACCCATTTCTTTTTCTCAGGATCCCAAACAATAGAAGGATTTTTATCATCTGGTAAAATCATTTGATTTTTAGGTTTCAATGAAAATTTATTCCAAATGCCACCAAACCAGCCAGAATTTTGATTAGATTGTTGTTGGCTAAAGTTAAGAAAATAATAATAATAAAAATTAAAAATAAACATTTTAGTTTTTTAATCTTTAAAACTTACTTTTTATTAGTCTCCTTTTCCTCCTTTTTAGCACCCTTTTGCTGCTGTTGCCCCGTTTGCTGTTGCTTCCTGTTAGTCTCATTACCTGTGTATTGTTGTTGCTGTTGTTGCATTTTATTGGCCGAACCCTCATCATCGGTATCATAAGTTTTCGATTTCGGCATTGATATCGTTGGTCGTGCGTTCTAAATTGTTTACAAGGGAATGATGTTTTGTTTTAAGATTTGTATTGATTTTTAGTAGCAAAATTTTGTTTAAAAAGAAAAATGTTAAGTGGCTTTTTCGTATAAGAAAATACATTTTGGTGGGCGTAAAGTTTTATAGAATATTTAAAGATTATAAATAGGTAAAAGAAAACTTTTAGCCTTAATTTTAAGCAATAACTTATTAACTAAGCTAGACTTAAAATTAAAATATTTTTTAAGGTGCAAAAAATTAAAATGATATAAAATGATTTGTCATATGGAATCGCTAGAGGAACTCAATTTTATATTTCGAAATAAAAAATATACTTACATTTGTTGTGCGTTTATTTAAAAAATATTCAAAATAAAATAAATATCAGTGATAATTAAAAAACTACTTTCGAAATTAAATACGAAATTCATTTCAAATTTATGTTCGAATTAAAAAACTTCTAATTTTACAAATTAATTTGCAGTTTTTATACAAATTAACAAATATTTCGACAAAAATATTTTATTTGTTAGAAATTAAAGAAAAAACTAATTCCGAAAATCCAATTGTCGCTTAAAAATCGCCAAATTTTACTCAAATGAACACATATTTTATAAGAAATAAATCTATGATAAAAAATAAACAAACATCTAATTTCAACATTAAGTTCGAATTTTTCGAAGTTCCAAATTTGGCTTAAAAATTGGCTAATTCCGCTTAAGTGGAAATATTTTATAAAAAATCAATTTTTGGTTAAAAAATAAATTCAAATGTAATTTCGACCTTAAATTATAACTTTTCGAAGTATCAAATTTTATTTAAAACTTTAATTTCAATGAGCAAAAATGTACCAAAAAATATTTTTTTTAATATGTAAAAAATTAATTTCGAAATTAAGTTCGAATTTTTGGAAGTTCCAAATTTGGTTTAAAATTCAGCAGTTTTTGTTTAAATTAATTAAAATTTAAATAGAACTGAACCAGAAATAAAGTAGAACTGAACTGAATTAAACTGTAATTTAATTTCAACTAGAACTGACTAAAAATTATAGAATTGATATAAAAATTAATTTAAAAAGAAATATAAATTATACTACAGTGCCTTAAATTGTTTTTCAAGAAAACTAATTCCAAATTTAATTAAAGATGTCTGAAAATGTCGTGGAAAACTTAAAACATGTTTTAATACTTAAAAAATCCATTAAATACTTAAATTATTAAAACATAAAGCTCAAATTTGAATTAAAAGTTTATTAAGCAGACATTGCGGCTAATTTTTTTAGTTTTAAATTCAAAGAAAATATTTTTAAAATTTTGTATTTCGTTTTTCTTCTTATCTATTTGACTTAAAGAAATGTTTTTGCTTATGGATTTTTTTTTTTTTTTTTTTTTTTGTTATAAATAATTCAAAAACCTGTTTCCAAGACATTAATTTATTAATTTTGATTTGGCTACATTTTCACACAAAAGCTATTGAAAATTATTAAAAACAACATTTAATAAAATTAATAAACAAAACAATAACAAATTGTTTAATTAAAAAATCATTTTAATAATTATAAAAGAATTATTTTAAACATTTAAACCAAGTGCGTTGTTTATTCTTTAGTTTAATGTTCAAAAAAAACCTGAAATGTTTATTGTTAAAAAATGTTTTTACTTTCTTTCTAGTCGATTTTATTTCGTTTTAATTTATTATATTTAATATACAAGATTTAATTTTTTTTTTTTGTGTTTTTAAATATTTTTTTTTAAATCTATAGGATCATCTATATTAAAAGTGCGTAATATCGGCGGTTTAGATACTTTAATCACTTTATCATCGGTACTATTTTTTGCATCTATATAATGTTCAAATTCTTGCAATGATTGTTCCACTTCATTACACATTTTTTTATAATTTAAAGGTATCGTGGGATCATTAATTAACTCTTGCATAGACCACACTTGAGGAGGTTTCTGCTGAGAGCTGGTAGCTGTTGTTGTTGGTAGTGGTTTAGATTTTGTTGTAGCTTTTAAAATGCCATATTTTGCAAATTGAACAGATTCTAAATCTGGTGATATTAGAAAATTTTGTTCTTCATAATCTGTTTCATCTTCGTCATCATCTTCTTCGTCGTCGTCGTCTTCATCATCTTCTTCATTGGATGAAGATTTATAGGCTTCATAATTTCTATAGTCTTCTGTACTACAATTGGCTTCAGGATCATAATTATTGAAACGTGTTTGCAAAGGCATATCAATGGGAAATGTACCATTATAGATTATATTTTTATTTAGAAACATATGATGTTGTTGGCTGTTCATATCATGTTTATAAACATTGTTGCTTATTTCTTGTATCATTTTATCTAATTGGTATTGTGGTTTTTTTGCTAGATTTTTATTATGAGAAATTTGTTGCTCATTTTGTTTAATATTTAAATATTTTTGTTGATTTTTAGGTTGCTCTTTATGAACTCTATCGTTACGATTATGTTTCACAATGTGTTGGTCATGATTCTCATTATGTTTCTCAAAGTTATTATTATCTGTTGAGCTAGCAGAGGAATTTGTACTCTCTGTTATTATACAATTTTGTATAATTTTTTTACTTTCTGGTATTAAAAAATTAACTTTTTTTATGTGTGCCGTAGGCGAAGATAAATCATTAAAATTGTGACTATTTGTTGCAGAATTTATAGCTGAAGTTTTTAATATAGTAGTGGTGGAGGCAATAGTATTACAAGCTGTTTTATTTATTTTAAGGGGCCTTAATAAATTAATACTTTTAGCTTTATTGGCATTAGGGCTGACGACATTAAAAGCTGCTGCAGCTACTACTTGTGGCAGATGATTGTTGTTTAATTTACTTACATTATTTATAGAAAATGGTGGTGAAGCCGTAGAGGAATTGTTGACCAGTTGTTCTGAATTATTAGCTAATTTATTAAATGCAGCCAATACAGGAGGATTTGAAGAAGGAGTTTGGTTTAAATCTAAGGATTTCTTAGTTGTTAAACTAGATTTCGTTGGTTGACTAGTGGTGGTAGTAGTTGTTTTTGTATTTAATTTATCCTTAATTGTGGTGTTGTTTGAGGAGGAGGAGGAGTAGTAGGAAATGTTGGTTTTTAATTTCATGGGAGATTGTTTCGTATGCAAAGCTAAGGAAGATTTATGTCCAGCAGCCATTAAAGTACTATTATTATTATTATTTGTAGAGGCCTTTAAAGTTGTTGTGGTTTTATTTGTTGGTTTCAACAATACCACATCTTTAGTGTTACTGGCCAATGATAAATCAGGCTAAATTTTAAAACAATCCAAAAAATGCAAGCATGTATAAATTTTAAAAGGGAAATTAGTTTAAAAATATGAAAATAATAAGAAGGCTAATAACTGATAAGAAGAAAATTTAAAAAATCAAATAAATAAATAAAAAACTGAAAAACCCTAATTTTTTAAAAACAGCCACATTAATAAATCTCGTAAGGTAGAAGAAGCCTAGAAATTTAATTTATTCAAAAATGAAATTATATCATTTAAAATTTTTAATTTAAAAATATAAAAAGATAAATTAAAAACAGAAAAAAGAAAAAAAATCTAAAAAACTCTTAATTACTTACCTCATCTCCCAAATGAGTCATCGGTTGTGGTTGCTGCTGCTGTTGTTGTTGGCCCCAATAATCATAAGCATTAGCATCTGCCGCATCAACAGCATTATACTGCGAAGGATCGTAATAACTGGACGTATATCCTGTGTTACTTTGTTGTGTTACATCTCCAGGTTGCATATATTGTTGTTGCGGATATAAATCCTGATGCATTTGCTCTACTGGAGCTGTCTCTACTCCTAAAGGTTGCTGTAAATCTTTGGCATTTTGGGATGGCAGTTCAGTTGGCAAAGATTGTTGAGGTGGCTGTTGTTGTTGCTGCTGTTGCTGATAATGATCTAAAGCAGGTTGCTCTCCTAGTTGCGATTGTTGTTCTGGATTATAAAGTATTGGTTGTTGTTGGTCGTTATTCCCCGTTAATGGTTGTGACTGTTGATATTGTAAATTTAATTCACTAAATTGTTTATTGATTTCCATAAATTGTTGATCTATTTGTTGTTGTTGATTGTAATAATTGGGATCTTGTGGTATCTGTTGATTATCCTGCAAGCCACTAGATGTTTGTAATGAGGATGATATATTAAAATCGTGTTTATATTGCTGAGCCAATTGTCTAAGATTTTGTAACCATTTTTGTTCTTCCATTTGTTGGGTTGTCAGATTTATTGCGTTCGGGTCATCAGAGCCAGGTTGTTGATCATCGATGGTCTTTTCTAAGACAGGATCGTAGTATTTTAAACGGTCAGCCATTTCGTAGACCTGAGGAATTAATTAAAGAAAGATAAATTTAAAAAGAATTAGAATAAAATAAAGTTCTAATTTATCAAAGTTCCAAATTTGATTTAAAATCTAGCAATTTTTTTCTCAAATGAACGAAAACTTAATGGAAAAACAAATTTTGTTAAGAGATAAGTAATAATAAACTATCGAAATTAAGTTCAATTTTTTCGAATTTTTAAATTTTGTTTAAAAATTCACTAATGAACTGTTATTTTAATTAAATTCAAAACTAAATGAAATTCTAATTTCGAACTTAATTTCTAATTTTTGATTCATAACATTGCAAATTTTGTCTAATGAAAACATATTTTACAAAAACACAATTTTTCAATCAATACTATCACTTAACTAGACGTGAACTGGAACTGTACTAGAACTTTAATAAAACTGAACTAGAACTGAACTAAAACTGAACTGTAGCTGAACTGGAAATGATTTAGAACTATTCAAAACATAAAACCATCTGATCATCAAGTGATCTGAACATTCGATATTAATAAAAAATTTATTTTAACATTATTTATTTAATTTTTATTTTTCTTCTTACCTTATTAATAAAAGTGCTTTCATATTTACTAGGATCTCTTGCAATATGCACGGCAATTTGTTCCAAATACATTAAACTTTTCAAATGGAACCCATGGTCCAATAAACGTGTAGCCAAAAGGAATTTATAAGGCTTAAAGAACAATAAAAGAAAAAATCAATATAAAAACTTTAAATAAACAAGAGATAGGGAAAATAATAAAAATCTAACCTGAAATTCTACAATGGAGAATTTGTCATCATTTAAGGAACAAGCATATTCATATATTTCCGTCATAACTATGGCCTCATTATGGGCAAAATCTTGGAATTGTTTGTAATGAGAAGAGCCCAATAAAACCAACCTGTAAATAGCAAAGTAAAAAATAAGTTAAAATTTATTTTAAAGTTTAAAAAATATAAAAAAAACTTACTTAGGCAAATGTTGCTGCAGCGAGTTCTCTTGCGTAGCTGTTTCCTGATAACGACCAAAACCAACTTGAGCCATTAGATAACAAAAATGTGCAGCATATAAATCACCACGATGGAATAAAGAATCTCCCAATGTGGTAATAGCTTTACGATCTAATTCTGGCTTTTGTGAAGTATTCGATAAAATCATAGATAGATGAGGACGCCAATCACCCCATTTTTCATCTTGCACACAAGTAACACTAGATGGAGAACGTCCACTCATTAGCTGATACAATGTTTGTAGAGGATCATTTAGAGACAATTTATTAGCAAATTTCATCATGACATTGGCATGAGAACGACGATCAAGTTTGGAGGCCAAGAATAAAGCATGACCCCATAAATTATTATCAGTAGCCCATTCTAAGGCCTCATTGACATTGCCATATAACAAATAGTTTCTAAATTTCTCGGTAATTTCATCTTCCGTTAAGGTGTTAGAGTTTGAAGAAGATTTAGTTAAAGAATTCTCCTCAGTGTCGTCTTGTTCTACAGCAGTTTCCTTGTCAACAGCTAATAATTCAGGCTCAGGGTCATCCGTTTTGTTAGGAGTTTCAGTAACCTCAGCAGGATCTTTAGTTAATTTCAATTCTTCGACGGGAGAAACTGAACCTGATTTAGATTTCAAAGAATTGTTGGCCGTAGAATTAGGGGTATGATAAGGGAATTGTTGTTGATTTTTCAATAACAACTCAGCTATATCAGTGCCCACCACCATCTAAAAATAAAAAAAAAATAAAATATATATTTGTTAAATCAAGTTGTAAAATTCCTTTTAAAAACCAAGAAAACTTACTCCATTTTGTTTCAATAGCAATATCAATAAATTCCACATTAAAGTATAAGAACCACGATATTTCTCAGCATTATTGCTAATCAATTGTTTGGCATATATGGTAGTTTCCATGGGACCCAAACGTATTTGTTCATGACAAAATTCTATAACAGTTTTCTTATGCGTCAAACCTCTTACTAAAGGTCCCGGGAAGACTTTAAATAATTTACGTGACTCATCGTTGGGTTTGAATTTTAACAGTTTAACAATATTGCTGATACTGCCATTAGGTGTGTATTTAGGTTTAACGGTAACCAAAATACCCGAAGCAAAACTAACCACCGTATGTTCGGTGATAAATTTACAAGGTGTTAAACGTTGTGGCTCAAAAGCTACAGGATCTGGATCGCGTACAGAAAAGGCACCAGATCTATTAGAGAAATAGTTTATATTAAAATCCAATAATTTAAATGTTTATATCTTTTAAAAAAATATATATGCCAAAAATAACTAAATAATAATTGAAATAAAAAAATAAGAAAATAATTTCAAATCTTTTTTATCTTGATCATGCTTTAAAATCATATAAAAGCTGTTTTTTATAAAAAATTAAATATAAAATTAAATAATAATTTTAATTTAACTTAAGTAAAGAATCTATAACATGCTCTCTTTAAGCTGTTTAAACATGCAAAGTAGAGCTTTAGTTTGGCAGAGAAGTAGAAGAGAAAATCGTTTAGAAAAAGTTTAGAAAGAATATCATTAACATGCTTTGAAGTTGATAAGAGATCGAGTATAAGAAAAAATGATATATGAATATTTGTATTTAAATGACATTTTTGATAGAGTATAAGAGTGTCTTAATTTATTTTTTTTTATTTTTATTTTTTTGGTTTACACAGAAAATCACAGAGAAAATTTTGTACCAAAACCTAGGGACAGTAACTAAAACTTTCTCTAAAAATTAATTGAAATATAAAAAGAATTTATCAAAACAACACATTTTCTAAAATTAATGCAAAATTTTAAAATAATATTCTAACAAGTAAAAAGTAAACTAAAAACATCAGAAATTTTCGAAAATTCTAAATTTTATTTTACTAATCAATTTGGCAATTTCTTACAACATTTTGAAATTATAATCATTTTTTTTTTTTTTTTTTTTATTTTTCGAAATAAAACTTCAAAATTTGGAAGCCTACCTGAAAATATTGAAAAATTAAATTTTCGAACTTATTTTGAAGTTACAAATTTTGGTTATTATTTTTATTACTTTTAAAAAGTAGAACTTCGAATTTTTTCCAAAAATTGCTTATTTTTGTATAAAATTTCATTTTTCGTGCATTAGAAATAAAATATATTTAAAATATGTACAAAAATATAGAAAAATTTAATATTCGAATTTCTCAATATTTGCTTAAAAACCTGTATTTTTAATATTTGTTGTATTAGAAATAAATAATTAAAAAAAAAAAATAAACGAAATTATTGGAAAAAATTAATGTTCGAAATTTTCGAACTTTTTTCGAAGTAACAAAACTTGCTTCAAAAGTAGAATTTTTTATAAAATTAATTTTTTATTGCAGAAAATTATAATATTTTCGTAAAATATATGAAAATATTGTAAATTTAATGTTCGAATTTTTCGAACTTATTTTCGAAGTTCCAAAAATTGCTTATTTTTGTATAAAATTTAATTTTTGTAATACAGAAACGAAATGTTTTTGAAAAGTATATAAAAATATTAGAAAAAATAATATTCGAATTTTTCGAAATTCCAAATTTTTCTCATTATACCCTTCACTATAGATGTAAAGTTCGTCATTCCGTTTGTAATTTCCACAATTTTCATCGGAGAGCAAAAAATTTTATATTTTCTGGATTTTAAATTAAAATATTCTAAAATAATAATAATAATAATACTAATAAATAAATAAATAAAAATAAAAAAATAATAACAAGTTTTTGAATTTTTCGAACTCTTTTTCGAAGTTCTAAAATTCGGCTATTTTTGCATAAAATTTAATTAATCTTACATTAGAAAAAATTTTTTTAAATATATGAATATATTGAGAAATTCAATGTTAAAATTTTTCGAACTTTTAAAATTTGCTTAAAAACTTATTTTATTTGAAAAAAAACACTTAATTTCTGTTTCATAGAAACGAAAAGTTTTTTTTTTAATATTTATATAAAAATACTGGAAAAAACTTTTCGAATTTGTCGAAGTTCTTTCGAAATTCAAAATTTACCTATTTTTATATAAAATTTAACTTTTCATTTATTTAAATTAAATATTTTTGGAAAATATATGAAGATATTGATAAAAAATCAATGTTCGAATTTTTTCGAAAATCAAAAATTTAATTAATTGATAATTTATCGATATCATTACTAATATCGTTATTTTCAAAAATTGTACCATCTTCGAGTATACCTTTTAGGAAGCAACCTATATCAATTTAGAATTATAAATGATATCATTTTCGGGACTCTTTATCACCGAAACGATATCGTTATGATAGCATTATGATATCATTTGGTTTGCTGGGTTGAAGCATAAATCAAGTGGAGTTTAGAAAAGATTAAAAAAATATACTGAATTTCAATTTGTTGTAGAAATCAAATTTCCTATAGTTTAAAAAAAAAATGTCAAAGGATACATTTTTAAAAATCCTTTAAAAACCTATAAATTGTTGCTTGAGGTTTTTGCCCCCGAATTTGATTATAAAAAAACATCTTTAAAAAAAAAACCTTCTAAAAAGACTTGTTCAGAAAACTTCCATTAATTTTATACGTAATATTAATTACAAATTAATATATTCTTATAACTACCAAAGAAAGGTCATGCATTTAGAGAAAAAAGAGCAAGAAGAATTATAATACAAAACATACACTTACTAAAGATAAAGAAGAAATCTACAACTTTATTCCTTTAATAACACCACAAATATTTAGGCATGACACTGATTATAATTAACATAATATTGAATTTGATAAAAGAAAAGTTATCTCAAATATTTACAAAATTGTAAACAAAATTTATAGTTTTTTCTACGAAAAAAAAAAACTGTGTTATGCCTTTATTTTTGCAGCTTTTCTAAAAAGGAAAAAAGTCTTGATTTAGGCCTTACAAAAATACCTCTTAGAGAATTTTAATACAACCATAAGAAATTATTCTTCTTTTAAAACAAGTCTCAGCTAAAACATTTAGAAAACAGGCAGGCACATATAAAAATTGTGTTTTTTTTTTAACCATAAGACATAAATGTTAATAATTCAAAGCCTTAAAGAAAAAAATTGTATAATACATTAAATATAGAGAGACATAAACAAAAGGACAACCATTTTAAAACTAAATTATCTTTTTTTTTTTCTTTTTTGTACTAGCAACTATTACCCAAAAACAAATTTGATAAATTTGATAATCAGAAAATCAAATATACATTTAAGTAGAGAAATAACTTAGATAAACAAAAATTATGATTATTGAAGAAAAACATCAAATCTAAATTATGTATTTTTTTTTTTAATTTCAAGCACACCTTGATTCTGCATAATCAGAACGTGCATAATAAACTCCAGCTGCTTGTTGATAATAACCACCATGAATTTGTGAAAGATTTGCATTTGAACGGGCCAAACCACTATATAAACTTGTATTATGATTTAAAACTTCTTCATCCAACATGGTCGAATTTAAACTTTGATTAAAAGCCATTTGTTGTTGCTGCTGTTGTTGCTGATTTAGATGGAGATGTTGCTGATGAAGATGCTGTTGTTGTTGATAATGACGATGATATTCATTGGCTTGTGTTATGTAGGCATGTGTATACCTAATTATAAGTAAGGGGGAGGAGGAAATGTTGGTGTTTTAACATTCAAAACAGAGTGTGTACAGAAAATTTATTTTGTAAAACATAATTTTAATTATAAACACAAATGATTTTTAATATTTTTTTTTTGTAATTTAAGGTTAAAAAATTAGTCACTTCTACTACTTAAAACTAAATTTTTTGATTTTTTTAAAATCTTTTTCTTTTTTAGTTTAAATTTAGAGGGGAGGTATTGCTTTGTAATATAATTAGACACAAGGGTTTTCAGTTTATTATAAATTTTAAATTTTAAGGTTTTGGTTATTAAATGCATTTTTTGAAGGTTAAGAATAATGAGTTGAATTTTAAGTGGTAGAGTTTTTTTGTTAGGTTATATTTAATATTAAATAGCATTTAATTGAAGAGTTTTAACAGCAAGGTAACGAAATTAAACGAAATTGGAAACTTATAAAATAGTAGCAATAAATAATGCATGAACATAAACAATAAGAAAATTATAAGAAATAAAAAATTAAAAAAAAAAAATAAACTAAAACAAACTACAAAATTTCAAGGGTGTGAAGATAAATTCGTCAGTTAGATACGTCCCACATGTCTGTTAAATATATTCCAAACACTGTAAAGAAAGTTGAGTTTATTTAATATGACTTTTTTTACGGAAAAAAGCGTTTATAAAAATACATTTTAATGTTTTATTAAATAAAACATAACTGTTTCAAATTTTAAACAAAAAATATTAAAAAATATGTCTCCAGAATAAAATTGTGGTGTAACAAAAACACCCATATTTAGGCCACCTTGCGGGCCAGTTCGGACAGACCTGAATGGGGTTGTGATATATCACGCGAAAGCTCTAGAGGAGTAGAACTCAAAACTGCACAGGGTATATCCAGTTGTTTCTCAGGAGACATGCTACGAGGTGCTGAAGTTTGGCAAAATTCAATAAGTCTAAGAAACAGGGGGCCATATTTTGATTTTGGCCATACCTGAATGGGGTTATGGTACATCAAATTAAAGGTCTGGTGGAGTAGAACCCAAAACTGTTTAGACAATATTCATTTATTTCCTAGGAAAGATTCTACGAGGGTCGGAATTTTGCGCAAATTCTTAAAAATTCAAACCTGAATGGGGGGCTTTTTGGACAGACCTGAATGGGGTTGTGATACATCGGTTGAAAGCTCTAAGGGAGTAGATTTCAAAACTATATAGGGTATACCCAGTTGTTTCTCAGGGAACATGCTACGAGGGGTGGAATATAATTATTCATATTTCATACACATATATTCCATATTGTGTAGGGGTGGGGGGCATTTACGACAGGCCTGAATGGGGTTGTGATACATCGAATGAAAGCTCTAAGGGAGTAGATTTCAAAACTATATAGGGTATACCCAGTTGTTTCTCAGGGAACATGCTATGAGGGGTGGAATATAATTATTCATATTTCATACACATATATTCCATATTGTGTAGGGGGGGGGGGCATTTACGACAGACCTGAATGGGGTTGTGACACATCGGGTGAAAGCTCTAAAGGAGTAGATCTCAGAACTATATAGGGTATACCCAGTTGTTTCTCAGGGAACATGCTACGAGGGGTGGAATACAATCATTCATATTTCAAACACATATATTCCATGTTGTGTGGGGTGCACTTACGACAGACCTGAATGGGGTTGTGGCACATCGGGTGAAAGCTCTAAAGGAGTAGATCTCAGAACTATATAGGGTATACCCAGTTGTTTCTCAGGGAACATGCTATGAGGGGTGGAATACAATCATTCATATTTCAAACATATATATTCCATGTTGTGTGGGGGGCATTTACGACAGACCTGAATGGGGTTGTGGCACATCGGGTGAAAGCTCTAAAGGAGTAGATCTCAGAACTATATAGGGTATACCCAGTTGTTTCTCAGGGAACATGCTACGAGGGGTGGAATACAATCATTCATATTTCAAACACATATATTCCATGTTGTGTGGGGTGCACTTACGACAGACCTGAATGGGGTTGTGGCACATCGGGTGAAAGCTCTAAAGGAGTAGATCTCAGAACTATATAGGGTATACCCAGTTGTTTCTCAGGGAACATGCTATGAGGGGTGGAATATAATTATTCATATTTCATACACATATATTCCATGTTGTGTGGGGGGCATTTACGACAGACCTGAATGGGGTTGTGGCACATCGGGTGAAAGCTCTAAAGGAGTAGATCTCAGAACTATATAGGGTATACCCAGTTGTTTCTCAGGGAACATGCTATGAGGGGTGGAATATAATTATTCATATTTCATACACATATATTCCATGTTGTGTGGGGGGCATTTACGACAGACCTGAATGGGGTTGTGGCACATCGGGTGAAAGCTCTAAAGGAGTAGATCTCAGAACTATATAGGGTATACCCAGTTGTTTCTCAGGGAACATGCTACGATGGGTGGAATACAATCATTCATATTTTAAATATATATATTTCATGTTGTGGGGGGGGGGGGCATTTACGACAGACCTGAATGGGGTTGTGATACACCGGATGAAAACTCTAAGGAAGCAAATCTCAAAACGTTTCTATGAATACGTGATACGAAAGGTCGTTCATAGTATCATATACATATATCATTCATTCCTCAAGATTTTTGAAAAAATGACAGTTTCTTTCTAAAGGTCATAAGATTTTGTTTATTATTTTCTTTCTCATTATTATTTTTGCTAATTTACTGAAAATCACAATTTTTTATGTTATAAATGTATATTAATGGTAGAAAAATCTGGCAAATTACTGAAATTAAACTACAATGTAAAGGAATTGTAATGATTAACGGCTGTAATGAAGACCAAGTGAGACTTGAAACTACAAAAGTAAATAGTTTATTTAAAAATGCACTCGTAATGCAATTGCAGCTTTACTATGGATTTAGATGATCTGCTATTTTAAATATTTTTGTTTAGAACACAGAGAAGAAAGCATATAAATCTATAAATTGTATTCATAGATATTATGAATCGAATATGACTTTTCTCCCAAACTTTAAAAAAAAAAAACAATATAAAATTTTGTTTATAGAAATTAAATTTATTGTATACAATTGTGCGATAATTTTAGGAATTTTGCAAAATTTTTGAAAAAATTTTATTTCATGGTAAATGCTTAATAAATAAACAGTGTTGCCAGTTTAGCCTTTCTAAGGCTAAATGTAGCCTTTTTATTTTGCTTTTAGCCTCAAATTTTTCTAGCCTTTTTTGATTCTTAAAATTGCCATAAAAAGGCTAAAATTTTATTATTGCAACAAAGAAGAAAATAATTTCTTACTTGCTTCTACTAATTTTATGTTTACGGAATCATCCATTTAGGTATTTTTGTGTATTAATTCGCACAAATAATCAAGATTTATATTTAACAAAAATTTTCGTCTGCGGCGCCTCATCCTCCAAAGCGACATATGTTGAATTTCGTCCTATATCGCTACTACCAATTATTGATCAAATTTTTCAAGGTATATTATAAAATCAGATTTTTCCACATTTCATGGAAAATAACTTATTTAATGCTTTTCAGTTCTGATTTCGAAAGGGCTGTGGTACTGAAGAGGATTTGTGAATGTTCAGAACTATATATGTAAATGTTTGGATCAAGGTCATAGTGCTGTAACAGCCATTTTTTGATTTGACAAAAGTTTTTGTTATATATCTTGGCGCAAAAGCTCTAGTACTATGGCGTTCATGGAAATGGACTTTCGCTTTTAAGAAGCTATCTAAAAAATAAACAACAATTTCTTAAAAATAAGGAAAGTGAAACTAATGTTAGATATTGAGTGCCACAGGGAAATGTTTTAGGTCTCTTGTTTACGGTATTTTTACAGTCTTTAAAATACTTTTAAAAAATTGTATTCCTCAAAAAATGGGTCAAAATTAAAAAAGTACTCTATGTGGACTTAGAAGACTCAAGAGCTATTGTATTATGAATTTCAGAGCAGAAAAAATAATATTAAGATTGATCATAAGCTTTGAGTAATACGAGTAGAATTTTGAAAAAATTACTTTTCTCATATAAGAGCCCTATTGAAGATTGAAAAATGGGTAGAAATTAAAAAGGTGCTTTATGTGGACCTAGTAGGGCCGGAAGTAAAAGAATTTTGAAAATTTTGATAAATGACTTTTCTCATATAAGGGCCCTATTGATGATCGAAAAATTGATCAGAATTAAAATGATGTTCTATTTGGACCTAGTATGCTCGAAAGTTATTCTCTTAAGTTTGACTTGTCTTCTATCTATGTTCCTAATTTCATCAAAATGGTGGTTTAAAAGATCCAGTCTTATACCATTTATTTTCTAATTGTAATTTTCTTCATCGTTATCAGATAAATTTGGAACAAGAAATAATCTCAAGATCATTTATTGCTGGCAAATATATAGGAGATTGACAAGGTAATCTAAAAGTAGTTTATAACAATAAAATTTTGGTTTAAACAAAAAATAACTAAAATACAATTAGAAAATAAAATAACCAATTTTGGTTAAAAATAATTAAAACGGCAACACTGACATGTTAAGAAATAGCACGTGCAAAAAAAGTGAGTGATTTTTTTTTTGGTACATTTGTGTGGTAATCTCTAGCTTTGTTGCCCGTTAAACCAGCGTTGCCCATTCAGCGATTTTTGCGCTAGATTGAGCGGTTTTTAAATGTCACTATTTTTTCTATTTGCGATTTTTTCAAAAAAAGCTATTAAATTGGCGCGTTTTACTGTACCCAAAATCTACACGTATTCATTTTTATGTTGGCTATTGTCAAATACTATCTCCCTCTTTAATATGTTCCGTGTGGACCAATAAGAAATCTTATTATCAATTTATATCCCAGTGAATATTTAAGCACAAAATTGAGCAATAACGTTTAACATAAGCTGTCAAAATTAATGTTCTTTTTTAATATTTTGCTCTTTTTTCAAAAAAGAAAAGGTGCGAAATTAACTAATATTATTTTAAAAAGGCAAATAAAAAGTAACAAAGGAAAATAATTTAAAAACCAATTTAGAATTAAAATTTTTCATGTTCGTGTTCTTCACCCGCTAACATAAAGTTGAAATAATTTTTTTCCCCTTAATTCTGCCGACGTTATGTTAGGAAATAAAAATACTTTTACTTCCCAATTAACTAATAAAAATAGCATCTTAAGGCCTGTGTGAAACGGTAGAAAATTATTTTTCGTAAAAAGTGAGCTTTACTAGCTCGTAAAGCTAGTAAAGCTCACTTTTTGACAAAAGTATAATTTATTCGACATTTTAAAATTGATAGAAAAAATTCAATATTGCACAATATATTCTAAATATTATCAATATTAAATTTTATATGTCTTATAATTTCATCACAATGTCCTTTCCTAAAATAGAGTGTGGCTTTCGGAATGGATTTAAAGTAAAATCAAAACATTTAAAATATGTTCATTCATATCTCTTGTTTTTTTTTCTGTTTACACATTTTTCTAAAGTTTTAATTTCCCACAACAGAAACAAGAATATTTCTCACCACAAAAAAAAAACATTTTCTATCATAGAGCATTATTATTATTTTGTTAATTTTAAAACTCAGCAAAAATTAAAACGATTTTTTGATTTCGAAATTCCAAAATATACCTTCAGAATTCTTTTGTTTAAAGTGGTCATTTGAGGTATCTATCCATTTTCTAAATCCCGTTGAATGAATCATCGAATAAGCAGTTTTCAAGATTCTTCCAAACACGTTCCTATTCTTTTTAGGAAATGATTTTTTTGGGGGAAAAAATGGAGTGATTAAATTAAATAATAGGTTCATGAATTTAAATTCATGGATAAGATCTTATGAATCTGGAATTTGAAATGTACAAAAAATTTTACTGCTTATTTCTGTAATAAAAATACCAATTCTAAATTTTTGATTTGAAATATAATTCACTATTCTGTTGAAGTTAAAACATTTAAAAAATAAAAAATATGGACTTTATATTGTTTAAGTTGTTACTTTTTGTAAAAATCAGATTCGAATTTAAAAAACTAGATAAAAAGCGCTAAATTGAACCAAATTTAGCGCGTTTTGTTTACAAATAGTTGGCAACACTGCGTTAAACATTTTATTTAAATATGGCCTCGATTTAAGCCTTTCTTTATGATTTCGATTTATATACAGCATATTTTCTTCTTAGAAATGAAATAAACTTAAGTAACTGCATGTGAAAAATTTATTAGAGTTTTAAAGAGTTTTATTATAATAGGTGTATGTCTTAAAGTATATTTTATTGCAAAAAAAATTTTAAATTCTTTGTTTTTGC
This sequence comes from Protocalliphora azurea, assembly GCA_932274085.1. NCBI lineage: Eukaryota > Metazoa > Arthropoda > Insecta > Diptera > Calliphoridae > Protocalliphora > Protocalliphora azurea. The sequence goes on from OW026523.1 coordinate 6,951,265, forward strand.
TAGAAAATCAAAATAGAATTTATATAAGTATGTTAATTTCACCTGATTGCGAAAAAAATAGTCATTTTTTATTAAAGATTAACGTCTTTTCTGGAAAAATATGTTTATCCTGGAATTGCTTTTAAGAAAAAGGTGTATATACATAAAATTGCGATTCAGTTTGCATCGCAATTCTCCGGCCCCGTTAACAATGCAAGCCGGGCCTCAGTGTTGATGAGTATTCAAGTATAAGTAATTTTTTTTTGTGTAGCATCCCATCCAACACGTTGTCAAACGTTTAAAATATTATGACTTTAACGGTTGATATCAAATGTGTTTCCCAAATTTGTTACAAATGTAGGAAGAGGTTTGAATTTTAAGTTTGATTTTAAGTTGAGAATCATTTGATAAAAAACGTTTAAAAACCGTACATTCTCAAATTGATATCAAATGCTATTACTGAATCATTCTCAAACCTAAAGATAACTTTAACAATATTGGAAAAATTGTGTATTCTTAATTTGATATATATTGTTGTTATTAAATCATTCATAAATCTAAATAGAAAAGCTAAAAAATATTTGAAAAATCGTATTTTCTCAATTTGATACCAAATATTATATGTATAAAAATAATATATAAAAAAATTGAAACATATACAAATAAATAAATTAATAAATAAATTTATTTAATCAAGTATTTTCCAACTAATAAATACGTATAATGATAGGGCATAATCAAAAGTGTATACATAATAGAAAGAGAAAACTTTACAAAAAATTAAAAATGCAGATTACTTTTAATTATGTTCCGCATGTGGTCACAATCTACATTTGAAAAAAGTTTGAGAATTATAATTAACAATGGTTTGATAATAATAGCATTTTTCAATTTAACAATTAATTCCCCTTTTTGTTGAGAAAGCTATCATTTTCAAGTTATTTTGAGAAAGGATTTGATTTCAAATCAGCCTCAATTTGACATAAAAAAATTGCGTTTGCTGGGATATTACTCACTTGTTCTTAATTATCTTTGTATAATAGAGTGTTGCCATTAGGTTAAAATACTTGTGTATCAGTGTTATCCGATGGTACAATTTTATTTTCAATTTCTATTCTTTTATATCAATTTAAAAAAAACTGAAAAATTTATAAATAATTAATAGCAATAGGTAACACTGCTACTAACAAGTATTTTAACATAACGGCAATTCTCTATTATACAAAGTATTCATCTAATAAAATAATAGAATATTGTTTTGCAATTGTTTAAATCTTTCTATATTCGTTTATAAAAATAAAATAAAAGAAAAATATAAAAATAGATTTGATACTCAAAACCTATGATCAAACTTAATATTATCTTTTCTATTCTGAAATCCTTAAGAAAAATCTTTCGAGTCTACTAGGAGCACCTTTTTAATTTTGACCCATTTTTTTATCATCAATTTTATATGAGAAAAATCACTTTTTCAAAATTTTTAAAATTCTATTACAGAAAATCTATGATCAGTCAGCATATTATCTTTTTTGCTCTGAAATTCATAAGGCAATAGTTTTTGAGCCTACTAGGTCCACATAAAGCACCTTTTTAATTTCTACCCGTTTTTTCAATCTTCAATAGGGCCCTTATATGAGAAAAGTAATTTTTTCAAAATTCTACTCGTATTACTCAAAGTTTATGATCAATCTTAATATTATTTTTTCTGCTCTGAAATTCATAAGACAATAGCTCTTGAGCCTACTAAGTCCAAATAGAGTACTTTTTTAATTTTGACCCATTTTTTGAGTAATAAAATTTTGAAAAGTATTTATTTCAAAAACTGTAAAAATACCGTAAACAAGAGACCTAAAACATTTCCCTGTGGCACTCAATATCTAACATTAGTTTCACTTTCCTTATTTTTAAGAAATTGTTGTTTATTTTTTAGATAGCTTCTTAAAAGCGAAAGTCCATTTCCATGAACGCCATAGTACTAGAGCTTTTGCGCCAAGATATATAACAAAAACTTTTGTCAAATCAAAAAATGGCTGTTACAGCACTATGACCTTGATCCAAACATTTACATATATAGTTCTGAACATTCACAAATCCTCTTCAGTACCACAGCCCTTTCGAAATCAGAACTGAAAAGCATTAAATAAGTTATTTTCCATGAAATGTGGAAAAATCTGATTTTATAATATACCTTGAAAAATTTGATCAATAATTGGTAGTAGCGATATAGGACGAAATTCAACATATGTCGCTTTGGAGGATGAGGCGCCGCAGACGAAAATTTTTGTTAAATATAAATCTTGATTATTTGTGCGAATTAATACACAAAAATACCTAAATGGATGATTCCGTAAACATAAAATTAGTAGAAGCAAGTAAGAAATTATTTTCTTCTTTGTTGCAATAATAAAATTTTAGCCTTTTTATGGCAATTTTAAGAATCAAAAAAGGCTAGAAAAATTTGAGGCTAAAAGCAAAATAAAAAGGCTACATTTAGCCTTAGAAAGGCTAAACTGGCAACACTGTTTATTTATTAAGCATTTACCATGAAATAAAATTTTTTCAAAAATTTTGCAAAATTCCTAAAATTATCGCACAATTGTATACAATAAATTTAATTTCTATAAACAAAATTTTATATTGTTTTTTTTTTTAAAGTTTGGGAGAAAAGTCATATTCGATTCATAATATCTATGAATACAATTTATAGATTTATATGCTTTCTTCTCTGTGTTCTAAACAAAAATATTTAAAATAGCAGATCATCTAAATCCATAGTAAAGCTGCAATTGCATTACGAGTGCATTTTTAAATAAACTATTTACTTTTGTAGTTTCAAGTCTCACTTGATCTTCATTACAGCCGTTAATCATTACAATTCCTTTACATTGTAGTTTAATTTCAGTAATTTGCCAGATTTTTCTACCATTAATATACATTTATAACATAAAAAATTGTGATTTTCAGTAAATTAGCAAAAATAATAATGAGAAAGAAAATAATAAACAAAATCTTATGACCTTTAGAAAGAAATTGTCATTTTTTCAAAAATCTTGAGGAATGAATGATATATGTATATGATACTATGAACGACCTTTCGTATCACGTATTCATAGAAAAGTTTTGAGATTTGCTTCCTTAGAGTTTTCATCCGGTGTATCACAACCCCATTCAGGTCTGTCGTAAATGCCCCCCCCCCCACAACATGAAATATATATGTTTAAAATATGAATGATTGTATTCCACCCATCGTAGCATGTTCCCTGAGAAACAACTGGGTATACCCTATATAGTTCTGAGATCTACTCCCTTAGGGCTTTCATCGGATGTATTACAACCCCATTCAGGTCTGTTCGAAATGGCCCTCCCACAACTTGAAATATAAACCATTAAAAAATATTGATATTATATTCCACCCCTCGTAGCATGTTACCTGAGAAACAACTAGGTATACCCTATATAGTTCTGAGACCTACTCCCTTAGAGCTTTCACCCGATGTGCCACAACCCCATTCAGGTCTGTCGTAAATGCCCCCCACACAACATGGAATATATGTGTATGAAATATGAATAATTATATTCCACCCCTCATAGCGTGTTCCCTGAGAAACAACTGGGTATACCCTATATAGTTCTGAGATCTACTCCTTTAGAGCTTTCACCCGATGTGCCACAACCCCATTCAGGTCTGTCGTAAATGCCCCCCACACAACATGGAATATATGTGTATGAAATATGAATAATTATATTCCACCCCTCATAGCATGTTCCCTGAGAAACAACTGGGTATACCCTATATAGTTCTGAGATCTACTCCTTTAGAGCTTTCACCCGATGTGCCACAACCCCATTCAGGTCTGTCGTAAGTGCCTCCCACACAACATGGAATATATGTGTATGAAATATGAATAATTATATTCCACCCCTCATAGCATGTTCCCTGAGAAACAACTGGGTATACCCTATATAGTTCTGAGATCTACTCCTTTAGAGCTTTCACCCGATGTGCCACAACCCCATTCAGGTCTGTCGTAAGTGCCCCCCACACAACATAGAATATATGTGTATGAAATATGAATAATTATATTCCACCCCTCGTAGCATGTTCCCTGAGAAACAACGGGGTATACCCTATATAGTTCGGAGATCTACTCCTTTAGAGCTTTCACCCGATGTGCCACAACCCCATTCAGGTTTGTCGTAAGTGCCCCCCACACAACATGGAATATATGTGTATGAAATATGAATAATTATATTCCACCCCTCATAGCATGTTCCCTGAGAAACAACTGGGTATACCCTATATAGTTCTGAGATCTACTCCTTTAGAGCTTTCACCCGATGTGCCACAACCCCATTCAGGTCTGTCGTAAGTGCCCCCCACACAACATGGAATATATGTGTTTGAAATATGAATGATTGTATTCCACCCCTCGTAGCATGTTCCCTGAGAAACAACTGGGTATACCCTATATAGTTCTGAGATCTACTCCTTTAGAGCTTTCACCCGATGTGTCACAACCCCATTCAGGTCTGTCGTAAATGCCCCCCCCCCCTACACAATATGGAATATATGTGTATGAAATATGAATAATTATATTCCACCCCTCATAGCATGTTCCCTGAGAAACAACTGGGTATACCCTATATAGTTTTGAAATCTACTCCCTTAGAGCTTTCATTCGATGTATCACAACCCCATTCAGGCCTGTCGTAAATGCCCCCCCCCCCCTACACAATATGGAATATATGTGTATGAAATATGAATAATTATATTCCACCCCTCGTAGCATGTTCCCTGAGAAACAACTGGGTATACCCTATATAGTTTTGAAATCTACTCCCTTAGAGCTTTCAACCGATGTATCACAACCCCATTCAGGTCTGTCCAAAAAGCCCCCCATTCAGGTTTGAATTTTTAAGAATTTGCGCAAAGTTCCGACCCTCGTAGAATCTTTCCTAGGAAATAAATGAATATTGTCTAAACAGTTTTGGGTTCTACTCCACCAGACCTTTAATTTGATGTACCATAACCCCATTCAGGTATGGCCAAAATCAAAATATGGCCCCCTGTTTCTTAGACTTATTGAATTTTGCCAAACTTCAGCACCTCGTAGCATGTCTCCTGAGAAACAACTGGATATACCCTGTGCAGTTTTGAGTTCTACTCCTCTAGAGCTTTCGCGTGATATATCACAACCCCATTCAGGTCTGTCCGAACTGGCCCGCAATGTGACCTGAATATAGGTATTTTTGTTGCACCATATCCTAATGCTGTATATGTTTCTTTGTTTTGTTTTTTTCCAAAAATGTTTTATTGTGATGTTTTTTTTAATAAAATAATAAAAATTATTTTTAAAAAAGTGTTTTTTTGCTTTAAAAATAGTTTTTTTGAAATGCAAAATGTGTGGAACGTATTTAACAGTGTGTGGAACGTATTTAACAGAAGTGTGGGACGTATTTAACTTACGAATTTATCTTCACACACATCAAAATTTCTATTAATTATTTGTCAATTCTTTTGAAATTCAAAACAAAATAGGGAATAATTTGAACAACCAACTTTTCAAATTACAATAAAATGTTAACAAATTTTAAACAAAATAAAAAATGACAAAACTTTCAAACAACTATAAACTACTGCTAACAAATTCAAACAACCATTCAAATTCCAAAAATAATAATAATAACAAAATACATTTAAATGCTAAAATTTTCTTTAAGAAAACTACATAAAAAAACTAAATAACCTCAAATAAAGGGAAATTCTGAAAATTTTATGAATATTTGATTCAAAATCTTCTTGGAAAAAATCATTTGTAAAGTCAATATATTCGCGTCAATATATTTCTTAAAAACTAAAATTTAACTATAAGGAAAATTTTTTTCTAAATGGGAAATTTTCTAAATTGTCACAAATATATTGTTAACATTTTATTGTCAATTAATAGACAAACAAAAAAATACTTTAAACTAAAATTTCTCTTAAGAGAAAATTAAAAAAAGGAAATTTTTAAAAATGTTGACAAATTTGCTTTCAACAGCTAACATTATCAATAAAAGCTCAAAACTAAAAAAATGCTAAAAACAAAAATTTTCCTAGAAGGATAATTTTTTCCGAGTGGAAAATTTTAAAAATTGTTACAAATTTGTATTCGGTAGTCAATAATAGAAACAATAAAATTTATCAAAATTTTCCTTATAGGGGAATTTTAGAAAATATCACAAATTTGCTTTCAACAATAAAAAACATTAAATTAAAAAAAAATAAAGGGCTTAAAACTTAAATTTCCCTATAAGGGAAATTTTTTTCTCGAAGGGAAATTGTACCAAATTTGTGTTCAGCAGACAATATAATTAGCAAAAGCAATAACATTTAACAGCTAATTCTTTTAAATAAAATTTCCCTTTTTAATTTTTTTTTTTTTTTCTAATAGGGAAAATTTTCGAAATTGTCATAAATTTGCTTTCAACAGTCAATATAATTCATAAAAAGCATGAAAATTTCCCTACTATGGAAAATTTTTCTAAATGGATAATTTTTAAAATTGTAACAAATTTGTGTTCAGCAGTCAATATAATTAATAAATATATTAAAGGGAAATTTCGAAAATTTTCACAAATTTGCTTTTAATACTCAATTAACTAAAAGGAAATTTTTTCAAGCAATAAAAATTTTCATAAATTTGTATTTAACAATTAATAATATTACTAAAAATCATAAAATTTATCAATATTCAATTTAAACTAAAATTTCCTTTAAAGGGAAATTTCTTCTAACAAGGTAAATTTTAGAAATTCTCACAAATTTATATTTTATAGTATTGCTAAAAATCCTAAAATTTATTAATATTTACTTTAAACAACAAATTTTTTGAAAGAAAATTTGTTATAACAAGGAAAATTTTCAAAATTTTTATAAATTTGTATTAAACACACTATATTACTAAAAATTAAAAAATTTATCAATATTCACTTTAAAATAAAATTTTCTTTGAAGGGAAATTTTTTCTAACAAGGGAAATTTTAGAAATGCTCCAAATTCATATTCTATAGTAATATTTATTTTAAACAAAAATTTCCCTTAAAGGGAATTTTTTTCCTTTTTTTTTTTAAGGGAAGAAAGAAAATTTTTAAAAGTTTCACAATTTTGCATTCGATACTTTACAAGATTGCTAAAAATCATAAAATTTATAAATTTTTACAAATTTCAAAACTAAATCTAAATGCTGGTACTAAATCAAAAACTATACTGATATTTACTTTTAACTAAAATTTCCTTTAAATTGAAATTTTTTATAAAAAGGGAAATTTTGAAAATTTTTGTATTTTTTTTTTTTTAACTCAATAGTAGCCCATAATCAAAATTTGGGGAAACTTTCAAAATTATCACAAATTTGTTTTCAATAATTGAAATATTAAAAAAAAAAAAAATCAAAAATATTTTAAAAATGGCTGCTAAACAAAAATTCTCAACAGGGGAAGTTTTCAAAAATTTATAAAATGTTTCATTTTTAAAAATGTTAATCCTAGAGACTAGTATTATTTTAAACAATTTCTCACAAAAAGGAAAGTTTTTAAATACTACATCTTGATATTGATCCCAGTTATGGGTCCCTAATGTTAAGTTTTCAATATTGATCAAGTATTGAAAAATTAAAAATAACTTAGAAATGTTAAAATTTCCATGCCAAGATTCTACGATTAAAATTGTTTTATTTATAGCAAAAACTTTAAAGTAAATGTGATCTAAAATTTCTTTTAATTGAACAAAATAACTACTTCAAATTACTACTTTATAACAAAATGTTTCCAATTCTAAATTAATAAAAAACACAATAAAAGTTAGAGGAAATGTTAAAGTGCTTTAGCAAAAATCCGATAAAAGGCAAATTATTATAATTAGGTAAAAGGTCAATATTGCAAACTACAACAATTTCTCCTTTAAACAAAATGCAGTTTGAAATAAGGTTATTCAATCAAAAGGTGTTATAAGGAATTAAAAAAAAAACTCAAATAAAAAAACAAGGAAAACAAAAAAATATACGTAAGTTAAAAAAAAACAATTTATAAGAAATTATTAAATAAATCAATAATAAATTGAAATAGAACCTCAACATTTAAAACTTACCTATCTTTTATATCGTTATGAGCTGAACTACGTCCCGAATGCACCGATTCACGACCATCATTAACAGTGGCCGGCAATGAGGTGTCTGCATTACCAGCACCAGGTAAAGTAACACCTTGACCTGCTACTCCCGTAGCAACAGCTTGACCATAATATTTTTTATACCATTCAGCATAAGCTTGAGGATTGGTACGGGCCATTTGTTGATAGTAGTAGGCAGTATAGGGATCATAATAACCACCCGAAGGATAACCATACATGGCCGCATGTCTAGGATCATGATGCATACGTCCCGAGCGTGATGAAGCCCCTGCACCTTCTTTTTCCATATCACTGTCTCGTGCATTGCGAGAACTATGCTTACGATAATCTTCATATTCTCGAGGATCGTAGCGTGGATCTTCTCTATATCGGGGCTCACGATGTTTATCGCTGCGACGACGATCTCTTCTATCGGATTCATAATTATCGGGAGCTCTTTTGGAAGAACGATAAGCGCCTCTACGATTATAATCATCATAGTCATTACCCTGATCACTGCGTCTTAGGCTACGTTTAGAGGGATCTTTACGGCTATCGAAACGTGTAGATTCCTCAGTTTCATAGCGGGAATCATTATCATAGCCTCGCTGACGCCGTCTTTCAGCTTTTGAACGTTCTCCAGCTCTATCACGTTCGCGCTCATCACGACCTCCTCCTCGGCTACGTTCTTCACCTTCATAATAGTATTTATCACGTTTATTTGAAGTACGATGACGTCTTGAACGTTTTTCGTCATCATCATTAATACCACCACGATCACTACGTACACTACCCTCACGATAGTTACGTCTACGATCACGTTCTCTACGTTCTCTTTCCTCACGTTCCGAGGAATATTCACCCTCAGAATTTAAATATTCATCACTTTCATAACGTTCTGCGGAAGAACGTTTATCACGACGTTTTGCTGCTACCACTAAACGTTCATTTTCATATTTTGAACGAGATTTAGAAGAGCCAGCAGTACTTTGAACACGTTCATTTAATAAACGTTCATCACTGTCATCATCATCATTGGGTGATGAAATTGTGTTATTATCTTTACTTTTGGCCAATTGATTGGTTGAATGATGGTTATGTTGTTGGTGATGGTCTTGATGTTGATCAACCGCATGACTTGTGGCGACAGGAGCCAAAATAGCTGGTGTAGCTACATTATCATCAGCTCCTTCTACAGGAGGTTCATTACGGGCTTCTGGTGATAAAACGGTATGTGTATGTTGATTTTGTGGATGGTGATGATGATGTTGTTGGTGCTGATGCTGATGATGTTGTTGCTGTTGGATTTGCTCATCTTCTAGATTTTCACCATCCATTTCGATTTCACGCTGTTCAGCTAATTCTACACCAGTTACAACACGTTGCTGTTGCTGATTGTTAGGGGTACTGTTACTTTCGCCAGGAACCAAATATAGATTACGATCAGAGGATAGAGCGGATGAAGTGGGTGGAGCTGGAAAAAGATAAATATTAGAAATTGAGTTAAAATTCAATGAAAAATAAAATTTCTTTTGAGGAAGAAAAATGTTCGAAAAATGAAAAAATTTCGAGTTGAAAATTTTTGAAGAGAACATTTGTTGAGGTAAAATTTTTTGTAGTAAACATTTTTTGTGGTTAAAATTTAGAGCTGAACAATTTTCGAGATTAAAATTTTTGAAGCGAAAATTTTTGAGGTGAAAATTAAGTGGTAAAATTTTTCGAGATGAACATTTTTTGAGATAAAATTATTTTTGGGTAAAATTTTTGAGGTGAAAATTAAGTGTTGGAATTTTTCGAGGTGAACATTTTTGATGTGAATATTTTTAAGGTGAAAATTAAGTGGTGAAATGTTTTTATATGAAATTTTTTGAGTTGAAATTTAATTTGTGAAATTTTTCTAGGTGAACATTTTCTGAGATGAAATTTTTTGTGGTGAACATTTATTGTGGTTAATATTTTTGAGTTAAAAATTAAGTGATGAAATCTTTCGTGGTGAAAATTTTTGAAAGGAATATTGAGCTGAAAATTAAGTGGTGAATTTTTTCGATATGCAAATTTTTTGAGTTGAATATTTTTTTTTTTTTTTTTTGGGTGGGGGGGTGAACATTTTTGAAGCGAACATTTTTTTGGGGTAAAATTTTTTTGTGATAAACATTTTATGTGATTAAAATTTTTCAGGCAATAAATTTTGGAGGTGAATATTTCGTGGCGGTTTTTTAAGATGAAAAATTTTTAAGCGAACAGTTTTGAGGTGAAAATTAAATGGTTAGTATTTATTAAACTGAACATTTTTTTGAGTTAAAAAATTTTCGAGGTGAACATTTTTGAAGTGAAAAGTAAAAATAGAAATAAAAATTTTTTAAGTTATAATAGTTTTGTGGTGAAAAGTTATATTTTTGGGGTGAATATTTTTGGAGGCGAAAATTTTTAAAGCGAGAATTAAATAGTGAAATTTTTCTAGGTGAATTTTTTTTATGTGAATATTAAGTGGCGAATTTTTTTAGGTGAATATTTTTTGAGCCGAAAGTTTTTGAAGCGATCATTTTTGAGAAGAAAATTAGGTAAAATTTTTCTATGAGAAAATTTTTTGAAGTAAAATTTTTTAAGTAAAAAATTTTCGATGTGAAAAATGTTCATGGTGAAAATTATTTATGAGAAAATTTTTGAGATGGAAATTAAGTGGTGGAATTTTTTAGGAGAAAATTAAATGGTAAAATTTTTCAAGGCGAAACATTTTTGAAATGAATATTGAGTGGTGAAATTTTGCAAAAAAAAATCATTATGAAAAACATTTTAGTGGTTAAAATTTTTGAAGTGAAAAATTTTGGAGGTAAATATTTTTGTGGTGAAAATTTTTGTGGTGAAATTTTTGTGGTGAAATTTTTGAGGTGAATTTTTTGTGGTTGAAATTTGCGAGATGAACATTTCTGAGGTAAAAATTTTGCTGTGGTGAACTTTTTTGTGGATAAAAACTGTTCGAGGTGAATATTTTGTGATAAAAATTGTTCGAGGAGAACATTTTCGTTGTGAAAATTTCTTATTGGGAAAATTGCTTATGGTCGAACATTTTTGTAGTGAAAAATGTTTCCGGTGAAATTTTGTGTGGCGAAATTTTTTGTTTTGAAATTTTTTGTGGTGAAAATTTTTTATGGAAAAATTTTGTGGTAAAACAATTTGTTAAAAAACTTTTGTGAGAAAATTCTTGTGATGAAAAATAATTTTGGTGAAAAAGTTTCAGTTAATTTTTTTTTAATCAAAATTTTTTATAAACGTTTTTCGAGTAGAAAAAAATTTCGTGGTGAAAAATTTTATAAAAAAGAAATTCTTTTGGAAATTTTTGAAAATTCTTGTGCGGAAATTGATTTAAAAACTCACCTGCTTGTCCAACTAAATTTGTAATTGAAACCGCATTTTCCGAAGCGGTATCTTCACCATCCGCATGACGCTCCTCCAAATGCATAACAGCTGCCTGAGTAACAGCATTATCACCTTGAGGGGCTTCAGTACCCATTACCATGCGTTGTTGTGATGCTTCCAGTTCAGGTTCACCCAAAACCAAGCGCGATAAGCCAGGAGGTGGCAATAAACCATCAGCTTCGGGTTGCTGTTGCTCTTCAGAATTTTCCGATAAATGACTGGTTTGCAAATATTGATTACGTTCATCATTAGGTGGGGGCGGAGGTTGTGTTGAGGCGGCTACGGTAGCAGCTGCATTGGGTAAAGAAATAGAAGAAGCTGGAGTTGGAACAGCGGGTGTGGCTGCATTTGGTAATGTTATATTAGAATTAGAGGGGGGCGAAAGAACTTCTTGATTTTCCTGCGAAAGTAATTCATTATTATCTGGTTCCAAGGGAGAAATTGTAGCAGGATTAGCAAAATCAGCTGGTGGGGGTGGAGGCATAGAGAAAACAGCAGGAGCTGCTGCAGGCATTAAACTAGAAGTATTAGTAGTAGCCATTAAACCGGTAGCACGGTGATGTTGAACCACACCAGAACGTTTAAAAGGATTACCACTAGGTGTATTAGCTGGTGGCAGGCCAACTGGTGGTGGAATATTGTTAAGCGCCGGAATGGCTACATTAAGAGGAGGCGAATCTGGTGATACTACAGTTTGAGGCCTGTTGGCGGGAGGTTCTTCTACATTTTGAAAAGCTTGTGGTGGTATTAAAGCAATTTCAGGAGGAGTTTCTGTTACGGGGGTATTACCACCGGGAGGTGAAGCATATTGCCGAGAGGGAAGAGTAACAGGTTTTGCTTGGGTAACAAAAACTGTATTTGGAATGTTACTACTAGCTGCCGCTGTTGTTACATTTGTGTTATAATTATGATTTTCAATGGTAGCAGAGCAAGAAAATTCCGTAGGCGGTGGTGGTGGCGGAGATGAAGTTTGCACATTAGGCTGAGCTTTAGTAAGATGTTGTTGATTTACATTGGACGTTTGCCAATTATAACTATCTTTATGTTGCTCTTTTGTCAGTGGCACGGTAGAAGGAATTTGCTGTTGCCGTTGTTGCTGTTGTTGTTGTAATTTTTCATTATCATTAGCATTGGCATTCCAATCCCAATTATCACTTTGTGTTGTGTTATCATTATCCAAAGATCGCGGTTCCTTATTATGATTATTGGCTACTTGTTGTTGCTCATTTTGCTCATTAGCTAATCCCCCCCAATTCCAAGAATCATTATTATTTTGACTATTAAAACTATCAGCTATTATAGAACTATTATAATTAGCAGTTTGTTGATTTGCAGCTGGTGGCTGTATTGACTGAGAATTGACCTCATTTTTCATTTCAGTTGATTCGGCTGCTATAGTAGAATTGTCATTCCAGTCCCAATCTCCCCAACCATCTCCTGCTGCCGTTTGATTATTGTTAGTTGTATCAAAGAAATTTACAGGATTTGTTGGGGGATTTTGTGTAGCCTGCGGCTGTTGTTGGAAAAATGTTGCTGGATTTTGTGAAGCAACTTGTTGATGTGGAACAGGTGGCTGCTGCTGTTGCTGAAACATGTTGTTATTAGCAGAAGTTTGTTGCTGTTGATAGTAGTTATCATAAGCGGTCGTTGGTGCTGTTTGTTGTGGATTTTGTGGCCATTGTTGAGGTGGCGGTTGTGTTGTTGGATTCTGCTGATACATATTGACATTTTGATAATTTTGTTGTGGCTGCTGTTGAGGCCAACTATTTGCTGCAGTTGCTGCAGCCGGTGGTGGTGGTGTTGGTTGCATCATTTTTGTTGATGGCAAGTAACCTGGTTGTTGCATAGGCCAAGAATTTTGCTAAATAATATAAAAATTTAAAAAATTAGTTTCCTAATTTAATGTAAAATTTTAAGAAAAAGAATATTGATCAAAATTAACGCTTATTTATATTTATTTTAAGGAAAAACCACAAACATCGTTTTAAAACACTTTAAAAAAGTTTTTCTGGAATTCGAAAAAAATAAAATAAACTTAATCCTAGAAAATTTTGAAAATAGTTTTAAAAACCTATAATAAAATCATAATTTTTTTAATATTTTAATTGAAGAAACCCAAACAATAAACTTATTATTTTTTTAATCTATAAAATAATTTGGAAGAAATAATAAGTCCCAGTTTTATGATATAAAATATCTTAATAAATAAAAAATAAAACCAAACAATCCCCATAAAAAATTAGTGTGCCAATAAAATTAATACCACTAATAATTATAAACATGCCAAATGATAAGAAATCCCAAATGAGAAAATGCAATTTTAAAAAGAAAAAAATATATATTTACAAACAAAATTAAATTTCCTGTAAAATCAAAATAGAGAACGGTGGAAAGCAGGGATGGAAAATTGAGATTAATAAAAATAAAAAACTATCAAATTAAATAAAAACTTAACGAAACCTTAATTTTTAAATTAAAAGCTTTTGGAAAAGCTTTTGTTGTATTCTTATAGTACTAAAGAAATTCTAACAAAATCTAGCAAAATATCTAATTTCTGTTAAATTGAAAAAACTTAACGAAACTTTATTTTATAAACTAAGCTTTAATCGAAAGCTATTGTTATGTTTATAAAGCTTGAAATAGCTTAATTTCAAATACAATAATAAATTTTTATCGATATAAAAAACTTAACGGACACTTTATTTTCGACACCAAAAGCTTTTTTAAAAAGCCTTTAGCGTATTCATTTGCCACTGATGAGATACCGAATAAATCTGTAAAAATATTTATTTTGTGTGAAATAAAAAACTTAACGAAACTTTTTTTATAAACTAATAGCTTTCTTCAAATACTTTTGCTACATTCTTTTAATATTTACAAAATTGTATTAAAATTGAGAAAATGTTCTAATTTTTGCAAAAATAAAAAAACTTAACGAAACTTTATATTTTAAACGAAAGGCATTAGGCTTTAAAAGTTTTAATAATTAGAAATTTAATCTAATGCACGGTTTAATTGTAATGAAATGTTTCATTTTTAACTATTTTGAAAAACTTAACGAAACTTTATTTTTTAAACTAAAAGCTTTTTTGGAGAACTTTGAATTAACTCAAACCTTATTTTCTAACCAAAAACTTTTTTTGAAAAAACTCTAAATTAACTCAACTACTTCAATTAAAATACTAACAAATATTTAAACAATTTAAAATTTTTGTTGAATTAAAAAAAAAAAAAAAAACTTAACGATACTTTATATTTTGAACCAAAAAATCTATGCTTAAAATATTTTCTTACTTGGTTATATTAGTTAAAGGACGTTTTAATTATAAAGAAATTTTTAATTTTCGGCCATTTAAAAAATTTAACGAAACTTTATTTTCGAAACTAAACAGACCTAACTCAAGATTTTTGTATATTCATTAAGAAATGGTATGCAATCAAATAAATCTTGTAGATGATGATTTTTGTCTAACTTTAAAACTTTAATTATTTTAGCTAATGAAAGTTTTATTTGTAATGAAATTTTCGGTCATTAAAAAGACTTAACGAAACTTTAATTTTTGAAACTAAACGGCCTAACTCAAGATTTTTGTATATTAATTCATTCATTAAGCAATGTAATACAATTAAATAAATCTTGAAGAATCTTTAGTTTTAGAACAAATTATTTGTCATTTTTGAGGAACTAAAAAACTTAACAAAACTTTATCTTGTAGTAGAATTTACTTAAAATGTTAATTTTTTTAATATTTGTTCAATTTAAAAAGTAATTTCTTTGTTTCTAAAGTATTTAGTTTAATTTTCTTAATTTCAATTAAAATAAATACAAATGAAGCTTAGAGAGCTTTCATTTACGAATGCAAAGCTTTTTAAGTAAGAAAATTTTCAAAATCGCCATTAATTTTCCATCCCTGCTGTAGAGCTAACAATGGGCTGAAATTAGGAGCCATATTGTGAAGTCCTAATATAAACTAACACTCTTTACCTGTTGATTGCTATTATTAAAAACCCCCTGCAAATGGGAGGGGTGTGCATTTCCCGTTTGCTGTGATGTTGGCTGTTGTACAGCATTATGAAGTTGTTGATGTTGATGACGTTGCTGTGGTAGCGTTGAAGCTGCTGACTGTTGTTGTTGATGCAGCTGTTGTTGAGTTTGATATGGTGATGTAGGATTTATACGCATTGCTAATTTTGTTGTTGCTGATAAATTTGATTTCAATGTTGTGTTTGTTTTATTAGAATACTGTGACGTCATCAAAAGATTGGGAGAAGGATATTGTTGGGCAACGTTTGGTAATGCGGGTGAAGCCTGCAGCCGTACAGAATTGGCATTACGATTTGTTGTATTATATAGTGAATTATTATGATAATTTTGTGATGCAGAATGTGATAAAGCATTTAATAATGATGATGATGATGATGATGAGGGAGATGATGTAGTAGCAATGGGTGGTTTTTTATTTTGAACCCAAGACATTATTTATGAGAAAACTTTGAAATTATTTTTTTAAGCTAAACACAAATATTTTAATAAAAATTAATATACTTTTTTTAATTTTTAGTAAAACTAGTTTTAAAGTAGTTATTAATAACAAGAAAATGTTTGTAATTTATTGATTTTTTCTTGATTTAAAGTAAATAAACCGGATTATTTTTCGTTACAATTGTCCCCAATTCCTAAGAAAAGTTGAATGCACCCCTGTAATTCAACACACACAGGAACAACATATTGTTGTTTACAAAAACAACAATGATAATAAAAACAAAAAATACCAACAACTGGCCCGACAATAAACCAACATTATAAGAAATAAAAAACAAGACATGATAATGCAAAAAAATATAACACATACTCACTCTCACTCAAATGAAAAAAACAATTACACAAACTACCTTACTGCCCACAATTGACGTACATACATATACACAAGTATTTTTTTATATATCTAACTTTACAAAAGAAAAAACCTCTTGTGTAAAATATATTTTAATATTTTAACAAAAGTGAGAATGTCCATAAAGTTTACGTGGACCTTTTTTATTTTTTATACACTACACTTATACACATACACTTGTATACGTTGGCACCTTGTCACTTAACAAAGCGAGCAAAAATTTACCTTAATTTCTTTTTACAAATTTTACTATAAATTTTTTCTTTTAAGAATATTTTATATAAACATATGAATTAAACATGCTATTTTAATAATTTCCCAGTTTTTGTTAAAAATTTTAAATAATTTAAGATTCTTTCTTAAAAGAAAAATTAAACTTTTTCACACGAACTACACGAAGTGAGCTTAACGAAAATGTCAATGATGAAAAAAGATAAAATGTCAAAAAATAACACAGAGTTGTAACATGAAGATATTAATTACATCAAACACACAAACAAATTATTACATTATTAATAAAAATCATTTAAAGTAAAGAAAAACCAAATCATTTTATACACAACAGCTTAATTACATAATTTGCTGCCTATGTCCAGAATTTTAATTATTATTTAACATAAAATTACTTTATTCACTACTTTTCTTATACAACTCTGTTTTATTTTTTCTTTCATTTTTCTTTTTTGCTTATAACTTTCACCCTAAATTTTTTTCGAAAATTTTCCAATCAGAAAACTTTCTATATAACGTTTTAAGCTTTCATTTTATAGAAAACTTTACAATTACTAATTCCAATTACATATTATTAATCGTTTTCACTTCGAAATTCGTTTTATTTTTCTAATTTTTATCGTTTTTTTTAGAAATTTTTAACTTTTATTCGTTGCCACAACCATCAACTAAGAAAATTTTAAAGAAACTGAATGAAAGATTAAATTTGCTGAACAAAAGGGAATAGGCAATATATTAATTATTTGCAATTTTGTTTTGTTAAAGATTTCGTAATTACAAAACAGCTGTAAAGAAAAAAATAAATACTAAAATAAATGTATAAAGCACCCTGTTAACAAACCGGCGTGATTGCACCGTAATTTGCCATAGCTTTCGTTTAGTGGTAACTTTAGAAAAAAATCGCTAGAAAATTAGCTAAATTTACTTTCTATATAATTTTTTCTGACATAGAGTCTACATTACATAGTGTCTACATTAGAGAATTTTTTATCAAGACAATCGTTAAACTTAACGCGAGTTTGTGGAAGGTGGCAACAGTTGAAGAAAAACAACAATATGTCGTATTTATTATTGTTTTTTATATATGCAGTTTGACAACTGTAACAACCAAAAAAATAATCAGCTGTTTAACTAAGGTTGCCTTGTATATATTTGCACTGATAATGTAGATACTAGGTAAAGCTAATATCTCCGGATATTCGTTCCTACAGAGTTATAAATTATATTTAATTATAGCTGGGTTAGTAAAATTTTATTTATATGCACATATAGTTACAAAAATATATAATTAAAATTTTTTAAATATTTCTTTTCCATTTAAATTCGCATATTTTAATAAATATTAGACATTTTAACTTGTATTTATAATGATTTAATTATTATATTTTTATTGATAAATATTAGCGAAAATATAAATTATTTTAAAATCTACATTTTTAATACCAAAAAATTGCAACTTTTTTCTTTAGTTTAAAATTCAACAATCAAAAGGAGAAGAGAGTAACTATTTTGTTTATATTATGTTAAATCTTAAATAAGAGGTACACGAATTCTAATAAATCCTATAAGATATCATTATTTTCAATCAGTCACAGAGTAAACATGTCCTTTTTATTAAAAAAGTCCCACTTTTTTATCACAATTTATATAAAATTATTTTTTTTTTTTTAATGCAAAACAAACATTAAAAGAAACAAATTTCTTTTTGTAATTTCCAAAATACACATGCACACACTCAAACAAATTTTCGTATGTGTATTTTTTTCATCTTATAATATTTGTGTAGAGAAATCTCATAACAACAATCTCATAATACTTCTTATAATGCAAATTTTTGAAATTTTTGAATTTGAATCTGCACGTGAGATAATTCTCTTATAGAGCGAATTAGACACTCTTTGACAGAAAAATCTTACATATTCTGTTACGTGTAGTTGGGCTGCAAAATGTTAAAAATATTAAAAAAAATATTTTTTTGGTTTGTAAAAAATAAATACGGAAATTAAAATGTGATTAAAATGATAAAAAAAAATAACTAAATATTATGTGTGTGTGAAAAATATGATACTAATGTTATTTAGAAGGATAATTTTTTTTTTTTTTTTTTTTTTTTTTTTTTTTTTTTTTTAAATCTCTCACAAGTGTGTTAAATTCACACATCACATGTATTTGAAAAGTGGGGACTTGTTGTAGTGGTAAAAAACAGAGTTAGTTTCTTTACTAGTTAATTATACTATATGTTCAACTAAGTTTGAACAGTAGGCAAGAGGTGTAGAGAACGGAGAACAGAAGATTCTTACGTGCAAGAAAATAGCATATTTAAAATTTTGTTTTCTTCAACAGTGATGTGTAGCGAAATACTTCTTTTAAATTGACTTCTAGATATAATTTTTATACATAGTACTTAATTTTATTGAAGGGAGCGTTAAAAAGTTACGAAAAATGTAACCAAACGGTAACACTGAATTATTGCGCTTTCATAACGCAGTGTCTATATTAAACAATTTTTTAACAAGATGAACGTCAAAATTAACGCGAACTAATGTCGAGTCTATACTAGCGAAATTTTTATCAAGACAAACATCAAAATTTTAAAATTTTTGTAGTGCAGACTGAATTTGGCAGTATTATTGCAGCTTCAAAACAGCACTCGAGTATTGACAACTTTATCTTAACGGTACTTGATAAAAGACGGTATTTCGATTTTTGTTGGTAATTTTTACATGGTTTATAATGACATACGGTTTCCCATATAATTAATAAAGATAAAAAATCATCTGTAATTCAGAAAAAAAATTGACATTTGTCTTGATAAAAAATTACCTAATATAGACACTACGTTACATGAATTGTCAACGTAGTAACGCCGACGCCAAATTAGCGTCGGCATGGAACTCTGCGTAGCTGACGTGTGCCTGGATTGGCCAAAATACTACTACAATCATTGAGTTCAGTTTAAAGTGATTTTTTTTTCTTGTTTTCTTTTTAAACAAAGCATTTCACAAGTTATTTTAATTACAATAAGTTTTAACAGAAACTGCTTAAGGCAGTAATTAATTATAAAATATAGTAGAAAATTAGCTAAACTAAAAATACCGCAAATATGGCTTTGCTGACAATGATAGCTAGAGTTATTGATGGCCTACCATTGGTGGGCACTATGCAGGACGATGAACAGGTAATGCAGAATAAAAATAATAAAAAAATTCAACTAATATATTTATTAACCTAAAGAGTGGTCGCAGTATTATGGAATATCAAAATCAAGCGAAAATGTTATTTCGTAAATTGGGTTCACATTCACCAGCCCGTTGTAGTATAGAAACGGGACCATATCTATTCCAGTGAGTATTTTTTGTATTACAATAAAAAATTATTAAATCGTAAGTTTTTCTTTTATTTTTAGCTACTTAATTGAAAATGATGTTTGCTATTTGGTTATGTGTGATAAAATGTATTCCAAACGTTTGGCTTTTAATTATTTGGAGGATTTAGCCCAAGAATTTCATGCCAATTATGGCCGTAAAGTTAATTCAGTGACACGACCTTATGCTTTTATAGAATTTGATGTTTATATACAAAAGGCCAAAAAGCAACTCACCGATCGAAGACGTAATATTAATACCATAAATACCCAATTACAGGATGTTCAACGCATAATGGTGAGTTTTAAAATATAAAAACTTTTAATAGCCTTTGGAGCATTTGCGAAGTGCTTAAATATAATTAGACAAAATTTAAATTATATTAATTAAAATATATCTATTGACCCTTAGACCTCAATTAGTTACATACAATGTGTAAGAAAACTATGAAGACTTGAAAGGTGTAGTAAAAAATTACGTGGTAAAAGTTGAATTTTTAAATAATTTAAAATGTAAAAATTTCGTTTTCTTTTTTTGAACATTTATGTTTCAAATTTTACAAAAATATTAATTTTTAAAAAAGTTAATTTAAAAAAAAATTATTTTTTGCCTAAAAATATGCAAAAAATATTTAAAAAATAGAAGTTCTTTTAGCACTTTTTTAAAACTCGCTATTTTAGCGCAAAAATTTAAGTAATGTAAGTTTTTATGCAAATTAAATTTCGCTAACATTTTTAAAAATAGTAGCAAAATAATCCGTTTTTGAAAATCATATATGTATATTTTTTTTAATATTTAACAACAAAATATAATCCAACTAAAATTAAAGCCTGGTTTTATACTGTTCCCTTAGTGTATGCTTAAGTGCTAACTTAGTTAAGAAATATTTAAGTTAAAGCTTACACTTAAGTAATGTTTCGATTTACAGTTTAAAGCTTAAGTAGACAAGAAAATACACGAAAAGCTTTAAGCTTTTATTTATGTACAATAGGGTGGACCCAACTTTCCAAACATTTGTCTTTAACTAAAAATCATAAATATATTTTATTTATCCTAAAATGTTTTATCTTGGTTATGTTGATTTTTTATTAAATATCTTTTAATTTATATTACTATTTGCTTATGGTAATGCCAAAAATCAGTAAGTTTGATATTACTTTTTTGGTTATAAAATTTTTTGATGGCATCTTAATGTGGTAAATAAAAAACCTACAATTTAAAAAAAATTTTAAACTAACTTGAAAGATGTAAAGAAATCTTCAGCTTATGAGCTGTAAAATTAAAGAAAAATGTTAGTGCAAACTATATAACCGCAAAGAAAATATAAATTTAGAAGGGTGTGAAAATAAATACGTCATACAAAAATGTTAAATACACTCCACACGCTGTTAATTGATTTTTCTTTAAATAAACAAAATTATTTCTTAATAAAAAAAAACTATATCAAAATTAAATTTTAAATAAAAAAGTCAAAATATATTTTTAAAACATTTTAAAATATAAAATAACAAAAATAAATAAAAAATTGTCGAATATATCACTTTATAAAAAAAAAAAAATAAAAAATGGGTGTTGGGAGCAGACATTCGGGTAAGCCGAATCGTCGGAGTAGCCTAGAACTAGAAAAAACTATGTCCTAATGTTCAGATTCAATCTTGGATCAGAGAAATATAATTTTGAATGATGTATTCTTTTTTTTACTATGAAAATATGGAAAAATGGACATAAGGAGCAGACATGTGGGAATAGCCTCGGACTAGTAGATTCCAGAAATATATGTTCTATGTCCAGATTTCATCTGGGATCAGAGATATACACATTTACATTTCCAAGCTGTTTTTAAACAAATAAATGCAAATACTAGTAACTACTTATTTTAAAAATAGTAGTAAAAATACTGCTTTTTAAAATTAAAATTTTATTAAAAAATTATACATTTTTATGAAAAGGTCTTAAATTAAAAAAAAAAAAAAAATATGAAAAATTACAATTATAAAATATAATAGTAAAAAAATAAAATAATAATCACTATTTTTGTTGAAAATTTTATATAAAATTATAGATTTTTAAGAAAATGTCATAAATTAAAAAAAAAAAATAAAGATTACTGTTTTAAAAAATAGTAGTAAAAAACTACTGTTTTTAAAGTCACTATTTTCGTGAAAAAAAAATATAGATTTTTGTTAAATAATATGTGTAGAAATTTAAGAAAACTTGAAAAACTACTATTTTAAAAAATACTAGCAAAAATATTACTTTTTTAAATCATTATTTTTGTGCAATTTTTTTTTTTTTAAATTATGGATTTTTATTAAATATGTGCTATAGAAATTTTAAAAAACTTCCATTTAAAAATACTTGTTTTTAAATCGCATTTCTTAAACAAAATTTTATTAAAAAATATACAGCTCAATCATAAACAAAAATTCCGCATGAGATTTCTCATTTTTCTCTATTTTACTATTGTGAAAAATGAATTTCCCTGAACATTCTCGAGAAACATTTTTTCCGCGGGAAATGAATTCCTTGAGAATATTTATGATTGGACTGATAGAGTTTAAACAAATATGTGCTAAAAAATACTACTGTTTTTATCATCAATACTTTTGTGTAAAATTTCATAAAAATTATAGATATTTATCAAATATGAGCTAAAATTTAAAAAAGTTTTACTTTAAAAATTAGTACTATTTAAAATCGATACTTAGTGCAAAATTTTATAAAAATTTGAGATATATTAATAAATATGTATTAAATTTTAAACAAATTTGATAAAGTACTTTTTTCAAAAATAGCAGTAAAAATCCTTCCTATTTTTGAGAACATTTTTAGTTTTAACCTAAATTGAGTAAACATTGCGCCCAAGCGTAAAGTATGACTTCTAAAATTAAAAAAAATCTTTATTTTCTTTTAAGGTTCAAAACATTGATGACGTCCTCCAGCGTGGTACCGTTTTATCAGGTTTGTTTCTCATAGTTCATTTCTATATTTATAATTTTAATTCAAGATAAATATTTTTCATTTTAGAACTTGATACCAAAACTCAAAATCTTTCCATGATGTCCCAGAAATATAAAAAAGATGCCACCTATTTAAATCGTAAATCTATGTATGTTAAAGCAGCCGCTGCTGGTATAGTTGTTATAGTATTTATTTTATATTTTTGGGTTTTGTAATATAGCAAAACTAAACGAAACTCCCTCAATAACAGCAAATAACAAAGTTTAAAAATAACAACATAAAAAGTAGCATAATGAAATTTGTTTAAAGTAAAAAAAAAAAAAAACTAAAACTAAAAAAAACGTAACCTTTTTAATTGTTAATTTATTCACTAAAGAAAAAACAAGTTTGAAATACTCGTTTTTTTGATATTGTTTTCTTCTTCTTACATAATTTTTATTTTTTTATAAACAATTTACTACTATTTAGTTTTCTTTATAGGTTTCCTTTTAAACAAGAAAAAAAAAATATTAAAAAATAATTCCTTTTTATATGAAAATTAAAAAAAAAAAAAAAAATTATGAGACAAGTTATAAAAATCACATTTTAGGTAAAATAAACAAAAAAATATTATATAAAAATAAAAAATAATTAATTTTTATTCCTCTTCCTCTGAGGAAGAAGATAACACCTCCATTAGTTGTTCATCGGTGAATAAGAAATTATTGGTTTTTTCCTCATATTCTTGACGTTTAAGTTGTCTTTCTTGTTTTCTTTTTTCATTCGCCAATTTAAGTATTGTTTCATTATCCATTTCTGTGTCATCCTCCTCTTCTCCTTGACCTTCTTCAGCTTGCTTTTGTTTTTGCAGTAACTCTTTGCGATAAGCCTCTAAAATGGCTTCATGTTTTTTAGCCTCAGCCTCAACATCTTCATCTAGGAAATAAAGAAATTAAAATATTTCTTATTTAATTCGAGTGAAGATCTTACCACTATCGATGACATCAAATGCCTGACAATCATCTTCATAGGTGATATAAATCCAGGGATATTCTACTAAGGTTTTTCCGGATAAATTGGTTTTTAAAGTTTTATTAACATCCAGCAAATAGTAACGATCTTTGCAGCGTTTAATCCCCTCGGCTTTTAAAAGGACCTTAAGAAACAAAATAATTAAAAATTAAAATTTAAAGACTAAAATCTTATAAAACCTTTTAATTTTAATAAAATATTGTTTCAATCTTAAAAATTATACTATTTTTAAAAATAGTAATAAAATGCTCTTCCTAAAAATGACTATTGTTATTTAAAATTTTATTAGAAGTAGAGATTTTTATACAATTTTATAAAATTTTTAAAATATATTAAAAGAATTAGCTTTAAAAATTACTTATTTTGTTTAAAATTTCAATAGAAATAGAGATTTTAATACAATTAAAAAATACTATTTTTAAAATAGCAGTAAAAAACTACTTCTTTAAACATCATTATTTTGTACCAAAAGTTCTTATTTACTAATTTAAATCAAACTTCGTTCATATTTTCAAAAAATATGAAAATACTACTTTTTCATAAATCGTTATTTTGAACCAAAATTTCATAAAACATGCTAATTTTAATCAAGTTTAAAAAATATAAAATTACTACTATTTTTAATCCGTGTGGAGTCTTTACTTGTTTACTCCCATCGGACGCGTCCCCAGGTGGCGAATAGGGGGGACTGGGCGAGAGGCACTGTATGCACTAATGTACGGTGCTGGAGCCCTCTCCCTTTGCCGACATTAATATATCCTTTGTATCACACCTAGTCTTGGAAACGGAAGGCTTGTTGGACTGGATGCGGTGCATTGATGTATTCAATTGGTGATTCTGCCGAAATGAATGCATCTCTGGCACTGGGTACGGTCTTGGTGCCATATTTTCCGTGGACCAAATAAACAGGTATCATGCACTTTTAAGATCAAGGTGGTAGGAAGCAGTGCCGAGGATCTGAATGATTAGTTAGTGCGAAAAGAAACTAATCGGGAACAGCTCCCCTCTGATGCTGATGGCAAGGGTCAGTTGTATTACAGCCTAGTCCGCGTATGCCGTCACTGCGCGAGATGGTCTATATTTTACGTGCTTACTCGTGGGACAAAATTGAAAAAGAAATATATACAAAAACGAATAGGTTAAGGGAGGAAAAAGACAAAGGGATAATGGACAAAGGAGATTGGTTTAGGGAAGTGGACGTGACAGACGCTGACACAGGAGCTAGGGATAGGGTCGAGGTAGGGAAAAATAATGACGAAGTTAGGAAAGGGGGGAAGCATGAGGATGAGGACGATGACATTGACTTGCTGAGACTGCATAAGAACATTCTCATGCAACACGGACAATTACTGACCCAACTAACGGAGGAGGACAGCCTGCTGGACTCGGCGAAGGATCTTGTAGGATCCGGTGCGACGGAGGGACTGGAGCACCTGTCTCTTGGATCCGATGAAGAACATGAGACAACAGTTGTCTCTGCTCTTGATCGGGGCAAGGAGGGCGGAACTGCAGTCACTGTGTCATCACTGGGTATGAAGCAGGAGAGCTCGACGGGGGCATCAGGCATGTCAAGGCCCATGGCCAAAACTATTGTTCGGCAGGAAGCGGTAGCAAATCCGATGGATGAGCAGGCCGCATCCGACAGTCGAACGAGATACGAAAAGGCGAAGAACGGTGTTGGGGCCTCCATAGCTGCACTAAATAACTTGGCTAAGAAGGACCCATCGCTGTTAGACGGACGGGATAGGCATGTTCGCAGGAAACACCCAAAGAGCATTTACAGGTTTGAACGGACCTATGGCTCCATCGGTGATATCTTGGGAATGTCTTATCCTGAGGTTATTAAAGTGGAGGTAGCGGAAGATCCGGAAATTGCTCGTAAGGGTAAAGAGTCTGTGTCTACCAGCACTTTAGAACCACAAGTCGGCGTTGGCAATTATGGAGTTGCTCACAAGCCATCCAGCAGTCCCGTAAGTTCTCTCAAGGGAAAGGACAGGTCAGATAGGATCGGTAGTGGCACAAAACACATTAAGAAGGGAGTAGAGAGGGTAAACCAAACTCTTGCGAGTCCCGCTAAGGAATCTCAAATGAGGTCCATTAGTGGAGCTCTGCCTGGAAATGAGATACCCTCTACCTCCAAGAAAGCTGGTCATGTACCGCATGACTCTTTTAAGGGTCCTAATAAGGGGACCATAAAAAGAGTGAGGTCTGGGGATGACCAGCAGATTCCATCTGCGAAGAAGGCTGGTAAGGCACCAAGTGGCCCGCTCAAAAACTCTCATAAGGGAGCAGTAAAGCGGGTAGTATCTGGTGACGATCAATCTTCATCGTCCTAAAAGGGGAAGGATTCGTCCAAGTCGGACATTCATCAAGCAGCAGTCATTGACCTTGCTGATTCAGATGGGAGAATTAGTACGGAAATGTGGCGGCTGATTGAAGACAGACTTATGGACGAAATCTTCCAGGCAAGGCACAGGCAGGGTGAAATAGCCTTCATGGGTGCAGACTGGACAAGGGGTGTCAAGACTGTTGGTTGCGGTAATAAAGGAACTTTTGAGTTCCTGAAAGCCGCGATTGGCAGATGCAGCAACCTTTGTCCAGATGCGCAACTGGAGGTTATACCACCCATTAAGCCGGTGGAAGTCATACTGGGAATATTGGAAGGACAGAATCGGGGGATCAATACAAGTCAATGGAAACTTGTCTCTTCATTGACTTGTAAAGAGAACCAAGGAAAAGATTTGAGATTCGCAGTAGATCGGGAATCTATTAAGAAATTGGACTCATTGGGGGGGTTTGTTACGTTCGGGCTTGGCTATGTCAAATTTCGTTACATGAAAAATGACAAAGCCAAAGAGGTTGCGGATGGTGCAGATTTAGCGGCCTCGACCGAATTAATAACCTACCTCAGTGAGACCAATGTGGACGTGGCCCTAATCCAAGAGCCTTGGAGAAGAATGAACTTCAGTTAATTCTTTCAGTTATGGTGACCTAACGGTCGTTCAAGGAGAGGCGTTAGAAGGCAGTAAGCTGGCCTTGGCCTCGGTGTACATGCCCTATGAGGAGCCGGAACCACCGGATGACAGGGTGTGGACCTTAGCCGAGTATGCAAGGCGGAATGGTGTACGTCCTATTGTGATGCCAATGCACACCGCATTCAATGGGGTAGCAGGTATTTCAATAAGAGAGGTGAGTCAATCTTTGATTTTATTATAACGAATGATATTTTAATCTGCAATAAGGGAAATATCCCTACGTTCAGGACGAAGGATAGGAATTCGGCAATAGATATCACGTTGATTAAATCTGGAGATCTAGTTGAGGATTGGAGGGTGGCTATGGGGTGCACTTTCTCTGACCATGGCAGGATAACCTTTAATCTGAACTTTCTGGATTCCGAAGGGAAACCTTTTAGGAATGCTAGAAGGACGGATTGGGACGCTTTCGGGCGGGATTTGGGGTCAAGATTGACTGGAACTCCGATGGAGTTCTTGTCGAGGGATAATCTTGACGAAGTGGTAGAAAAGGTAACGGGGTCCATTAACAGAAGCTATGAGCTCAACTGCCCGGTGAGCTATCCGGGTAGAAGGAAACAGCCGGTCTGGTGGTCTGAGGAGTTGAGAGCTCAATGGACCACAGTTGGCAGGCTGTACAACAGAGCCCATTGAACTGGTAAGGACGAAGATTGGGGCACCTATAGAGTGTGTCTCAATAAGTACAAAAAGGACATTAGAAAAGCTAAAAGAGCCTCGTGGATTAAGTACAGCGAGACAATTAACTGTCAATGAACTTTCTAGATTCAGGAAGATACTGTCGAAGGACCCTAGTGTTCCTGGGAGTATCCAGAGATCAAATGGTTCATGATCGGAGTCTAGTTCTGAGTCACTTAATGTGCTTTTGGAAACCCCTTTTTCGGGTTGTAAGGATCCATTGATGGAGGGATCAGGTGAGGAAGAGCACTTCTTCACAGAGTCCGCCAGTGGGATAATTGAAACAGTGGTGAGAGACCTGATTACGGTTGAGAAAGTTACATGGGCGGTGAATTCATTCGAGCCTTATAAGTCACCTGGCCCGGATGGTATTTTTCCGGCCATGTTGCAGAATGCACCGTTGGTGGTTCGTCTACTACTGGTTGAGATTTTTAAAGGGTGTCTGTTACATAGACATATACCGAGGGGGTGGAGAGAGATAAGGGTCATATTCATACCTAAAGGTGGTAGGACCTGTCACTCGAAACCCAAGGACTATAGACCTATCAGCCTATCGTCTTTCCTTTTGAAGACTTTAGAGAGACTGATAGACCTATATTTAAGATCTTCTGTTGGCACCAACATCATGAGTAGTGCTCAACATGCTTATCTGAAGGGTAAATCTGTTGAGAGTGCGCTGAGTGATGTGGTGTGATATATAGAACAAGGACTTCGGTATAAGGAATATACCATGGCCGCGTTCTTGGATATTGAGGGAGCGTTCAACAATATCAAGATTGACGCTATCAAGCAGGCGCTGGTGGATCTTAAAGTACATGACTTCTTGATCGAATGGATAATGCTCATGCTAAGCAACAGGATTGCCAATTCGAGCTTGGGTGGAGTATGCTTAAGAAAACTAGTGACTAGGGGGACACCGCAAGGGGGAGTACTCTCACCCTTGCTGTGGCTAATGGCTTTCGACGTGATTTTGCGTCAATTCGACAGCTGGGGACGGAAGATCGTGGCATATGCTGATGATGTGGTCATACTGGTAAAGGGAAAATTTCTTCCCACAATCAGTGAGATCATGCAGTCCGCGCTGAGTGAGCTGTCCTCGTGGGCCGCTGATAAGGTACTGGGAGTAAACCCGGAAAAGACGGAGTTGGTTCTGTTTACTATGAGGTACAAGGTAGAGAATTCCAGACTACCGGTACTGTGTGGAACTGAACTGAGGCTTTCCGACTCAGCGAAATATCTGGAAGTATTCCTCGATAGTAAGCTGACCTGGAAGAGAAATGTTCAGGAGAGACTCAAGCGTGGCCTCAATGCCTACTAAACCTGTAGAAACTCCATAGGTAAGAGTTGGGGGCTCAAACCAAAAGTTGTAAATTGGATTTACACTTCGGTGGTGAGACCAATTCTTGCTTATGGTTATGGTTATTCTGTCTGATGGCAGGCACTGGAAAGTAAGAGTAATAGGAACCTTTTGTCGAAGGCACAGAGGTGTGCTTCAATTGGCATTACAGGTGCAATGAGAAGCAGACCACAGGCGGCTCTGGATGTCATACTTCATCTCTTACCCATTAAAGAGTTTGTGAAGGGTATGGCAGCAAAGAGTCTGCTGAGACTTAAGGAATTAGGACTATTAGGCTCATCAAGAGCAGGTCACTCCAGGGTCATATACGAGATCAGCTACGGTGAGGTTAATCTCAACTCCACAGGGGCATCAGATTACATGGCCGCTGAATCAGACTTTGGGGTAAATCCCGTCGTGGTGATACCTGATAGGGAGATCTGGTCCGGCACTGAGAAACTATATGAAGATTGTGCAGTGTTCACGGACGGATCAAAGATGAACATAGGTACTGGTGCGGTGGTCTATATTATGGGCACGGATCTGAAAGGCTCATTTAGACTCCCTGATGAGTGCAGCGTTTTTCAGGCTGAGATTCTCGGCATCCTAAAAGCTGCAGAAATAATCAGGCAGAACGTTGCGAGGGGTACCGAAGTTACTCTCTATGTGGACAGTCAGGCGGCTCTGAAGGCCTTGGGGACACATTTGATGAAATCCAGGCTAGTTGCTTCCTGTAAGAAGACACTGAGAGAGCTGAAGGATGACTACATGGTGAGACTCTGCTGGGTGCCTGGCCACTGCAATATTTCAGGCAATGAACTGGCTGATGAACTGGTAAGGCAAGGCGCAGCAAAGGATGTCTCGGAGAGGGAAACCTATGTGAAACCACCACTGAGTTTCTTCTATGGGAAGATCAATGATTGGATCTTGTTCAGAACCAATTCGGCTTGGGAGAGTAGAGAGGACTGTAGGGTGTCGAGGGCGATATGGCCAGCACTAGACAATGCAGGCACTAGCACTGTTCAGGGCTTGAATAGGAAGAGCTTAAGAATCATGATAGGGGCCATAACGGGTCACTGTTTGATAGGGAAGATGAGGTCTAGATGGGACGCTAGCAATTCCGATTTTTGTGGAATGTGTGGGGACGTCGACGAGACCGAGTCTATTGAGCACATTGTGTGCCATTTTCCACGATTGCAGCATCTTAGGATGAAATGGCTGGGTAGCCAATTCCTCAGCGGGCTAAGTGACGTTCGGGACGCAGATCTTGTAGACGTCATAGGCTTCGTCATGGGAATCGACTGTTTAAGAGAGAATCAGGGGAATAACCATAGGGAGAATGGTAACACTGCTAATCCTCCTATATGATTTCACTCCTATTCTTTTCTTTTCTCTTCTATTCCTACTCTCCTATTTTCTGTATTGTATTCTATATTTCACAGCTCTTTCAACGAAGGGACACACAATGGACCGAGATCGGTCTCTGGGTGGAGATGTGGTTCTTTCTGGTATCACATCAACCTTCTCTATCTATCTACTATTTTTAAAATAGTAGTAAAATACTACTTATTTTGAAATCCTTATTGTGGGCCATAAATTCATAAAACAAGTTAATTTTAATAAAATTTCTTCCAAAGTTTCAAAAATTATCAAATGTTAAATAATAGTAAGATACTATTTTTTTAAAAAAGATCTCAAATTCTCTCCAAAACTTCGAAAATGCACCTAACCTACAGATTTGTAACATAAATCATCTGAACTTGGAAAAATTATGAAACATAAAAAAGATATTAAAATTTTATTTTTTAAAGATCCTAGTTTTGTCCAAAATTTCATTAAACATAAAAATTTTAATTAAATATTAGCTAAATTCTTCAAAAATATGGAAAACTGTTTTTTTTTTTTAAATACTACTTTTTTAAAAATCCGAGTTTTTCGACCAAATTTTCATAAAACAGATTTTAATTAAATTTTTGATAATAAAAGTTCTTAGATTTGTTTAAAATTTCATAATATTACAAATTATAATTTAATTATTGCTAAGTTCTCCAAAAATATGAAAAATAACTTTTTTAAATAGTAGTAAAATAATATTCTTTAAAAATTCTTAATTTTGTCTAAAATTTCATGAGACTTACAGATTTTAATAACTGCTCTATTCTCAAAAAATAAAAATGAAAAACTACTGTTTATAAAAAAAGGTAGAAAAATACAATTTTTTTTTAAAGTTCTTAATTTTGTCTAAAATTTTATAAAATTAAGAGATTTTAATTAAATTTGCTAAATTCTCTAAAAATATGATAAACTTCTCTTTTTGAAATTGGTAGTATGAAACGAAATTTCTGAAAATATACAGATTTAATCAAATAATTGCTAAATTTATGGAAAACTACTCTTTTTAAAAATCGTAAATTTTCAAAAAATATGAAAAATACTCATTTAACAAGTAGAAGTAAAATACTACTTTTTTAAAAACTCATAATTTTGTCCAAAATTTCATAAAATTTACAAATTTTAATTTAATATTTATTCAATTCTATAAAAATATAAAAAAATACTAGTCTTTGAACAAATAGTAGTTAAATACCTTTTTAAAAATTCTTAATTTTGTACATTTCATAAAATATACAGATTTTAATTAAATATTTGTTAAATTCTCCCGAAATATCTTAATATACTCTTTTTAAAAATATTGTAACTTTTTTAAAAAATTCGAATTTTGTACCAAATCATTAAGATTTTTTTCAAATAATTATTAAAAACTCCAAGAGTGCTAAATTACTTTAAAAAATAGTAATATACTATAGTAACACGTTCGACATCATGGGACAGGTTTTAATTTTGCTCAAAAATTCATGAAATATACAAATTTTAATCAAATTTCTACAAAAATGCGACAAATTTCCTTTTTTCCTTTTTTTAATAGTAGTAAAATATTCCTTTCTTAAAAATGTTAATTTTTAAACAAAATTTTAATAGTTTCTTTAAAAATTTAGTTATTTTTATCTTAAAATTCTACTTACCTTTAAATTTTGCACTCCTTTACTTTGATAATATTCCAATTTCCTTTTCTCTGGCACATTTTCCTCTACCGCCTCCCTATCCACATATTTCTTTAGTAAATCTCTCAAATATGCTCCCTCCCAACATTTCTCATCTGTATAACATAAATTCCCTGCATTTACAAAAACCCATTTTATGCGCCACCATATCTTCTTAGTGCGCCAATCAAAATATGTAGTATTATCTTTATGACGAGCAAAATTTTGCAATAAAAATTTCAATGTTATATTACGTTCTTTGGCTGCATCACGTAAACGTTTTAAATGCATGGGAAGATCACGATTATAGCGCGTATATTTTTTTATTTGATCTTTTTTACGATCATCCACATAACGTGTACATTCCTCTAGAAAATAATAATCACTCATAAAATCCATTTTTGTCATTTGTTTGAGCGGAATAAATTTGGTACGATCTCTAATACCATCACAGTTAAGTTCTTTTTTGTGTATGCGTACACAGTCCAAGCAACAGGTTTTAACCTCACATTTAGGACAGGTATAACGGGCTTCAAGGGCAGCACATACCTCACACTTGCCCAGGCGGCTGTTAAGTAAAGTGACACTAGAACTGAAAGGAAATTTTGATTCAAATAAACTTTAAAAGAATATCAGAAAACAACAAACATTTTAGATTCCTCTTCTTCATCTACATCACTTATGGGATCTTCTTTTAAATTAAAGCTGGCATCACATTTTGCTGTATTTAAATCATCTTTTCTACGTTTTATGCTTCCAATATTATCTGTTGATTCTTCTGAATTACACAAACGTTTCATTTTTAAACTGAAAATAAAGAGATAATTTTAATTAAACTCAATTGATTTATTTAAAAAAAAAAAAATGTTCTTATCAGTTTAAACTTTAAAGTGTTGAAACAATTGCTATGATTCTGGCTTAACAAAAATAATTTTAGAAAATTTATTATTAAACGTTAAATTTTTAGTTTGTAACGACCAATGTAAAGGCAGGTCAGTAATAGTGATATTGCGCAGTTATTCAACAGCTGATTTTGACAATAGTTTTTGTTTTTATTTTTGGGAGGATGCAGTAGCAATTGCAGTTGCAGCATAAAAAGGAATTTGGCAATTTAAAGTAAAAACTGGTTTTCGTTTGAAACTGGCCGGTGAAGATATAAGTGGAGATATTTTCCAAAGGCAAGAGAAGGTAATAAAATTTATTTTAAATTTACAAAGTTTAAAAGGTTTTTATAATTTATAAAAAAATGTGAGAAATATTAAAATAATTAAAAAAAATTAATAATAGATAAAAGTAAACCATAAACAAAAAAAGGAACTAACCTCAAATTTATGTGTAATTTGTAGCAGTCGGAGGTTATAAAAACTTCCTTTAAAAATCAATAATAAATTCTACCAGCCGGAGTTTAATTACCTTCTCTATTTCACTTTTATTTATATTTTCTTGTTTTTATTCAATTAATCTTTTTTTTTAATTTTATTTATTAAAATATTAATTTATTTTATATTCTATTAAAATGTTCAAAAAACAAAACAATAATAAAATGTAATAAACACTGTAAAAAAAGAAAAGAAACGTAAAGAAAGAAAAAAAAAAACATGTGCATAAGAGAAACAGTGTTGTCAATTGAAAGCTTTTTGTTTAACGGTGTTTGTGTAAGAAAATGAATTGAGAAGCGCAAATATAAAGAAATAAATAAAATATTTAATAAAATTCGAAATAAATTGTAAAAATATGATTATTTAAACAAGTTTAAAAGCTAAATTCAGTTCTTTAGAGTCTTAAAAATCTTTTAGTTTATTAATAAAATATATCTTTTTTTAATTTTTTTTAAATTAATTAAAAGAAAGTAAAAAAAAATAATAATAAAATTCGAAATTAAATGTAAAATTATGAAATTTTAAAAAATGTAAAAGTTTTATTCAATTGTTGGGAAATTTAAATTTATAGAGCAATAATAATAAAATAAATTCTTTTAAAAATATTTCTTCATTGAAAAAAAAATTAATTAAACGTTAGTGTTTGGATAAAATATTTTATTTTAATTGTTTATATTTAAAATTATAAATATTTTTAAAGTATAACTTTTAAGTGTTTTCTTTTTAGTTCTGGTATTTTTTTTTTTTATTTATCATTATCGCGCATAAAAAAATAATTTGAATCCCTTTAAACTCATCTTTCTAACAAACAAAATTTCTTCATCGAAAATGTCCCATAAATTATTTACGTATTTCAAAACAAATAAATTCGTTTAAAATTTAAATATCCTTCCAACTGTGGACAGATTTTTATTCTATCATTTTAGGACACACGATTATGATATTAAGAAAAGGGAAATATTAATGATTAAGTAATTTTTGTTTTATTTTGAAATTTTAAACCTATTTTTTAAACGCTAACTTAGCTACAAACATAAATAAGCGTTTTTTCCAAAAAGTATGTATTAGTCACATTGTAAACGCACGTGTTGTTGGCGGATCTCTTTTGAACAGAGCTAATTGATCATTAATTATTAAGAGAAAAGCTAACATTAAATTATGCTCTTTAAAGACAGTGGGCCATAAAAATAAAAAACAAATATCAGGTGAAAGAGAGATTTCTAATGGACAATATTAATTAAGAATGTTTAGTTTATAACCAACTAATGTCGACAACTTATAATATATAATTTTGAAGATGATAAGTGATTACAACGGAGTACAAACTTCATTTCTGTTTATAAAATCCAGTAATTGTATTTGAAAATTTAAAAATTTTCGCCTCCATTTTATAAGGAGAATTTCAAAACAAGCTTAAAATCCTCCATTGTTTATTTAATAACATAAAAATGTAATTTAGAGTGGAAATATCAATCCTTTAGCAAATTGTTTTTGTTACGTTTTCATAAACCCGTTTCAAGTTGAAATTGGATTGGAATTTCGTTTCCAATCCAATTCCGTTGAATATTTCATAAACGGCTGATAAATTTAATTGTGCACAATTATATGGAATTAAAATGTAGTATAGACTGTAAATTCAATTATAGTCTTGTTAATAGTATCATCTATTTGTTAGTCTAAAGTCTAAGCTGTAATCTAGTCTACAATCAAGTCTATAGACTCGACTATAATAAATTTAGTCTATATTTTCCACTATAGTTTAGTCTATAGTCTCCATTATAGTTTGGTCTATACTCTCGATTGTACTATTGTCTATAGTCCCTGATTACATTTTAGTGTATTTAGTCTCGACTATAGTTTAGTCTATAGACTTGACCATAGTTTAGCCTGTAGACTCGACTATAATATAGCCTATAGTCTTATCTAAATTTTAGTCTATATTTTTCACTATAGTGTCTATATTTTCCACTATAGTTTAGTTTATAGTCTCGATCCAGATTACATTTTAGTGTACATTCTCGGCTATAATTCAGTCTAGTCTATATTTTCGTCTAAAAATTAGTCTTTAGTCTCGACTATAGTCTTAAATAAATTTTAGTCCTTTAGTCTATATTTTCCTCTATGGTTTAGTCTATAGTATTAATTATAGTTTGGTCTATACTCTCAATTGTACTTTTTCTCTAGTCCCGATTACATTTTAGTGTACTAATCTCGGCTATAAATCTGTCTATAGGTTCGACTAAAGATTAGTCTTTAGTTTCGACTATAATTCAGCCTATAGACACTATAGTTTAGCCTATATTCTATAGTCTCGACTATAGTTTAGTCCGCAGTCTCGACTATAATTTATTCTATAATTTCGACTATAGTTTATTGACTACTTTATAGTATAGTCTATAACCGAGTTTATAGTTCAGTCTATAGTATAATCTGAAATTTCGTATATTATCCACAGTGTAGTCTAATTTATAGTGTAGAGTAGAGTAGAGTAATTTACACTGTAGTCTGCCTATATTTTTGTTTTATTTATTCCAATAAGACCTTGTTTACCTATAAAACGTAATTAGTTCTACCTAGCCATCAAATTTTTTAACATGATACTTCTACTCTTTTTACAGTTTTCTCTCTCTCTCTCCTCCTTGAAAACCAATACTACTCGTCTAGACAATAATTAATTTCAAATCCAAAAACAATAAAAGAACCTAACATGTTATCGATGAATGTTCTAAAAACAATCATTAGACGAACGTATGTTTTGAAACTGAACGGTTGTGGTGGTGGTCAATTTCCTTTTAATGTTTGCAAAATGTTGCAAACTTTTGAAGATTGTGTTTTTCAACAAATTAATAAAAAATATATCTCTTCCTCGACGGATTATGATAAGAAATC
Organism: Protocalliphora azurea; assembly: GCA_932274085.1. NCBI lineage: Eukaryota > Metazoa > Arthropoda > Insecta > Diptera > Calliphoridae > Protocalliphora > Protocalliphora azurea. The sequence goes on from OW026523.1 coordinate 6,987,628, forward strand.
TGTGGATGCAAATTTTTATCAAATAAATAATGAAAATTATAATATGAGCTTTAACAATAATAATAATTATAAAAATGTGAATCAACAAAATGATTGCGCGGAATATGAGGTAAGATAGGAGCATATTTTTTAATGATTATATGTATCTAAAATTAAGAGAAATATTTATGTGGTATATTTTCTCTTAAGGAAGCTGTTAAAGCCTTGAATACATTACAATCGAATGCCGAATCTATACGTAGTTCTTTACATTATCGTAAACGTTTAAATTCTTTAAAAGATACACAACGTTATTTGGAGAGAAGTGGCTTGAGTTTAAAAGATTTGGACAAATTATCTTATATACATGTATCGGGTACAAAGGGCAAGGTAAATGTGAACATATTTATAATTATATGCATGTATGTTAATGTAAAAAATATTTAAAATTTGTCAATATTTTGATTTATTTTGTATTTTTTTTTTTTTTTTTTTTTTATAAGAATATTTAATTACATTTTTCAAAAATGCTTTAACATTTCATAAATATTTGCGGGTACAGCTCGGGGGATTTTTTTTTTCTTATATGTGGTTGTTTTCATAGAATTTAATATGTTTCATCAAATTACAAGAAAATGCAACGTAATTTATAAATATCAATAGATTAAATTATATACTTACAATTTATTTATTAAATATGACTTTAGAATACGCTATAGACTGTAATGTAAAATAGACTGTACAGTAGATTACAGATTAAACTATGAGATTATTTTATACACTAGGCTATTGTTAATATTATAGACTAGTTTATAAAATAGGCTATAGACCAGTTTATAAACTATTATCTGGACTATAGTCAAGACTATAGTCTGGACTACAGTCAAAATTACAGACTAGTCTTTAAACTATAGCCAATACTACATCAGACTATAAAAGACTTTAGTCTGACTATAGTCAAGACTATAAATTAGATTATAGACTAGACTATAGCTAAAATTTCAGATTAATTTATGGTGAAAACTATAGATTAAAATATTTAAAAGAACCATTCCAAGTCTAAACAAATTTTGCACAAGTTTTCATCAAAAAGTTTAAAAAATTTTATAAAAAGATATCATGAATTAAATTAAAAAAAACTACATTTGTAAACAGTCCATCCCCCTAAAAAATTAAAAAAAAAAAACTACTAGTCATCAGACCCTATTGATAAAAATAGATCCCAGATATTGCTTATCAAAGAAATGAAAGCATGTAACTAACTAGTTTAAATTAGTTATAGAACAAAATTTATGAACTAATCCTATAAAAACTTTAAGGGCACAATAATAAATACAATAAAACTTAAACAAATTATTTAGGGACCTCACAGTTTAAAATATGAAAATTTGATTACAAAAAATAATAAATTTAGATCTTAATATTAAAAATTGTTATGTGCAGAACAAATTTATAATTTCTTTAAATGTTTTCCATTTAAACTGTTACTGTTTTATTTTAAAATTCTTTTTAAATGATATAATTACATTTTAATTAGCTATCGGAGTATGCGTGTGTATTATTAATCAAATGCATTTTAAATTATATTAATTTGTTGTATTTTCTGTATCATCTATAAACTTAAATTGTATAAACAAATTCTGGCTGATAATCTTTATATGTGAAAAGATAACCAAGAGTTCTAAAACAGCCTAAAACCACTTAGAACTTGTTATGTATTGTTGCCCATTTCCAAAACTGCAGATTTCACTCTTAACGTTATGTAGAATGTTTGCACAAGTTTATAGGTGAATAGATTAATTAAGAGAAATATACTATTGAAATTGTTGTTCATCTAATTAGTGATATGTTATAATAAAATTATTTTTAAAGTAGAGAGCTAAATATTGAAGAGATAAGCCCTTAAGATTTGAAAATATATTGAAGATATGTACTAAAAAATCTTGAGTGAATTAAAAAAAAATTATTAAATTATCTTTTTTTAAAGATGATAGATTAAACTATAAAATTCACTATAGTCAAGACTATAGATTAAACTATAGCCAACACAATAGGTTAAAATATAGTGAAGAATATAGAATAAATTATAGCAAAGACTATAGACTTAAATATAGTTAAGAAATCTACTATAGATATGACTATAATCAAGCCTGTAGTCGAGAATATAGATCAGATAATATTTCAGAATATAGTATGTAGTCAAATTTATAATCTGATCTGTAGACAAGACTATAAACTAGTATATAGACAAGACTATAAACTAGTTTATAAACAAGACTATAAACTAGTCTATAGACAAGACTATAAACTAGTCTATAGACAAGACTATAAACTAGTCTATATACAAGACTATAAACTAGTCTATATACAAGACTATAAACTAGTCTATAGACAAGACTATAAAATTAAGTTAGCGAAGCAGCTTTTGGACGTACCACAGAGTTAAAAATATTTACGCCCAGTCGAAGGACGACTATTACGAAAAAAATAGGACTGTAAACTAGTCTATAGACAAGACTATAAACTAGTCTATAGAAAAGACTATAAACTAGTCTATAGACAAGACTATAAACTAGTCTATAGACAAGACTATAAACTAGTCTATAGACAAGACTATAAACTAGTCTACAGACGAGGCTATAAACTAGTCTACAGACGAGGCTATAAACTAGTCTATAGACAAGACTATAAACTAGTCTATAGACAAGACTATAAACTAGTCAGTAGTCAAGACTATAAACTAGAATATAGACAAGACTATAAACTAGTCTATAGAAAAGACTATAAACTAGTCTATAGACAAGACTATAAACTAGTCTATAGACAAGACTATAAACTAGTCTATATACAAGACTATAGACTAGTCTATAGACAAGACTATAAACTAGTCTATAGACAATACTATAAACTAGTCTATAGACAAGACTATAAACTAGTCTATATACAAGACTATAAACTAGTCTATATACAAGACTATAAACTAGTCTATAGACAAGACTATAAACTAGTCTATAGACAAGACTATAAACTAGTCAGTAGTCAAGACTATAAACTAGAATATAGACAAGCCTATAAACTAGTCTATAGAAAAGACTATAAACTAGTCTATAGACAAGACTATAAACTAGTCTATAGACAAGACTATAAACTAGTCTATAGACAAAACTATAAACTAGTCTATAGACATGACTATAGACTAGTCTATAGACAAGACTATAAACTAGTCTATAGACAATACTATAAACTAGTCTATAGACAAGACTCTAAACTAGTCTATAGACAAGACTATAAACTAGTCTATATACAAGACTGTAGACAAAACTATAAACTAGTCTATAGACAAAACTATAAACTAGTCTATAGACAAGACTATAAACTAGTCTATAGACAAGACTATAAACTAGTCTATAGACAAGACTGTAAACTAGTCTATAGACAAGACTGTAAACTAGTCTATAGACAAGACTGTAAACTAGTCTATAGACAAGACTATAAACTAGTCTATAGACAAGACTATAAACTAGTCTATAGACAAGACTATAAACTAGTCTATAGACAAGACTATAAACTAGTCTATAGACAAGACTATAAACTAGTCTATAGACAAGACTATAAACTAGTCTATAGACAAGACTATAAACTAGTCTATAGACAAGACTATAAACTAGTCTATAGTCAAGACTATAAACTAGTCTGTAGTCAAGACTATAAACTAGTCTATAGTCAAGACTTTAAACTAGTCTAGACTATAAAATAGTCAAGACTTTAAGCTAATCTATAGTCAAGACTATAATAGTCTAACCTATAATCAAAGTTATTAGACTAGGCTAAAGATTTTTTTATGAATTTCTATGATTTTAAAAATATCTTCTTTATTTTTCTAGGGTTCCACTTGCGCTTTAACCGATTCAATTCTTCGAGCATATGGAGTCAAAACTGGTTTCTATAGTTCCCCCCATTTAGTTTCCCTTACCGAACGTATACGTATTAACGGTCAACCCATATCCAAACAGAAATTTGCACAATATTTCTGGCCTGTTTTTAATAAATTAAAATCAACTCAAGAATATGAAAATGATATGCCAGCCTATTTTAAATTTCTGACTGTATTAGCATTTCATGTTTATTTAGCGGAAAAAGTGGATGCTTTGATAATGGAGGTCGGTATAGGAGGAGAATTGGATTGTACTAATGTTATACCAAATACTAAAACCGTGGGTATTACTTCATTGGGTTTAGAACATACACAACTCTTAGGCAATACACTTAAAGAAATAGCCTGGCAAAAGGCGGGTATAATTAAACCTCATTCCACGGTGTATACCTCGGTAAAACAAGAAGAATGCTGGCAAGTGATAAAACAAAGAGCTGAGGAGAAGCAAGCTAAAGTATATAGAGTACCTGATTTTGAATCATATTTCCAAGATCCTAAAGTAGAAGAAGTTAAAAATCAGCTAAATAATGTGACAGTGTTAAATGGTTCCTTGGCTTTGCAATTGGCCTATGATTGGTTGAGACAAAATTGTAATGGTTTCCATAAGGAATATGAAATCAATAAACCCAGATTAACTGAACAAGCTATCAAGGGTATATTAAGTTGTAACTGGCCGGGCAGATGCCAAAGAGTGAAACTTTTTAATTTCAAGTAAGTTTTTCTCTTTTCTAGAATATTAAAAATTTTATTAAAATAATTTATTTTTGTTTTTCTTCTCAACAGTATACATTTGGATGGTGCACATACGGTAGAAAGTATGCAAGTTTGTGGCAATTGGTTTTCACAAATTACCGCTTCTTCCCCGATACCTAAAATATTAATTTTCAATACAACCGGTGATCGTGATAGCAAAAAGCTATTAACTATTTTACGCAACTTTAGCTCATTTGATTTAGTTTGTTTTGTACCGAATATTGCCTCTTTATCGAATAACAAAAATCATGATACTAATTCTGTACTCTACAGTCAAGTAGAACAATTAAAACGTGCCCAAATGCATGCCACAAATTGGCAAACGTTGTGCCTCGAAACTAATGAAAGAAATACTTCAAAAGTATTTCCCTCAATAGAACAATGTTTCCAACACATACGTCAGATTTATGATAAAAGACAAGAATTAAACATTTTAGTTACTGGTTCTATACATTTAATAGGTGCCACTATATTATCATTAAATGATCTGTGTGAAGAACTTAATAAAGAATATGCGTAGATTTAAGATTTAGAATAGTGTGAGAATTATTTAATTTGCGAATATTAATTACTTAATTATATTTAAGAAAAGAAGTTATTAAAAAAAATTAATTAAAATTGTTCAAATTGTGAGACTTTTTAAAAACTATAGACCAGTCTACAAACTAGACTATAAACTAGGCTATAACTGTAAACTGGACTAGAGTTAATATTATAAACTAGACTATAGTCAATACTTTAGACTAGACTAAAGCCAATACTGTAAACTATAAACTAGCCTTTAGTCAAGACTATATCTAGCAAAAAAAGACATGCAAAAGAAGTAGTCAATGCATGAGTTCACATGATAATGCACTGGTTCATTTTTAGACGAAGCATGCATTGACGTGTCATTGGAGTGCATGGATTCACTTTAGAGAAACAACTCGTCATTAAAATGAGTTCTTAAAACCAATGAAAGTCTGATGATTCGACTACGTTTTTTTGTTTATAATTTATACTGTAGATTTTAATAACATATTGCGCCCTTTTTTAAAGTTTATTTTTAATATAAGTATAAAAATCTTAAATAATTTATAAGTACAATGAGTTAAAATCAAATGCTGCAATTTCAAGACTAGAATTGAATACATGCATTGAAAGTTATTTTCATGAGATCATAAACAATAAATTTATTACGTTTAAGGAAGAAATTAAGAATGCGTTTGAATACATAAGTTCTAAATAAATCATTAAAATAATAAATATTTTAGAACTACTTCAACAATTTTTTACTGGGTATAATTAATATTATAGACTAGACTATAGTTAAGAAAATAGATTAGGCTATAGTCAAGACTATAAACTGGACTATAGTTAAGACTATAAAATAAACTATAGTAAAGACTATAACCTGAACTATAATCATGACTATAAACTATGCTATAGTCAAATCTATAGACTAGACTATAGCTAATACTATTTACTATTTTATAATCATGACTATAAACTATAATCAAGACTAGAAACTAAACTGTGCCCAAGACTATAGTAAAGACTACTGACTATAAAATACACTGTAAGTTAGGCTATATTATAAACTATGAAGAACCTTACTTTAATCTTTAGTTTCACCAAAATTTCTTTATTATTTGCCACAATTTTAGCTACATTTCTGCTAAAATTTATAACAAGTAATTTCCATCATATTTTTTTGTTTGTTTTTTAACATGTCTTTGGAATTTCTTACTATATAACAAGTATATATATCCTTTAATGTCTTGCTTTCATTACAATTATCTTGCTACAACTCAAAGTTCCGCTTCAAATCCATTATTTAGTTTTAAATCTTCCAAATTGCAATATAAAATTGTATTTTAAAGAAATAACAAGTCAAAGAAAAAAATATAATACACAGTAAAAAATATATGTTCAATAATTTGTGATGCGGAAAATTTTAATAAGTTTTTGTGTGATTGCATTTGAAACCATGATGATGATTGTTTTATTGCATTTACTTTTTTGTTTATTTATTTCTATTATTTTATTAAAAAAAATGTGTATATAATTTTGTAATCATAAAGTAAATAAATAAATAAAAAGAAACAAAATCGCAGACTAATGTTGAAAGAAAAACTAAATTAATTTGAGGTCTGATAAAAAATAATAAATGACAGTTTTTTTTAAAGTCGACATTCTTTTAATGTGATTTAAAACATAAACAAAAAACTTTAGGAATTTATTAATATCAATTTTATAATAAAATAGAATCCTAACTTTTTTCTAGAAAATCTCATAAGTTTTGCTTAGTAAGATTAGTTGTGGTTAAAAATATTTGGGTTAAATAATGTTTCCTTATTTATTAAAATTATGTTTTCAAACAAAATTTGTAATTCCTAAATAATTTTAAATAATGCCCAAAATCCCCTTTTCATTTAAAAATCACAAAAATTACAAAAAATTGGCCATTTTTGGCCTGTTTGGGTTTGAAAATAGATTTTTAATTATTTAAATTATATTTCTAAGGAACATTTTTTTATTCCCAAACATTTTTTAAAAATACCCAAAATTCCCCTTACAATCAAAACGGCAACAATTGGTAACTTTAAGCTTATTTGAGTTATAAATCGAATTTTTATTTATTTAAAATATGTTTTTAAAAAAACATTTTAAATTCCCAAAAGCTTTTCAAAAATACCCCAAATCCCCCTTACAAACTGATCGTCAAAACGAAAATCATTGATAATTTTAGGTTTATTAATGCTCTAATATGGATTCTTATTAGTTTAAATTATGTTTTTAAGTCAAATTTTAAATTTAAAATTTCATAAAATAATCCCAAATTTTCCCTTACCTTTCAAAATTATAAAAACGGAAATAATTTGTCATTTTAGGCTTATTTATGTATTTTTAACAATTTATGTTACGTTTTTAAGCCAAATTTTAAATTCCCAAATGCATTTTAAAAAATTCCAATTTCCCCTTACGTTTTATAACTATAAAGCTATAAAAACGGTAAAATTTCGTCATTTTAAGTTTATTTATGTTCTAACATGGGTTTTAAACAATTGAAATTATATTTCAAACTCAAATTTTAAATTCAAAAATTCTTTTTACAAATACCCAAAATACACTTTACGATTGAAAATCACAAAAACAGAGAAAGATTTTTAAGTTTATTTATGTTCTAACATGGGTTTTAAACAATTGAAATTATATTTCAAACTCAAATTTTAAATTCAAAAATTCTTTTTACAAATACCCAAAATACACTTTACGATTGAAAATAACAAAAACAGAGAAAGATTTTAATTTTAAGCTTATTTATGAATTTTTAACAATTGTGAAAGTATGAATTTTTAATATGACAAATTTTAAAATCCGAAATTCTTTTTACAAACACCCAACATTAAAAATTGTTAAAACGGTAAATAATTGTCATTTTAAGCTTATTTGGTTTTTGATATGGATTTTTATTAACTTAAATTATATTTTAAATATAAATTTTAAATTCCCAAATTAATTTAAAAAATCCCCAAATTTCCCCTTATGTTTTAAAATTATAAAAACGCAAAAAATTTGTAATTTTAAACTTCTTTATGTTCTAATATGGATTTTTAACAATGGGAATTTAGGAATTTAAAATTTTGCTTAAAAATGTAATTTATATTGTTAAGAATTGATATTAGGACATAAATAAGGAATTTTTTTTTAAATAGCAGACAATTTTATGCAGAAGGAAATTTGGAAATTTTAAGAAAACATTTAGGAATTCATTTTCAAACAATTTCAAGCTTAACATTTAAAAATTTTGCTGTTTTTATGGCTTTACTAAGTAAAGGTAATTTTGGGCATTTTAAAAAACGAATTTAAATTGTTGGCAATTTAAATTAGAACGTAAATAAGTTTTAATTGAAATTTCTTCGATGATTTTATGGTTTTTAAGTATGAATGGAATTTTGGGTATTTTTAAAATTAATTTAGGTATTTTAAATTTCGACTTAAAAACTAATTTAAATTGTTGAGAATTGATATTTGAACCTAAATAAGCTTTAATTGAAACTTTTTTATTGATTTTATGCTTAAAGATTGAGTATTTTGAAATTTAGTTTAGGAATTTTAAACTTTGCTTAAAAACTCAAATTAAATTGTTTAGAAATGATAATAAAAAAATTTCTATAAATACTAGACAATTTTGGAATGAATTCACACATTTCAAATTTGGGCTTAAAGACTAATTTAAATTGTTGAGAATGAACCTAAATAACCTTAACTTTTAAGGGGAATTTTGGAATTTTTCAAAATTAATTTAGGAATTTTAAATTTTGTTTAAGAATTAAATTTAAATTGTTAAAAATTAGCATTAGGACCTAAAGAAAACAATTTTTTGTAAATATTAGACAATTTTTTCCCAAAGAATTTTGGGGATTTTAGGGGAAAATTGGGAATTTTTATTTTTATTGAAAATTTATTATTAATAATTATTAAATAAAATTTTATTATTAATAATTATTAAATTTTTATTATTTGCCTGTTTTTATGGTTGTTAAATTCGAGTGTTGGGTATTTATTAAAATGAATTTAGGAATTTGATATTGTTGCTTAAAAACGAATTTAAATTTTTGAAAATTGTTATAAAAACCTGAATAAACTTTATTGAAATTTTTTGTTGGTTTTATGGTTTTTAAACGAGAGGAATTTTTTCTATTAATTTGGGATTTGGAATTTTGCTTAAAAATATAATTTAAATTATTTATAATTGTTATTAGAACATCAATTACGAATTTTTTTTTGCCTGAGGATTTTATAAAAAAATTTAGGAATTCAATGCTCTTATTAATAAAGTAATTTTTATAATTTTTCAAAAAATTTCAAGCTTCAAATTATAGAATTTTGCTCTCTTTATATATTTTAAGCGTAAGGGGAATTTTTTTCATTTGGATATTTTAAATCTTGGCTTAAAACTGATTTAAATAGTTAAAAATTTATATTAGAATTAAATAAATTTTCTTTAAATATTTTGGGGATTTTAAGAAAAAAAAAATTTAAAAATTTAATTTTTAAATTGAAAATTTTATTATTAATAAGTTGTGAATAATTTTAATCTTCAAATTACCGAATTTAGCTGTTTTTATGGTTTTAAAACTTTTTCGGCATTATGGATATTTTTAAAATTTATTTAGGAATTTCAAATTTTGTCTTAAATACTAATTTAAATTGTTGAGAATTGGTATTAGAACCTAAATAAATTTTAATTAAAAATTGTTCATTTTTTTATGGTTTTTAAACGTAAGACGGATTTTGGGTATTTTTTATATTTAATTTATGAATTTTTCTTTAAAACTCAAATTAAATTGTTTAGAGTTGATACAAGGACATAAATAAAAAATTTTTTCTCGAGTAATTTTGCGAAAATTTTGGAAATTTTCATTTTTTATTGAAAATTTTTTTAGTAATAATTTTAAACAATTTCTAGCTTAAAATTACAGAATTTTGCCGTTTTATTGATATTTTTAAAATTTTTTTGGGAATTTAAAATTTTGGCTTAAAATCTTATTGTTAAGCATTGACCTAAATAAGCTTTAATAGAGAATTTTTGTTTAATTTTAGGCTTTTAAATATAAGCGGGATTTTCGATACTTTTTAAAAATAATTTGGGAATTTAAAATTTTATAAAAAAAAAAAAAAAATAAATTATTAAACATTAATACTGTGACATAAATAAATAATAAGATAATAAATTATCTTTAAATACTAGTAATTTTTCCCGGGGAATTTGGAAGATTTTTAAAAAAAATTTAAGAATTATAAAATTTGTTTGTTAAAAAATATATATTTTTTCAAATATAAGAGCAATAAACTTAAAATAAAAGTTGTTTGTTGATTTTATAATTTTTTAACTTGAAAAGGATTTTGGGTATTTTTTTAAATGAATTTAGGAATTTCAAATTTTGCCTTAAATCATAATTTAAATTCTTAAGAATCCATATTAGATTGTAAATAAAGAAATTTTCTTGAAATTTTAGATAATTTTTTTGAGGGAAATTTTGAGGATTCTAAGTTTAATTTACTACATTTTTGATGAGTTTAAAAATGGGAAAGGAATATTAATAAAAAGTTCTCTATATAAACTAGAAACTTTGAATTCTTTATAAATTTTTAATTTCTTTAGTTGTATATATTGTAATGTGTATATTGTAAATATATGCATATGAATATATAATATGTATATAAATGAGTCACACACACATTACATTTAAAATTTATTTAAATTACTTTTTTATAATTTTCTCATATTTCTATAATTAAAATAATTATTTATTGATTTTATTTATTACTTTTGTTTTAAATATCACTTGTTCTAACTTTGCCATATGAAGCAAATTTTATCATGTTTTAAAAAAGTTTCTATTGTTTTGGCGGGGGTTTAAAAAAAATATTTTACTGCAAAGGTTGCCAATTCTTTATTAACTATCCTAGGCTGGTGGGGAGATAGAGATATAATTTTCAAATTACAATTTACTTTTTTCTTTAAGAAAAAGGGTGCTGAGGAGAGAGTTGTTTTAAAATATGTAATTTTTTTCATATTGATTTTATTTTTGTCTTAAAGAAGAAGAACTTGTTTTTCGTGGTTAGTTTTATTTATTTTATTTTTGTTTGTTTACATTTTTTAATTTTTAACATTTGTTTTTATGTGTGTGTCTGCATTGAAACGAAGTTTAAATTCATCTTCGTTTTTTGTTTTGTTTTTTTTTTTTCTTTTACTGCAAAACGATTGTTATCTATACAACAACAATACCAATTGAAACACAAGCTTTTTTCAAAGCTTAACATGCAGCCGACATTTTTGTTTTTTGTATTTGATGCCTCTGCCTTAAGCTTCGTTTAGTGAATGTCTTGAAACTAGTCTTCGTTTAGTAAGCTACGCACGAACAACACATTTTCTTGAATGCAAATCATAACGCACGCGTTCGCGTTTAAATTTTGTTTTTAAAACTACTGCGTTTAACTGAGGTTTATTTTATTTAAACTCTCTTTAAAACTTAAACTAACAATTTTTTATACAAATATAAAAAAAGTGAGATAAAAGCAAGCAGCAATTTTTTGTTTATTTTTGTCTTTTAAATTTGTTTTGATTTTTTTTAGAGTTGCATTTTATACGCGAGTCCGGTTTTACAAGTTAAAACGCTCTGGTTAACGTTGGTTGGTATTTCGGCAAAAAGAAAAAATATTATTAAATATAAAAAAAAAATTAAAGCTAAAGAAACTAAATAAAAAATAAAGTAAATTTAAAACGAAATAAAACTAAACAAAAAAAAAAAAAAAAAAATATTCAAAATAAAACTAAAAAATTTAAAACAAGTTTTAAATTAAAAAAAAACATGTTCAAAATAAAGATTCCTTCATAAATAATAAAAAAATACATATATTTAATAAATTTTAACCCCCCAAAAAACAAGTTTAAAATTAAAAATTAAAATCTTAAATTTTCATTTAGTATTTAATTTATGAAGTTAATATTATAAAAAAATATTTAAAAAATTAACTGGTTTTTATTTTAATTTAATCTGTGTATCTTATTAATGTCTAATTCTATCATCTCATTACGAATTTATTGCAGTTGATAGCAGAGGATCATTAAAAATTATAAAAAAATAAACAATAATTCATTAATTGGGATTAATTTAAATATTTAAACAACGTTTAAGTGAAAAAGGTAAGTTAGTAGATTAAATATGTGATATAAAAATATATAATCTTTAAAAAATATTTTTCATAAAAAAAAAAAAAATATCAAAAATATTTGTTTATAAATTTAAATATATTTTCAATAATTTATTTTTAAAAAACCTTAAAATTCGCTTAAAATTGTCTGATTTTTTGGAAAAATTTCTAGTTTTTATATTTCTAAGCAAAATTTTAAATTCCCAAATTCATTTTAAAAAATACCTAAATTTCCCCTTTCGTTTAAAAAACATAAAAATATCCAAAATGTTCAATTCTAAACATAAAACCGTTTAAAGATTGATAAAAATAAAAATTTTAACAAAAATATTTAATTCCCAATTTTTTTTTCTTAAAATCTCCAAAACTCCCAGTAACAAATCATAATCATTTTAAACAATTTTCTTTACATTTACTTTAAAATTATTTCTTAATAATTTTAATTACTTTTTAAGCCTTGAAAAATACCAAAAATTCCAAAAACACTTAAATCAGCAAAAATCACCAATTTTGAGCTTATTTATGTTTTGAAATGTAGGAATCCATTTTCTAATTTTTTAATTTATAATTATTATAAGCAAAATTTTAAATTTCCAAAATCATGTTCAAATTTACCCAAAATTCCCTTTACGTTTCAAAATAGCAAAAAATCCCAATTTTAAGCTTGAAATTATTTAGAAATTAATAAAAATAAAATTTTTAAGTAGAAAAATGAATTTCTGCATTTTCTCTTAAAATCCCAAAAACTCCCACTAAAAAAAATTTAACAAATTTTAAGAAAATTAATTAATATAAATTCCCAACAATTTTAATTAAAATTTTAACTCCCAAAGCTCATTTTTGTTCTAATACCAAGTCTTAACAATTTAAATTACATTTTCCACCAAAATTTTAAATTACAAAACTAAATTTTAAAAACACCCAAAATCCCCCTTACATTTCAAAGCCACAAGAACAACAAACAATTTTAATTAAAGCTTATTTAGGTTCTAATATAAATTCTTAACAGTTTAACTTATGTTCTTAAGTTAAATTTTAAATTCCTAATGTCATTTTGAAAAATCTTCAAAATCCCACTTACGTTTTAAACACTTAAAAATTAACCAAAATTTCCAATTTTATGTTTAATTATGTTTTAAAATGCATTCTTAATAATTGAAATCTGTTTTTAAGCCAAAATTTAAAATTCTCAAATTAATTTATAAAAATACCCAAAATTCACCAACTAAAATTGATATTTTAAGCATAAATTTTTTAACAATTGATTAATATAAAAATCTTCAAAATTCCTTTTAAGAAAAATTCAAAAATTCTTCTCTGCAAAATTTATTTTTATTATTAAGGTTATAAACACTGAATTTTAAATTAAAATTAATTTTCGAAAATATTTAACCAAAATTCCCAATTGGGAATTTTAATTATTTGGAAAGCAATTACATTTTATTTCTTTAAACACAAAGACTAAAGAAAATTAAAAAATGGTTTTAAATTTGAGAGAATTTGTATTCCTAATTAAAAAATAAAAAATAATAATAAATAAAACTTCAAATCCCTTTGCGGGGAAAATTTATTTTTTTGTAAATTTTTTGACTTGTAAATGTCTTTTCAAAAAAGATGTATATTTTTATTATCTACCTTATGTTAAAACTTAAATTCCAAAATATTTAACAAAAATTCACAAATGGGGGATTTTTATTTTATTTATATTTTTCGGGGAAAATCCTGTTCATAGAATTTTAAAATTTTTAAGGTTTTTCAATTAGGTGCAGTATTTTAATGATAATAAAGAATTCCTAAATAATTTTCGTAAATTGTCCATTGAGGGGATTTAAATTTTTGAAGTAGGAATTTTGTTTTCTTTAAAATAAAACAGATTTTTTACATTAAAATACAATAATAAAAGAAAATTTATAAACATTTTGTTTTAAATTGAAAACATTTTATTAATGTTTGAGAAATGTTAAATTCCCAATAAATTCAAAAATACCTTAGCGGGGAAACTTGTTTCTTAGTCAAGTTATTTTTACTCATTACATTGTTTTAAATTGAAATTGAATTCCTAAATATTTTACAAAAATCCCCTGTTAAGTGGAAAATAAATAAAGAGATTTTAAAAATATTGCTAATAAATCTGTATGGCCTAAACTACTAAACGCATCAAATTGAAATGTATAAAAAAGTTGTAGAGGAGGACCTAAGCTTTTATAAAAATTATATTGTAGTCACTCTGTTATTGTAGGAAATGAGTTACAGGATGTCAAAATTGACCTTTCCGAGTATGAGCTTTAAGAGCTGGTAACGTTTTTTAATTTAGTTTTAAAAATCTTTCATTATAAAAATTCATTTCTTTTATAAAATTTTAAAAATTAACTAAAGTTTTGCGTCAGCTGCTTTTCAGTTTGTTATTTATTCAAGCCTTAAATTATTTATTAACAAATTGTTTATAAAATTATTGATAGATATCTGACACTTTCATAACAAATGTCATAGATAGCAAAATATTACAAATTCCAATATTATTTTATGTATTTTCCAACAGTAATACGTAATATTTTTGATGTAATTTTGTTATGATCTGAAATATGAGCAGCTAATATTTCAAATTATTTTCTAAAGAAACATATGATAATGATGACTTCATCTAAATGTAATACGAAACATTTTAATAAGAAAAATAAAAAACTTAAAACAATGTAAAAATATTAACATCTTTGAAATATTAGTTTTCAAGAAATTTTTTATAACATTTAATAAAAGTTTATTTGAAATCCCTTTTAAATTCTCGTTTTTTTAAAAAAGATATTAAATTTCTTTATATTAAATCTTTAATTCTCTTAAAATCTTTGAAAATATTTTAAATTATTTTTTATATTTAATTTTAAATTGTGCTTACTTAATAATCTATACATAAAAAGGTATTGAAACCTTTAAATATTTCTAACAACATTTTTTAACTGTTTTTCTATTTTTTCTCTGCCTATACGTGAAGTGCACATTCAATTATTTACACAAAAAATCCAGTTTACACCTGTTGCTATGATTTCTATGCATGTTTAGCAAAATTTTTGCAATAATTTACTTTTAACCAAAAACTATCAGCCCCAACAAAAACCTGTTGTTGAACATCACCCGTAAACCTGTTCAATATAAATTAAAGAAAAATCATAAAAAAACAAAAACAAAATATTTGCAAAGTTAACCACAGTTATCACAAAACACTCCTCTATATTAAGAAACCTCAAATGAATACCAAACGAATATCAAATATGTAAAATATGTATTATTTAAACCTATACAAACTTACAAATGTTTCACTTGCTACTCAGACATTTATATAAAAACTTGTCGCCTTAAAGCAGCAGCTTATTAAAATTATTATTCATACAAATTTATAAAAATCTTTTTCAACAACGTAAAAACAAATAGTTTTTCATTAAGCTGCTGTCATATATGATGTCAATATTTATTCAAGTTTTTATTGAATTTCAGGGTGTGTTTTTGAAAGAAATCTTCTTGAATTTAATTTTAAATGAAGACGAGTATAGATAAATAACTTTAAAAGCTTAGAAAACTCAAATATTCAAAATGTTTTTTTTTTTTTTTTTTGTGGGTGAGCACGAATATTTCAAATGGTTTTGGTGAAATTATTTTTAAGATGACATTTGTTTAAATATTAAATAATAAATTGTAAATAATACAGGATAGTCATAGTTTTAAATAAAAAAAAATAGAATGGTCTATAGTTTTAAATATAGACTAGATTATAATTCAAACTACACACAATAATATATTACAAACTACAGACTACAACACAAACTATAGTCAAGACTATAGACAAGACAATAGACTAAATTATAGTCAAGACTATAGACTAAACTATAATCAAAACTATAAGCTAAACTATAGTTAAGACTGTAGACTAAACTATAGTTAAGACTGTAGACTAAATAATAATCCAGACTATAGACTAAACTATAGTTAAGACTGTAGACTAAATTATAATCAGGACTATAGACTAAACTATAGTCAAGACTATAGATTAAACTATAGTCAAGACTATAGACAAAACTATAGACAAGACTATAGACTAAACTATAGTCAAGACTATAAACTAAACTATAGTTAAGACTATAAACTAAACTATAGTTAAGACTGTAGACTAAACTATAATCAAGACTATAGACTAAACTATAGTCAAGACTATAGATTAAACTATAGTCAAGACTATAGATTAAACTATAGTCAAGACTATAGACAAAACTATAGCCAAGACTATAGACTAAATTATAGTCAAAACTGTATACTAAACTATAGTCAAGACTATAAACTAAACTATAGTTAAGACTGTAGACTAAATTATAATCAAGACTATAGACTAAACTATAGTCAAGACTATAGATTAAACTATAGTCAAGACTATAGACAAGACTATAGACTAAACTATAGTCAAGACTATAAACTAAACTATAGTTAAGACTGTAGACTAAATTATAATCCAGACTATAGACTAAACTATAGCCAAGACTATAGACTAAACTATAGTCAAGACTATAAACTAAACTATAGTTAAGACTGTAGACTAAATTATAATCCAGACTATAGACTAAACTATAGTTAAGACTGTAGTCTAAATTATAATCAAGACTATAGATTAAACTATAGTCAAGACTACAGACTAAACTATAGTCAAAACTATAGACTAAACTATAGTCAATACTATAGACTAAACTATAGCCAAGACTATAGACTAAACTATAGCCAAGACTATAGACTAAACTATAGTCAAGACTATAAACTAAACTATAGTTAAGACTGTAGACTAAATTATAATCCAGACTATAGACTAAACTATAGCCAAGACTATAGACTAAACTATAGCCAAGACTATAGACTAAACTATAGTCAAGACTATAAACTAAACTATAGTCAAAACTATATACTAAACTATAGTCAAAATGATATACCAAACTATTAAGACTGTAGACTAAATTATAATCCAGACTATAGACTAAACTATAGTTAAGACTGTAGACTAAATTATAATCAGGACTATAGACTAAACTATAGTCAAGACTACAGACTAAACTATAATCAAAACTATATGCTAAACTATAGTCAAGACTATAGATTAAACTATAGTCAAGACTATAGATTAAACTATAGTCAAGACTATAGACAAAACTATAGACAAGACTATAGACTAAACTATAGTCAAGACTATAAACTAAACTATAGTTAAGACTGTAGACTAAATTATAATCAAGACTATAGACTAAACTATAGTCAAGACTACAGACTAAACTATAGTCAAAACTATAGACTAAACTATAGTCAATACTATAGACTAAACTATAGCCAAGACTATAGACTAAATTATAGTCAAAACTGTATACTAAACTATAGTCAAGACTATAAACTAAACTATAGTTAAGACTGTAGACTAAATTATAATCAAAACTATAGACTAAACTATAGTCAAGATTATAGATTAAACTATAGTCAAGACTATAGTTTAAACTATAGTCAAGACTATAGACAAAACTATAGACAAGACTATAGACTAAACTATAGTCAAGACTATAAACTAAACTATAGTTAAGACTATAGACTAAATTATAATCCAGACTATAGACTAAACTATAGCCAAGTCTATAGACTAAACTATAGTCAAGACTATAAACTAAACTATAGTTAAGACTGTAGACTAAATTATAATCCATAATATAGACTAAACTATAGTTAAGACTGTAGACTAAATTATAATCAAGACTATAGATTAAACTATAGTCAAGACTACAGACTAAACTATAGTCAAAACTATAGACTAAACTATAGTCAATACTATAGACTAAACTATAGCCAAGACTATAGACTAAACTATAGCCAAGACTATAGACTAGTCTATAGTCAAGACTATAGACTAAACTATAGCCAAGACTATAGACTAAACTATAGTCAAGACTATAAACAAAACTATAGTTAAGACTGTAGACTAAATTATAATCCAGACTATAGACTAAACTATAGTTAAGACTGTAGACTAAATTATAATCAAGACTATAGACTAAACTATAGTCAAGACTACAGACTAAACTATAGTCAAAACTATAGACTAAACTATAGTCAATACTATAGACTAAACTATAGCCAAGACTATAGACTAAACTATAGTCAAAACTATATACTAAACTATAGTCAAAATGATATACCAAACTATAGTCAAGACTATAGACAAAACTATAGACAAGACTATAGACAAAACTATAGTCAAGACTATAGACAAAACTATAGACAAGACTATAGACAAAACTATAGACAAGACTATAGACTCGACTATAGACTAGGCTATAGTAAAGATTATTGCGAAAACTTGAATATAGTCTTGACTACAGTCTTTTCTATAGTCAAGATTATAGCCAAGACTATAGTGAAGGCTGTGGCCAAGACTATAGTCAAAACTATAGTACAGACTATAGTTGAGACTATAAAGATTATAGTCAAAACAATAAAAAAGATAAAAATAGAGAAAAGTATTAAATTTAATTGGAGACTGTGATTATTCCTTTTTATATAGTTTTTTTTTTTCGTTAGATTTTTTTTTTAAATATTATAATTTTCCCCACATTTTTCAATAATTATATAGATTTTTGTTGTTGATTTTAAATCTAATTTGTCATTTGTTTCTATTTTAAGATTTCATTTCTATTGTTCTTGTAACACTTTAAGTTTATTTTAATTTATTATTATTTTTTTTTTTATTAGCGTAAAAAATTTAAAATGCAGCTTAATATCAAATCTTAAAGCAAGCTTAGAATTAAAAAATGCAAAACT
Organism: Protocalliphora azurea; assembly: GCA_932274085.1. Lineage (NCBI taxonomy): Eukaryota > Metazoa > Arthropoda > Insecta > Diptera > Calliphoridae > Protocalliphora > Protocalliphora azurea. The sequence goes on from OW026523.1 coordinate 7,006,829, forward strand.
TGTAACAAATTCTCTCAGACAAAGATCCATTTAACGTAAAGCAAGTGCCTGATTTATCATTTTTTTAATTTTTTTCAAGTATGATGGAATAAATGAATGACTGTTTAAATGAATAAATTTGTTTGCTATGACTTCATATGTGATATACAACAAACATATGACGGGAAACTGTAAGAAAATTAAATAAAATAATTTCGCACAATTATTATTAGTTTGTTTTGTTGTTTGTTATGGGCAATTATTTGAAATGATTTGCTTGAAAAGCTTAACAAAATATTTTACGTTTTATGTTTGCTTTTTTTTTTTTTTTTTTTTTTTTTGCTATAAAAAATGTAAATTAAAATAATTGCTAAAAGTAATTTATTATAGAATTAGTGAAATTATTTTTTAATAGTCTTAAAGAATTTTTTAAAAATAATAACACACATTTTTTATTTGTTTTCTTAAAATTACTTGAAAAAATTTTATTGAGATTAAAGATATAAATAAAACAAAATAAACAATTAACTTGACTCGCAAGTTTTACATTGTTTACTTATCATTTTTCAGCTTAACAGAAAAAAAAAAACAAATTCTTTGTTTATCTCACATATTTTAGCATTCTCTTTCTTTGTTTACATGTTACAGGAAAGTAGGTGGAAGATTATTTCTCTAAGTAATAAATAAAAACAATAGGCCGCCATATTGATAATAAATTGTTGTTGTCATTAGAAATAAAGGTAAACAATAATAACTTTATTCTGTATAAATTCTTTCATTTCTTTTATTCCCGTTTTATATTCGCTAAGTTTACCATAAATTTTGAAAGAAAAACTTTTAAGAAACTGTGTTTTTTTTATTTACAGCTCTTTGTTTAACTTCACCTATTTTTTAGCTTTAATCAGTTAAACCAATATTTATTATTGATATGTTAAAAAAAAAAACTTTTAAAACAACTTCCTTTACATATTTCCGTTTAACCTTATTAACTTACGTATAAACAACAGCAACTTTAATATAGGCTTATGCAATTTTATTATTCATTAATACATGTAAAAAAGAATTCTCAACTCTAAAAAAAAGTGCACAAAGACTACTTTAATAACTTTCAAATTTTATAAAAAAGAGAACTAAGTTTAATAGACCAAAACGTTAAGTTTAAATTAAATTAAAAATTTATTTTACTGACATTTTTATTTTATTACTTTAGCTATGCTTGATTAAGCAATTAGTAAAGTTTTATCTTTTTCTAAGTTTGTTTGAAATTTTTGAAGAAGAAAATATTAAAATGGGAATAGAAAAGTCAATCAATCTTTTTATTTTAATTGCTTAGAAAGGCCAAAAAATTTTATAGCAAATTAATAGATGAGTCTTTTATTAGATAATTTAATGTTAGTGACGTAATTTCTTAAGGGGGAATATTTAAAATTTTCAATAAATGTTAAAAAGGGTTTCCCTTAAAAAAACAAAAGAATTCAAAAGATTAAAAACTAGTCTATAGACTAGGCTACAGAATAGACTGCAGACTAGGCTATAGAATGGACTATAGACTAATCTATAAACTAAGCTTTTTTCACTGGGCAGGTGGATATCCTTCGTAAGATTCTTACGATTATAAATTAACCGTGAGATTTGTCGGATTCATACCTAACTAAAACCACCTCCTTCGTCATTCAGCAACCTTGCGGAGCTGTCTACGAAGATATTGCATCGCAGGGCAGGAGAGCTACGTCTGATGTCTGAGATTTCCTCAACTCCTCTTTCGTTATAAGTTTATCGTGAATACTTTTAATAATTGAGGATATTGAGACTAGGCTATAGAATTTACTATAGACTAATCTATAAACTAAGCTTTTTACACTGGGCAGGTGGAAATCCTTCATAAGATTCTTACGATTATAAATTAACCGTGAGATTTGTCGGATTCATACCGAACTAAAACCATCTCCTTCGTCATTCAGCAACCTTGCGGAGCTGTCTACGAAGATATTGCATTGCAGGGCAGTAGAGCAACGTCTGATGTCTGAGATTTCCTCAACTCCTCTTTCGTTCTAAGTTTATCGTAAATACTTTTAATAATTGAGGATATTGCATCCCAATTTTCTCTCTTATTAAGGATGACGTTAACGATATTTTGCAGACTCAGTTGGCTCCCTAGGACTTCTGCTTTTTGTCGATCGTGGCGAAAGCGTGCGCAGTTGAACACGATGTGTACTGGGTCTACCTCTTGGTTTGGGCAGTTAGGACAACATGGGGAATTGTCTAACCCGAAACTGTACAGGTAACTTCGGTATCCTCCGTGGCCTGAAAGAAACTGCGTTAAGTGGTAATTTACCTCTCCATGTAGTCTGTTTAACCATACATCTAGTGATTAGTGGGATTAGTTTAAAGGTCTACCTTCCTTTGCAACTTTGTTGCTATCTGCTCTGCCATTGTCGTACAGAAACTTCTCTTTAGAATTTACGTACACAAGTGTCTAATTGATTTGGATCTCTTCAAATTTCATCCAAGCGTTTGGCTTCCTCAGCCAAGATATCTACGAGAGTCATTCCCACTATTACATAGGCCGCTTCGTCGGATGTTGTTCGAAAAGAGCAGCATACAGATTTTAGTTTCCTCGCTGCGGTCTCTAATATTTGCTGCCCGGTTAGCAGTATACTCCATATGTGTACTGAAGTTAAGTCTAGCATCTATGATAACTTCCAAATATTTTAGATGGGATTTTGACGTCACTCGGTGTTCTCCAATTGTTAATCTCATTATCTCTCTTTTACGCATACTTGTAACTAATACAATCTCTGTTTTATGTTCGGCAAGTTTCAACCCCACAATTTTCATCCAGTTTCTAATAGACCATACTACTTCATTCGAGATTAGCTCCACTTCATCCATATGTCAGCAAAACCTATAACGTTCGCCTCTTCTGGAAGTTAAGCTCTATAACATCGTTGTACATTATATTCCACAACAGTGGACCAAGCACAGATCCTTGTGGAACTCTTGCAGTGACATTGTATGTTACGAAACCTTCGTCGGTGTGGTAACAAAGCTTTCTGTCTATGAAATAGCTTACTATTAATTTTGTTAAATATGCTGTTTAGCTTTTGAATTACTATTCCCCACCACGCAGAGTTTTGATGGTGGTGACCTTGTAATTCCGGAGTTTCTATTAAAAAGGTATTTCCATACTCCACCGTTCCTTATTTGTGTTGCCTATAGCTTTAACTTCTAATCCAGCCAGGTATGCTGCCGAGTTAAAAGTATTACAGTAATATGATTTACTCTCTAAAGCAGCCGATACTGGGCGCCTGGATTTTTTAATATAGTGACTAGGAATCCATGAAGTTGTCAACCTTCTAACTACCGATCTCTAGTGGGGTATGAATACCTAATTTGGATGAATACCTAATTTAGGGTGGTATCCACTCGCCCTGTCACAAGACTTCGACAAACTTATGTATCATTTTAATGCGCTCTCCATACCTGCCAAAACTAGGGTTCGCGGGGTCGTTACTCCTAGGCTATAGAATAGAATAGGCTTTAGAATAGACTATAGACTAGGCTATAGAATAAACTATAGTCTAAGCTATAGAATAGGCTATAGAATAGACTATAGACTAGGCTATAGAATAGACTATAGTCTAGGCTATAGAATAGACTATAGTCTAGGCTATAGAATAGACTATAGTCTAGGCTATAGAATAGACTATAGTCTAGGCTATAGACTAGACTATAGAATAGACTATAGACTAGGTTATAGAATAGACTATAGTCTCGGCTATAGAATAGACTATAGTCTCGGCTATAGAATAGACTATAGTCTCGGCTATAGAATAGACTATAGTCTCGGCTATAGAATAGACTATAGTCTCGGCTATAGAATAGACTATAGTCTCGGCTATAGAATAGACTATAGTCTCGGCTATAGAATAGACTATAGTCTCGGCTATAGAATAGACTATAGTCTCGGCTATAGAATAGACTATAGTCTCGGCTATAGAATAGACTATAGTCTCGGCTATAGAATAGACTATAGTCTCGGCTATAGAATAGACTATAGTCTCGGCTATAGAATAGACTATAGTCTCGGCTATAGAATAGACTATAGTCTCGGCTATAGAATAGACTATAGTCTCGGCTATAGAATAGACTATAGTCTCGGCTATAGAATAGACTATAGTCTCGGCTATAGAATAGACTATAGTCTCGGCTATAGAATAGACTATAGTCTCGGCTATAGAATAGACTATAGTCTCGGCTATAGAATAGACTATAGTCTCGGCTATAGAATAGACTATAGTCTCGGCTATAGAATAGACTATAGTCTCGGCTATAGAATAGACTATAGTCTCGGCTATAGAATAGACTATAGTCTCGGCTATAGAATAGACTATAGTCTCGGCTATAGAATAGACTATAGTCTCGGCTATAGAATAGACTATAGTCTCGGCTATAGAATAGACTATAGTCTCGGCTATAGAATAGACTATAGTCTCGGCTATAGAATAGACTATAGTCTCGGCTATAGAATAGACTATAGTCTCGGCTATAGAATAGACAATTTACTAGGCTATAGAATAGACAATTTACTAGGCTATAGAATAGACAATTTACTAGGCTATAGAATAGACTATAGTCTCGGCTATAGAATAGACAATTTACTAGGCTATAGAATAGACTATAGACTAGGCTATAGACTAGGCTATAGAATATACTGTAGACTAGGCTATAGACTAGGCTATAGAATATACTATAGACTAGGCCATAGAATAGACTATAGACTAGGATATACAATAGACTAAAGACTAGGCTATAGAATAGTCCATAGACTAGGCTATAGAATAGACGATAGATTATACTATATAATACACCGTAGACTAAGCTATAAAATAGACTATAGATTATACTATAACTTTGACTATAAACTAAACTATAGTCGAGACTATAGACTAAACTATAGATAAGACTGTCAATTATATAAACAAAACTATAGTCAATACTATAGAGTAAACTATAGTCAATACTATAGAGTAAACTATAGTCAAGACTATAGACTAAATTGTAGTCAAGACTATAAATTAAATTATAGTCAAAACTGTAGACTAAACTATAGTCAAGACTATAGACTAAACTATAGTGTAGACTATAGACTAAACTATAGTCCGGACTATAGTCTAAACTATAGTCCATATTATATACTAAACTATAGACTAAACTGTATTTAAGACTATAAAATAAACTATAATCATGACTCTAAGCTAAACTATATATGACTGTATGTAAGACTATAGACTAAACTATAATCTAAATTGTATACTATTTTTTATCAAGATTTATTTATTAAATTGCTATTGAGAAATTTCTTAAAAACTACTAACTCACTAAATGTCTTTATAATTACAAAATGTAATTTAAATAATAATTTATATAAATTTTCAATTTACTTTATGCTGCTTTATAAAACCACATTAAAAAAATAAACTAATGTTTTTTTTTTTTTTTTTTAATTATGCATATAAGTTGTTCAAATTTATAAAAATGCATGGAATATTTAATTGAAATTAAAAACTAACAGCTAACAGTCAGCAAAACAGAAATTAATTTCAATAAATAATGACCCAATAAAGTTGTTGAAAGTATTGAGAAGAGGGAGAGAGGAAAAGCTATGAACAAAATAAGAAAAAACGAAAGTTTTGGACACGCTAAAAAAAAACTTCAAATAAAAACTACAATTCATGTTTATTATTTGATGCAAGTTATAAGAAGAAAAAATTGGACTGATTAAAGGGGAAAAGAAAGGAGACTTGAGGAGAAACAAAAAAAAAAAAAAATAATTTTTTTAGTAGCTAGACATCAGTCTTAATAATTTTTGGAGATATGATTAGCTACAAGACTTTTTTAAATTTATTTTTAATTATAAATATGTCTCACTTCTTTTTTAAATTCCCCTATTTTTAACATTATTATTTATCTTTTTTCTATTGAAATATTTGAAGTTTAACTAAATAATAACTAAGACTATTATGAAAATAAAATGCTTACAGATTTCATAAGTCAGTCGTCTGTCCGTCCTTTTGTCTGTTTTTTAATCTAACTACTCATATGTAGTATTTTATACAACAATTAGCCAGTAGCCAGCCAACTTAATAAACAAATGAAAGCGTGAAAGTTATTGTTAAGTGGTAAGAGTTATTTAGTTTTTTTTTCTTTTTGCAAGAAACGTGATGATTGCTGCACCGGCCTATGCCAACAATATAAATGCAGTAGCCAAAATAGCTAGAAAGATGCATAAACCATAAAATTTACTACTTATTTTAACACTCCATCATCTCTTTTAAGCTATTCCAAAAATAAACTATGTATAAAGACGGAAAATGAATTTAAACAAAATGAAAACAAATAGTTAATAATTAATAAAATTATTATTGTACATGTATAAGAAAAGTTTTCATTATATTAAATGGGATCATGAAATTAAGAAAATCTTGAACATATTTTGAGTTAGTAAAATTTATAAATAAAATATTATAGTAATATTTTTTGTAATTAAAGAAATTTAAAAGATTAAGTAGGTTTTAAGGTTAGAAAATTTATCACAACATTAATTTAAATAAGAATTTGTAAAAAAAAATAATCATTCATTAATAACACTGTGCTAGTCGCAAATTTTAACAAGCTGGGCACTACAGTTTGCGATATTTGGGTTTAAACTTTTTTATGGACGAAGTACAAATAATAAAAAATTATAAAAAAAGAAACATTATTTGTGTAAATTAAACAATAAATTAATTGAACATATACTCCAATCATAAATTACATCAATTTCAGACAGATTTTTTAATTTATTTATATGTTGCTCATAGGTACGAGTAACACTGATTAGCTTACTTAAGACTAGACTATAGTCTAGACTATAAGCTATTCTATAGTCTAGACTATAAGCTATTCTATAGTCTAGACTATAAGCTATTCTATAGTCTAGACTATAAGCTATTCTATAGTCTAGACTATAAGCTATTCTATAGTCTAGACTATAAGCTATTCTATAGTCTAGACTATAAGCTATTCTATAGTCTAGACTATAAGCTATTCTATAGTCTAGACTATAAGCTATTCTATAGTCTAGACTATAAGCTATTCTATAGTCTAGACTATAAGCTATTCTATAGTCTAGACTATAAGCTATTCTATAGTCTAGACTATAAGCTATTCTATAGTCTAGACTATAAGCTATTCTATAGTCTAGACTATAAGCTATTCTATAGTCTAGACTATAAGCTATTCTATAGTCTAGACTATAAGCTATTCTATAGTCTAGACTATAAGCTATTCTATAGTCTAGACTATAAGCTATTCTATAGTCTAGACTATAAGCTATTCTATAGTCTAGACTATAAGCTATTCTATAGTCTAGACTATAAGCTATTCTATAGTCTAGACTATAAGCTATTCTATAGTCTAGACTATAAGCTATTCTATAGTCTAGACTATAAGCTATTCTATAGTCTAGACTATAAGCTATTCTATAGTCTAGACTATAAGCTATTCTATAGTCTAGACTATAAGCTATTCTATAGTCTAGACTATAAGCTATTCTATAGTCTAGACTATAAGCTATTCTATAGTCTAGACTATAAGCTATTCTATAGTCTAGACTATAAGCTATTCTATAGTCTAGACTATAAGCTATTCTATAGTCTAGACTATAAGCTATTCTATAGTCTAGACTATAAGCTATTCTATAAGCTATTCTATAGTCTAGACTATAAGCTATTCTATAGTCTAGACTATAAGCTATTCTATAGTCTAGACTATAAGCTATTCTATCTATAGTCTAGACTATAAGCTATTCTATAGTCTAGACTATAAGCTATTCTATAGTCTAGACTATAAGCTATTCTATAGTCTAGACTATAAGCTATTCTATAGTCTAGACTATAAGCTATTCTATAGTCTAGACTATAAGCTATTCTATAGTCTAGACTATAAGCTATTCTATAGTCTAGACTATAAGCTATTCTATAGTCTAGACTATAAGCTATTCTATAGTCTAGACTATAAGCTATTCTATCTATAGTCTAGACTATAAGCTATTCTATAGTCTAGACTATAAGCTATTCTATAGTCTAGACTATAAGCTATTCTATAGTCTAGACTATAAGCTATTCTATAGTCTAGACTATAAGCTATTCTATAGTCTAGACTATAAGCTATTCTATAGTCTAGACTATAAGCTATTCTATAGTCTAGACTATAAGCTATTCTATAGTCTAGACTATAAGCTATTCTATAGTCTAGACTATAAGCTATTCTATAGTCTAGACTATAAGCTATTCTATAGTCTAGACTATAAGCTATTCTATAGTCTAGACTATAAGCTATTCTATAGTCTAGACTATAAGCTATTCTATAGTCTAGACTATAAGCTATTCTATAGTCTAGACTATAAGCTATTCTATAGTCTAGACTATAAGCTATTCTATAGTCTAGACTATAAGCTATTCTATAGTCTAGACTATAAGCTATTCTATAGTCTAGACTATAAGCTATTCTATAGTCTAGACTATAAGCTATTCTATAGTCTAGACTATAAGCTATTCTATAGTCTAGACTATAAGCTATTCTATAGTCTAGACTATAAGCTATTCTATAGTCTAGACTATAAGCTATTCTATAGTCTAGACTATAAGCTATTCTATAGTCTAGACTATAAGCTATTCTATAGTCTAGACTATAAGCTATTCTATAGTCTAGACTATAAGCTATTCTATAGTCTAGACTATAAGCTATTCTATAGTCTAGACTATAAGCTATTCTATAGTCTAGACTATAAGCTATTCTATAGTCTAGACTATAAGCTATTCTATAGTCTAGACTATAAGCTATTCTATAGTCTAGACTATAAGCTATTCTATAGTCTAGACTATAAGCTATTCTATAGTCTAGACTATAAGCTATTCTATAGTCTAGACTATAAGCTATTCTATAGTCTAGACTATAAGCTATTCTATAGTCTAGACTATAAGCTATTCTATAGTCTAGACTATAAGCTATTCTATAGTCTAGACTATAAGCTATTCTATAGTCTAGACTATAAGCTATTCTATAGTCTAGACTATAAGCTATTCTATAGTCTAGACTATAAGCTATTCTATAGTCTAGACTATAAGCTATTCTATAGTCTAGACTATAAGCTATTCTATAGTCTAGACTATAAGCTATTCTATAGTCTAGACTATAAGCTATTCTATAAGCTATTCTATAGTCTAGACTATAAGCTATTCTATAAGCTATTCTATAGTCTAGACTATAAGCTATTCTATAGTCTAGACTATAAGCTATTCTATAGTCTAGACTATAAGCTATTCTATAGTCTAGACTATAAGCTATTCTATAGTCTAGACTATAAGCTATTCTATAGTCTAGACTATAAGCTATTCTATAGTCTAGACTATAAGCTATTCTATAGTCTAGACTATAAGCTATTCTATAGTCTAGACTATAAGCTATTCTATAGTCTAGACTATAAGCTATTCTATAGTCTAGACTATAAGCTATTCTATAGTCTAGACTATAAGCTATTCTATAGTCTAGACTATAAGCTATTCTATAGTCTAGACTATAAGCTATTCTATAGTCTAGACTATAAGCTATTCTATAGTCTAGACTATAAGCTATTCTATAATCTAGACTATAAGCTATTCTATAGTCTAGACTATAAGCTATTCTATAGTCTAGACTATAAGCTATTCTATAGTCTAGACTGTAAGCTGTTCTATAGTCTAGACTATAAGCTATTCTACAGTCTAGACTATAAGCTATTCTATAGTCTAGACTATAAACTATTCTGTAGTCCAGACTATAAGCTTTTTAATAGTTTAGACTATAATCTATTCTATAGTTTACATTTTAATCTATATATTGTGTAGTCTACACTAAATCCCTTCTATTGTCTAGTTCCATAATCTAGTCTATAATATATTCCATAGTCTAGTCTATATTCTTGACAGTAGTCTAGTCTTGACTCTTGTCTAATTTATAGTTGTTATTTTAGTTTTTTTTTTAGTTATTTTAGTCTGTAAACTATATTGTAGTTTTGACTATATAGTTTATAGTTTTAACTATATAGTTTAATATTTAGTATTTACTATAGTTTAGGTAAAAAGGAATATATAAAATATTTTTTATAATTTCTTTAAGTTTACCTTCCCCTTTTAATCTAAACACTATTAAAGTTTATTTGAAAATATATTTATAAACAAAGTTTTTTATTATATTTTTCGTGGTGTTTTTTTTTAATTTAAGTTAATAACAATTTGGGTCAAAACTGCATTACATATAAATTTTATTGTTATTATTATTGTTTTACTTTTATTTTTTGTTTGGTTTGCCAGCAAAAACCAAAACAAAATTAAATGACTCAAAACAAACAGCTGCGTTTGAGAATTTCAATTGGCAATGTAAAAATACTTAAAAAGACCTTAAAATACCTCAACAATAGTATGAAATTGAAACCATGTCACAGAAATATATATTAATAAAATACTTAAGGAAAATATTAAAATAAAAAAAGTTTAAGAAATTTATTCTTATTTTATAAGAATTTGTTTTGTTAATTTTATTTTCCCTTATAGATTAATCAAAGTGAAGTTAATAATTTTATAAATCTAATGTACATTTTTTTATTTTTTTATTATTAAATCATATTTTGTCTGATTTATCTATTTTTCTTGTTGATTTTCTGTGACTTTGTTGGGAGAGTTTTTTTCTGCTGTCAGATGATTTATAAAGATAATAACGGTAGTTGTTTGTTTACATTTGCTAAATGTTTGCAAAAGAAGCGATTTTTTTCTTTTTTATTAAATTTGTGTTTTTTATACTAACAAATATTGTTCTTAGCTTTAATGAAGTTAATGAAGGCTTTAGCTTTAATGAAGTTTTTAGCCATTAAATTTTAAACAATATTTTTGTCTAATTTTCTACAAACTTGAGATTTCATCTTTATATTTTATATAAATAAATCTAAATATATATATATATATATATATATATATATATATATATATATATATATATAATAAAAATAAATATTTAAAAATATATTTTTTTTGGCATTTCTCATCATAATTTTAAGATGAAGAATCTTAAAATTACGATGAGAAATTTATTATTATTATTTTATTTTTAATTTAAAATAACAATGGCAAAGCAAATTTATTATTTTACACAAACCAATTAAAATAAATATAAATAAAACAGTAGTTAAATATAATAAGTAATAACATTTATTATATTTTCCACAAATTTACACATGTTTTTTTGTTTATTTGTTTATTTTTTTATAAATTTGCTGTTTTTATAATAAAATTTCTTTATTATTAATTTCGTTATTATTGTTATTAGTTTATGACTTAATTGTTTAATAGCTGTCAATGAACTTGTCAATGATGACATTAGATTACAACAACAAATTATAAATACATAATTGTTCATAATATTTTAAACGTTTTTATAATAACACCTTTGTTTAATTTTATTATAACATAATATAAATCTATTATAAAGTTTATGAACCAGTTTAAATAATTTATTTTCTTTTGATTTTTTTTAAATAAAGGAAACGGAAATTTGTAAAGAAATAAAAGAATTAATGAATGAAAAAATAACTGAATGAAAGACACAAAAAAAAGCGCGACTTGACACAATGTCTAACCATAATCAAAATAAATGCAATACTATTATTATGTAGATTTAAAAATAAATTTAACAAAAGTCAATGAATTTAGTTTAATGAAGATAAAAAAATTTGCCAAGTTGAAGAAAAAAATAAAAAAATTAATGAATGAAAGTGTGAACTTAACCCCATTTCTTTAAGATTATAATGGTTATTAATGATTTTTAAAATTATTTAAAAACAATTATAATTAAATAGACTACAGCCAAAATAAAAATCAAGACGATAGTCAATAATATAGCCAAAACTATAGTCAAGACTTTAGCCAATGCTATAGTCAAGAATATAATCAAGACTATAGTCAAGATTTTCTCCATATTATTATAATATTTAGGCAAGAATATAGTCGAACTATAGACTAGATTATAGTCAAGGCTATAATACTAAGTCAAGACCATAGTCAAAGCTATATAGGACAGACTATAGTCTATATAGACTATAGCGATAGCCAACTTTATAGGCAAGACTATAGCAAAGACTATTCTCAAGAATATAGTCAAAACTATACTCAAGACTATAGCTAAGACTATATTCAAGACTATAAACTAAGCTATAGTCAAGACTATGAACTAAGCTATAGTCAATATTACAACATAAAATGTAGTCAAGACTACAACAGAGACTATATTTAAGACTATAACAGAGACTATAGACATCACTATAACCGAAGCTATAGTTAAGACTATAATCGAGACTAGTGGCAAGATTATAGCCGAGACTGTAGTCAAGAATATAGCAGAAACTATAGTCGAGTTTATAGCAGAGACTATAGTCAAGACTATAGCAAAGAATCAAGACTATCGACAAGACAATATCCAAGACTATAGTAAAAGCTGTAGCCAGGACTACAGTCAAGATTTATTTTGATCCTTGGTCAAAATATTTAAATTCAAAATGGAATTACTCTATACTCAAGACTATATCCAAGATTATTGTAAGATTATAGCACTGATTATAGTCAAGACTATAGGCAAGACTATAATAGCAGAGAGTATAGTCAAGATTATAGTCAAGAATAAAGCAGAGACTATAGTCAAACCAAGACCACACTCAAAACTTGACCATAGTCAAGACTGTAGCAAACTCAAAACTATAGTAGAGACTATAGCTAAGATTATAGCAGATACTATATCAAGATTATAAACCAGACAATAGTAAAGAGTATAGCCGATACCATAGTAAATATTATTGCCAAATCTATAATAAAAACTAAAGCCACGATAATAGTTAAAACTTTTAATAAGAAAGCTAAAAAAAGTAAAGATTTCTTTTCAAAAATTCTCCCCATTTTCCTCCCACTACTCCTCTATTTAATATCTGAAATAATTCTTTCATACAAAGAATATTCTTAATCTATTTTTTCTTTTTATTATTATTATTATTTTACTTTATATTATCACAAACTACCCACCATAAATATTAATTTAAAAAAGTGTTTATCATAATAATGGCAATAGTGTCGCAATTTTACTTAATTGCCATTGTTGTCATGAGATTTTTTTCTCTCGTCTTGTGGTTAAAATTTATGTTTTACATTAAGGTTTTCAAAACCTAACATGCAACATAATATTACATTATTTTTTTTTCTTTAACAAACAGACTTAAAGCTAAGTAATGAAGTGCATTAACCTTTTGTTTTTGCCACCAACAGTAGCATTTTTAACAAAAAAAAAAAAAAAAAACTCAAGGTGAAGAAGACTATTTAAAACAAGATTATCGCAAAAATAGAAACGCATTGTTTTAAGATATGAAAATGTTTATAAGTTATCAGAAAAAAAAAAGCGAAAAATGTGTTTGAAAAGAAAAAAAAACAATTTTCAAGTTCATTTTGAAGATCATTTGAAATTTGCATAATAAACAAAACACGCATAAGACATAAAGATAATGTTAATGGCAACGGAAATGCGACAAGAAATGTTAACAATAGTTAAATTGAGGCATTTATTTCTTTTTCTTCCAGCGTGTCCAGATTAGACAATTATTTATCAAGACAAACGTATTATTTTATCAGGATAAAAATTTCTCTAGTGTAGACAAGATTTTTTTTTAGTATTATTGCAGTGTAAAGACAAAAAGCTTGATAAGACTCTATTTATAAAAAAAACATAAGTTATCGTTAACTTTTCTACAAATAATTTTAGTTATTGATAACTTTAAACCTTTAAATTTATGTTTTGGCCGTTTTTTCATTAAGCGTTTTTTTTTCTCTCTAATTGGCAACATTAATAAGTTGCTGTAATATCCTGGATATTGCCACATGTTTTACTTCATAACAGTGTTGTCGTTAGCACAAATTCTATTCTCTTCTGAAAGTTTAAGTGAATTTTACACTTTTTTTAATAATTTCTTATAAAATTAATTAAAATTTCCACCCTTTTATTAATTATTTTGTGCATTAAAATTTAATTAAATATGTTAATAATTTTTTCATATTTTTATCATTCATATAAATGTTTTTTTTTCTATAATAAATTACTATCAAATTTGCTACCTTCAGGCATTTAAAATAATGTTTATAAAAATTTTCGGAGTTTTTTTAATTCCTTTTGTTATAAACTCCGTAATTTTACATTTATTACAAGTTTGTTGACTTTTTTTGCAGTTGTTAACAATTGTTTATAAAAGTTATGCAATTAATTTATTAAAAAAATAATAATAAAACAAAAAAACAACAATAACTAAAAAAAAAAAAACACATGCTGTTTAAATTTTTGCTGTTATATCATAATTTGTAAATTTTTATTTTTTTCTTTTAGTTTTCATATTTTCTTTCTCATTTTGCTTTTCTTGTTTTCAGTTAGTTAAATGATTAATTAGTTATAGTACTAATTAACATAAACAATTTTGAAATTGATTAATTATTAGTTTCAGTGGTGGTTTTTCTTTAAATCTATTAATTAAGACATTACTGTACTTGTTGGCAAAAAAAAAAATAAATAATAATAAGTAAATAAATTAAATTTAAGTTAAAAGCTTCATTTAAAGCACGCATTAAAAAATGTCATGTTATTTAATTTAAAGTAATTTAAAATACGCTTGGGGTATAGCAAAACCCATGATTAGTAAGTAGCAGTAGTCTTAAACATAGATGATCAACATTGAGTTTTATAAAATCACAACAAAAACCAAAACACATTTACTCTAGAAAAAGGTCATTGAAATGTTGTGAATTGTTAAATGTTTTAAAGTATATATTATGAGGGATAATCACAGATAAAATTATTTAAATAAAAATAATATAGATATCAGTTACAAATCCCTCTTTATAAGGATATTTATGTAATAATTATGTTTCATATAATCTGGCATCTTTACTACAGGATTATTTTCATGTTCACAGTGTTGTCAACATATTTGTTTTCAATAACAACGTAAAGTTAAAGGTTGTTAACGTAAAGTTAATAAAGTTTGTTGTTATCAGCGATTTACCACAAACTGTGTGCAGCCTCTTTTTATATTTTTATGGCTTTTAATTGCTTTTTAGTTTTATAAAAAGTGCGTGCGTGTTGTTATTTATACTTCATATTGTCCATTTCTCTATTAAACCACATGTTTTTTTCTTTGCTTTGTGGTTTTTGTTAACATAAAAATATCTCGTTATTGTTTTTTGTTTTGCGTTTCAATTTCTTTTTCTTTTTAAGGGGAGAATTTCAAAAGAGGGAGTGTTTTAAAATTTGTTAACAAATCTAAAAAATGTCTAAAAACAAATTTCGCTTTACCAACAAAAATTTTGCCATCTTTTGCTCGATATAGACAATATTTATAAAATTGGTTTTGTGTTGGCTAGTGTTTACTTTGGTATAATACAAAATAATTTGTTAATGGTTAGATAAAATTGGTAATTATTGATTCATTAACTTTTGCCAAATAAGAATAATTTTATGGCATCTTTTTCTATAATTGTTTGCAAAATGCAAGAGATCAATGCCTTTTTATGGTTAGAAATGTAAAAAAAGATGGAATAAAAGATTGCAAAAAGTGAAATAAATAGATATCACTATATTATATGGACTAATTTATAGACTAGACTTTAAATTTAACTCTATAAAAACTTTAGATAACTTAATTTTTCTATAAAAAAGTTATTGATAACTCAACTATTTCGTAGAAAACTTAACTATTCGATAACTTAACTATTCTATAGAATAGTTATCGATAACAACTATTCTATAGAAAAGTTATCGTTAATTTAACTTTTCTATAAAAAAGTTACCGATAACTTAACTTTTCTATAAAAAAGTTACCGATAACTTAACTTTTCTATAAAAAATTTATCGGCAATTTAATTTTTCGATAGAAAAGTTTTCGATAACTCAATTTTTATATAGAAAAGCTATCGATAACTTAATTTTACGATAGAAAAGTTATCCATACCTTTCTATAGAAAATATATCGATAGCATATTTTTGTATAGAAACGTATCGATAACTTCACTTTTCTATAGAAAAGTTATCGATATTTTGTTTTCTCTATAAAAAAGATATAGATATCATGACTTGTCTTCCAATATTTTAATAGTTTACTTAGTGTCTACATTAGGCAAATTTTTATCAAAACAAACGTCAAAATCAATGCGAATATATAAAAGGTAACCTTAGTTAAAGAGCTGATTATTATATTGATTGTTACAGTTGTCAAACTGCATAAATAAAAAACATGAATATGCCATATTGTTGTTTTTTGCAACTGTTGCCACCTCACACAAATTCGCGTTAAGTTTGACGTTTGTCATGATAAACAAATCTCTAATGTAGACACTATGTAAGTTTTGTCATAAATTATCTGGCAATATCAAATTAATTTTGGAAAAATCAAAACAAGTGTTACCAACTACTTAAAAAACGCTTAGTATTGCAAAAGACCTTTAATCCCTATTTTAAAGAGAAAATTTTTTTGAAATGCTAAAATTTCAATAACTTAAGTTTAATTATATTACAAAATAATTACAAAAGTTTCAAATTAACTATTTATTTATTAAGATTTCTTAATAGTTTTAATGTTTGTATTACAATTTATTTATTTATTTATTTTTTTTTTTTTTTTTTCAACTTATTGCCACATCCTCTCAACTTCTGTCCAATTTATCCATATAGTCATGCGTAAAATTTCAACTGAACTAACCCACTAACCTTATTAGAAAACGACAAAAATAACAACAACAAAAAACAAAAATGCAATAGAAGAATTGCAATAGAGAACACACCTTTAGAGGAGCACAAAAATTACTATAAAAAGTTGTGGACGGCATAAAATGTATGGAAAATGGTGGCGACTTGTTATTAAACTAAAACAATACATGCAGCACGTTTGCTAAAGAAGAATGCCAGTCAGTCAACAAAGCTTGCTGCCTGCCAACTAACCATCCATCCACATACTTTTAACTTAAATTCATTCATGTAAAGATTTTTGTTTTAGTTTGTTGTTTTTATTTTACCATAAAGTAGGAATAAATTGCAGTGGCAAAAAGATATGGTCATTGCAATATCAGTGTGACTGGATTATATTATTGTTTTTTATTCTATTCTAAATTTTAACAAAAGAAAAATAAATTTCTTTTAGGAAAATTTGGAGAAATTTAGGTTTTTAGGTCATGAATGCATTAAAAACTTCAAAACAGAAGAATTCATTTTATTATAGCCTAACATAGATTAAGAAAAAATTTATTTAATTATCAAAAACATTAAAAACAAATCATTAAAATTTGTTAACATTAATAGGCAAGAAAGAAGAAAACGTTTAGCAGAACTAAAAAGGTTAACCAAAAATCATCTGACAATATTAAGGATATTTTGTGAAAGTAACCAAAGCGATGCAATATGAAATAATTATGATTTTATCCTATATTTTATAATAAAAAATTATAATCCACTTTATTTTTTCACCATATCAAAATTTTAGCTAGTGTAAGCATTCAGCACCAAAAGTTAATTACTTTTTTTTTTTTTCTTTTTTAAAAGTATTGGCCATAACAGCTTCTAAGCTACACCAAATTAAGATCGATTTGCAAAGAATTGATTGCTAACAACATGCACAGATAATTAAAGTTTTTTGTTTTGTTGGTTTCATAAGCAACAACTCTGAATGAATGATTTTTTTTATAACTGTTGTTTAAGTTATTTTTTAGTTTTTGAAAGTTTAGTACACAATTTGGTAAATAGTTTTAAGCCACTAAAAAAAGCCAATTCAGTTTAAAGCTTGAAAAGTTTATTAATTTTTAATTAACCATAAAAATAAAACTAAAATGTTATAAAAAATGGAAAAAAAAATATTATAAAAAACACGATTAATGTGAAATAAAACAAAAAAAATATTTCCTTTCTAGAGAATGTTATAGCTAACTCTTGTATAGAACATTCCAAATATCCATGTCTTCTAAGAAATACTTTGATATTGACAATTTTTCTATAAAATAATTGAGATTGATAACTTTTCTATAGAAAATTCATTCGATAACTTTTCTATTGAAAAGTTAAGTTATCGATAACTTTCCTATAGAAAAGTTAAGTTATCGATAACTTTCCTATAGAAAAGTTAAGTTATCGATAACTTTCCTATAGAAAAGTTAAGTTATCGATAACTTTCCTATAGAAAAGTTAAGTTATCGATAACTTTCCTATAGAAAAGTTAAGTTATCGATAACTTTCCTATAGAAAAGTTAAGTTATCGATAACTTTCCTATAGAAAAGTTAAGTTATCGATAACTATACTATAGAAAAGTTAAGTTATCGATAACTTTCCTGTAGAAAAGTTAAGTTATCGATAACTTTCCTGTAGAAAAGTTAAGTTATCGATAACTTTCCTGTAGAAAAGTTAAGTTATCGATAACTTTCCTATAGAAAAGTTAAGTTATCGATAACTTACCTATAGAAAAGTTAAGTTATCGATAACTTTCCTATAGAAAAGTTAAGTTATCGATAACTTTCCTATAGAAAAGTTAAGTTATCGATAACTTTCCTATAGAAAAGTTAAGTTATCAATAACTTTCCTATAGAAAAGTTAAGTTATCGTTCACTTTCCTATAGAAAAGTTAAGTTATCGTTAACTTTCCTATAGAAAAGTTAAGTTATCGATAACTTTCCTATAGAAAAGTTAAGTTATCGATAATTTTCCTATAGAAAAGTTAAGTTATCGATAACTTTCCTATAGAAAAGTTAAGTTATCGATAACTTTCCTATAGAAAAGTTAAGTTATCGATAACTTTCCTATAGAAAAGTTAAGTTATCGATAACTTTCCTATAGAAAAGTTAAGTTATCGATAACTTTCCTATAGAAAAGTTAAGTTATCGATAACTATACTATAGAAAAGTTAAGCTATCAAAAACTTTCCTACAGAAAAGTTAAGTTATCGATAACTTTCCTATAGAAAAGTTAAGTTATCGATAACTTTCCTATAGAAAAGTTAAGTTATCGATAACTTTCCTATAGAAAAGTTAAGTTATCGATAACTTTCCTATAGAAAAGTTAAGTTATCGATAACTTTCCTATAGAAAAGTTAAGTTATCGATAACTTTCCTATAGAAAAGTTAAGTTATCGATAACTATACTATAGAAAAGTTAAGCTATCGAAAACTTTCCTACAGAAAAGTTAAGTTATAGATAACTTTCCTATAGAAAAGTTAAGTTATCGATAACTTTCCTATAGAAAAGTTAAGTTATCGATAACTTTCCTATATAAAAGTTAAGTTATCGATAACTTTCCTATAGAAAAGTTAAGTTATCGATAACTTTCCTATAGAAAAGTTAAGTTATCGATAACTTTCCTATAGAAAAGTTAAGTTATCGATAACTTTCCTATAGAAAAGTTAAGTTATCGATAACTTTCCTATAGAAAAGTTAAGTTATCGATAACTTTCCTATAGAAAAGTTAAGTTATCGATAACTTTCCTATAGAAAAGTTAAGTTATCGATAACTTTCCTATAGAAAAGTTAAGTTATGGATAACTTTTACATAGAATATTTAAGCAACTTTTATATAGAAAAGTTATCGTAGTTTAACGTTTGTTATCTAAAATCCTTTGACAGCCTTGTTTAGCATAAATTTTTTTAAATCATTTGGCTTCCTTGTAAAGAGCTGTTCTCATTTGAAGGCGAATTAAAACAGGTGACCTCACTTAAGCAGCTGATTATTTTTTTAGTACTTCGAACTTTGCTTACCCGCTGAAGTATCAAACTCCATGTTTTAAAAATAATGAATTCGCCATATTGTAGTTTTTGTAAAACTGCGGCCACCTGCTCTATTTCGCCATGCTCTTAGTTAATGGATTATTTTTTAAGTATTGTTGCCAATTCTTTAGAATTTCATTAGAAAAAATCGCTATTTTAGAAAAAGTTAAATGGAAATGGTTATATTTATTTTAAGGATTGAAATAGTAAACAAAAATCTTTTGTTATTTATTATTGTTTAATATAATGAAAGTTGGAAATATATGTATATGTTACAAAAGAAAAATTAACAATGTGCATCCATCCAAATGGGGGGGACTGGCTGGCTGACTGAGTTTATTTTTTTTTTTTTTTTTTTTTTTTTTTTTTCTTCACAGTTTTTTTGTAACAATAAAACCAAGTGTCCATATGATATATGTATAATATTTTTGTTTGTAAAATTAGAGGCATGAAGGCATGCAACTTTAACTACTACGCATTAACAAAACTAGAAATAACATCAAAAAAAGTGAAAAATTATCATGTTAATTGAAAAAACTAAAAGTAAGAAGAAAATTTAAAAAAAATTTTTGAAAAAATGCATACAAGAAAAAAGCTTTCTTTGGAAGTAGTTTTACAAAGTTAACAATTCAAAATCCCGGAAATACTTTACTAAAGAAAATGTAATTTTGTTGTTATGTTTTTAGATCTAAATTGAAAAACAACCATAAGTCAAGGAAATATGTTTAAAATTTATTTAGAAATTTTTAAAACACTTGTTAAAAAAAGTAGTAACAAAAATTTGTGCAATTTAATGTTGCTGCATTATTTTATTTCTTGTTTTTTTTTAGTTTTTTTTTTAGCTTTCATTTTTTATTTTTACACCTAAAAATTGTTAGGTTATATAAACAACAACTACAAAAAAATATTTTGGTTTTATGTTTACAGACACTTTACACAACAAACTATTGGCCACTAATATCTTTAATAAAGTTTTAGTTTTTAAAAAATAAAAAAAATATAAAAAAAACGGCCACTACCAATTAAGTAAAGCAACCAAACGTAACGTTAAATATTAATTAGTTAAAACAACAATAATAACACCAAAAAAACTAACTACAAATCTAAAAAATATTAAAAATTATTAAACGTATGACTATATATCGAACGTTTTAAAACTGATCATTTTTTTTTTTTTAATATTAATACGTTTTATTTTTCTCTGAAGGTATCTATCTCACTTTTAGAGACAAAACTTTATAGAACGTGACTATAATTATTTGTTTGTATTAATATTAAAAATAAAAAAAAAATTTTATGAAGATAATTAAATAAAATTAAAAAATATATATTTAGAATATTTTTTATATAAGATAAATTAATATTCAGTTTAAGTATTTAATTTAGTTCTGAAGGTTTTTTTTTAATAAAAAAGGGAAGTTGTCAAGTTTAATATTTAAATTAAAAATACGACAATTCCAGCTCTGTTTGTCTAATAAGTAATAAGATTTGTACGATTATGTTTGTTTGCTTGCATTTCCTTATGTTAGTTTACCTTTTTTAAAAAATTCCCGTTTGTTTATTTACCAAAAGAAAATTTCTCCTCTAAATTATTTACAATATCCCATTACAAACGTATACGTAATACATAGATTTGTGTGTATATTAATACGTTTGTTTACATTTATTCAAGTTCCCTTCAAACATTTGGAAGATAAATTTGTTGCCAATCGTCCAGACGTCCCTTCTTAGTGACTTCTAGATGTTCGAAATTTACAAAATACATTGCTATTGCCCATTCATCTTCCATATGCCAATTCATAGTGACTTCTATATAATTGCCAGAAGTGTGTACGAAATTTATAAAAACAAAATACATTACTATTGTTCTTTCATATATATATATACTTAGTAGTCACTATGATATGACGACGATTCTCATTTAACAAAATTAATCTTCTTGGCGTGTGTTAGAAAGATTGTCAGTTTTTTTTATAAAAAGAAAACAACACAATAGGTAAAATCATGAACTTCAGCAATAATTTAACTTAAGTATAGTTTGGTTGTAATATTAAATATGAGAAGAAAAATGTTCCTCATAATGAGGTGTTTTATAATCAACAAAGGATATTTTAAAAAAGTAAGTAGATCTTATTTAACTAGTAATAATGGATTTTTTAATTTAAATTATTTTAGAAAATTCCATCGAACAGGCATGTATTTCCATATTTGAAAAAGTTCAAAACTTTTCTTATCTAAATGTCTTGTCGCATTCTTTAATTATAAAAACGATTATAAATATTATTTTTTTTTTAAGGTACCGGAAGTTTCTCATAATGATTTTATTTGGAGTTCTCTAAATATAAAATTAATTTGAGTCGTCTGGAAGATACTTCCACCAGGAACAGTTCTTCCCGACGGAAATTGTTTTTTATGAAAATTTGGCAATAGTTTTGGCGATGAATTTCAACAAGATTCTTCTTAGTCGCTTCCGCAACAGAAAATGTTTTCGGGGTTAGCTTATATTAATACTGTATGTATATATGTATTTATGTATGTATGCATGTATGTATGTATATATGGTGTGTTTGTTTCTATTTATGTTTATGTTTGTTTACCTTTTTTGGGGCTATACACTATATGTAACCAACAACAACTAACATAGCTGGCAATTACTGTTATTTGTAAACAAATACAATTGATGTCAATTGCATTTGATTTTGACTTGCATTTAAATACAGATGTCATATCTTTAAATATTAAAAACTGTATTCATATAAATAACAAAAAAAAAAAAAAATAATAAAAAAATAAATAAATAAATTTAAGGGAAAAATGAAGTAAAAATTAATATAAAAAATAAAAAAATAATAAAGTAAAAAAATATATTTTAAAGAAAATTTTGAACAAATAAGACTAAATTTTAAATAAAAAACTTTGTAATATCAAATATATGTTAAATATTTTTTTTAAATATGTAATTTTTAAATCAAATTAATTTTTATCATCTATATCATAAACAACTTTTAAATAAAATTCCTTTTAATTTTAATTTTTCATACAAATTTTGTCTCTAAAATGTAATTCAAAATTTATTTGTGAATGCGGGAGTATAAATTTAAAATAATTATACATTTAGTTTATTGAATTATTTATTATTATTATTATTATTATTATTATTATTATTATTATTTTTCTTAAAATCGTTAAAATCTTATTTATTTCAAGTTATTTTTTTGTTCAAATTGGTTTAGAGTCTCTGTAATTATTTAAATACTTTAACAATAAACTTTATTGTCTTCTCATAACTTTTTTTTTAATTCAAAAAATGTGTCAAAGTAGTCTTTATTTTAAAAATAAAATAAAGACTACTTTTTTAAAATAAAGACTACTTTGACACATTTTTTGAAAACAAATATTCCGATTCTTCTTTAGGTTTAAATAACACGTTTTTTTTTTTTCTTATTATTAGCGTAAAGCATTTTTTTAAGTTTTGTTTTTTTTTTTATTTAAATGTTTGGCATTTTTATGCTAATTTATCTTCCGTGTTAATTTTAGTTTTACTTTTAATAATACACATTTGTGCGTGTTATTTTTTCTATAATAGAAATAAATTAACTAACCCATTTCTTTGTTTAAAAATGTTCTTTACAAAATTAAAAAAAGAAAAAAACAAAGTCGTATTTAAACAAGTGGAAGTGTTATATTCGGCTGGGTCGAATCTTTTATACCCTTCACAAAATCTGTAATTCATAAATATATAAACATATTGGAATTATCTCTTATCAAAATTTTTGCTTTAATCTGGAAATGTACTTAATATTTGTATGCTGGTGTTAACAATGACATCGTAAATTTGTAACATAAAGTGTCCCCGAAAAATCATTTTGCATATGATTTAGGAAGATAGCTCAGACCATCTGAGATGAAGGGCTCAATAAAGAAGAGGAATGCAAAATTTTAAATTTCTTTTCAGTTTTCTACCAAAATTAAAATTTTAAACTTGAATTGGCTTTTTTAAAATTTTCAGAATTTTAAAAAAGACACAATTCCACCAAACATGATATGCCATCTTATTATCTACATTTAAAAACCTAAAACACAATTACAGTTAAGTGATAATATTTTAAGAAAACCTATTTTTTTTTACAAAAAATATGCCCATATTAAAACAAAATTGAAATGGATTCTACGAGTATACCTGAAGATTTGTAACCTAGAACACTTCCACTAGACCATAGAAATTTTGTTGAAAAACAATTATATGTACTCCTCATATACGTGAACAGTATAAAAATCCATAGTGTTGTTCACTATATGTTGAAAATATTTAAAATGCAAAAAAAAAAAAATGTTTACACAAATTAAGAAAAACTATTTTTTGAAGAAAACTGAATTTTTAACAAGAAAACTGAAATTAAACCTGAGATCTTTTACCGAGTTTTACTGGGATCTTTTGTCATTGATGAATTATCCAGCCTGACACACAAAAACTCTTAATTCAAAAG
This sequence comes from Protocalliphora azurea, assembly GCA_932274085.1. Classification (NCBI taxonomy): domain Eukaryota; kingdom Metazoa; phylum Arthropoda; class Insecta; order Diptera; family Calliphoridae; genus Protocalliphora; species Protocalliphora azurea. The sequence goes on from OW026523.1 coordinate 7,031,192, forward strand.
ACTCAAAATGCTCAGAATGCCGGTTCTGACAAGAAGAAGATGATTGAAAAGAAGCCTAAGACCTTCAACGTTTGATGTTCATTAGACATTGAGTTAGAAAAATCTTTCTAAATCTCCAGTCTTTGATATGACCCATTCAGCTTTTATTTGTAAAGAGAGAAGAACAATGAGAAGAAGTTACGGATCGTCTGTAATTGACGATCTTTACGATCTATTAGGATTTGAGTTGAATTATGTTAAAGTTTTTGGAAGCACTTTTGCTTTTAACAGTAGGACAAATTATCATTCGCTTTTGATAATCTCTCTAACCTAACAATTCTTTCATCATCTGTATTTGACGATCTTTATGATCTATTAGAGATTTATTTGGAACAGAGCCTGAAAATAATCATAGAATTTTCAATCATTGATGATCATTCTCACCTATAGGACAATAAATTGGAGTGTACTTTGGATTTTAAATAAAATAAGTTTGTATCGAGTCTCTTTGGGTTTCCACCTCTTGATGAGCAAAACAATGAGAAGTTGGGGATCATCTGTATTTGATGATCTTTATGACCTATCAGACATCGATTTGAAGCAGGTTATGCTTTTTAAAAGGAGTTTAGCTTTTTACAGTAGAAAATCAAGCCCTTCGAAATCCTCCACTTCTGATAATTTTTATAACTTGTGGATCAATTCTTCATCATTTGTATTTGACGATATTTATGACCTAACAGAGATTGACTTGGTATATTTTAATGATTTTAAGAACAGTTTGCTTTTTAACAGCAGGCAATCAAGCCTTTTCAAATCTACTATCTCTAATAATCCCTCTATCCTCAAATGATGAGTTTGGTTTTAGGAAGAGAATGTTATTTTAATTACGTTGAAATATAAAATTAACCAAAAGTTTGTATATAATTTTTGGAAAAATATCAGAGAATATTATATGAGATTCTAGGAATTGTAAAAGGTTTTCTTTAACAAAACCTTAGAATGTGTTTTCAAAATTTAAATTTCTCGAAAAGTCTTTTGATATTCATTGAATATAAATATTTTTCTTTACAAAAACTTTTAGTTTCAATTTCAAATTGTACATAAATATTCGTTAGAGCCTTGCATGTGTATATTTATTACGAAATATTTATTATTATTTTTGGAATTCAAAGCGTATTTGTTCAACAATTGTTGTTACAATTCCTCCTTAGGCCAAACCAACAATAAATACATTTTAATGTTATTAATAAACTATGGTATAGTTAACCATTATATATGGTATAGGTACGTATAAAATTCAATTAAATTTCATGATACAGTGACCAAAACCAAATATGGATTTCAGTCGCCATTATTAAATAAACGAAATACTATTTGACAAATAACAACAAAAAAAAAGCTTCCGTTGTGACAAACGTTTACTTTTTGTTCATTTACAATTTCAAAATGCTTTGCAGGTCTAAGACAGCAGCTTAAAACAAAAGTTGTTGTTTGTATTTTTTTTTTTTTTTTTTTTTTTTTTTTTTTGGTATTGACAGCAAAAATATTTTTTTAATACCAATACCTTACACAAATAAAATTTAAAGCTACCCGTATCGGACCTTACTCATAAGTATCCTCAAATATAGTAACAAGTCTTTTTTTATTTTTTTAAAAATGTCTTTTTTAAAAATCGCTGTAATAAGCCTCATTAAGGGCATTGAATATTGAACATTGAATATTGAATAAAAATTTAAAGTTTAACCATAATAATCGTAGCTAAATAATGTTAATTTATTATTAAGTATTAAATTGGAAAAACTACAAATTTCACTTTCAAATTGAATTGTCTACGCTTCATTTGTTTTTAAGCCTTGTTTTAAATATTTGGTATTATTTATAAACTTGCTAAAGCCTTAACTAAATTTGTACACGTTTTTTTTTTCTTAAAATAATTTTTTAAATTATTAAAAATAAAACAATAACAACGAAATAAAAATCAAGTTTAAAGACCTTTAAAGCCAAGTTTATAATTTATAAAACAGGTCTATAAAAAATATACAATAAATAATACTTTAAAGCAGAATTTTTTAGTTAAAAATAAATTTAAGGGTAAGATAAATGTGGTTTAAAAAGCCACATTAAGTAGAAATTAAAATAGGGATATCTTAGGTCTATTAAAAGTATAATTTAGGAAAAATATTCACATTTTCCCATAACATTTTTTCTTTAGTTATACGTTAAACTTGGATTAAATTAATTCCACATCAATTTTTATGCTGCATTTCCAAAAAAGGCAAATAACCGTTAAATAAATAACTAAATTTAAGCAACAAAATCTATAATGAAAATCACTTATTTCTTTCACCTTTTCGTTCTCTTAGCTTGCAGTGAAATATTCGGTTCAATTCGAGACAATATGGCACATTTTTATTATCTATGAAATATCCGATTCCTATGGAAGCACCCTTTACTCTCGATAAAACCCCCCAGATTGCTTACTGATATAACTGAACAGAACGCTCGCTGAGATACTTGAATCTTCTTGTTTATTTGCTGCCTCCTTTCGAGCTCTTATTCCGCAGTAAAATTCTCAATTCACTAGGAGATCATATGTCTCATTATTATTGTCTATAGAATGCCGAATTCCTATGTAAGCACCTGCACTCAAAAAAAAATCGCCCCCACCTCTAAGAATGCTTAGTGATACATGTGAAAAGAACTCTCGCTAAAAACTTGAGACTCCATTGTTGCAGTGGCGGTCATTTGTATTGACTCCTCTTTTTTCTCAAATAAATAACTTCTAATCATAATCCATTAATCATTATGGAGAAAACCTAAACGTTCTGAAATCCGTCCTATCATGCAGTATCCTTTAAGGTTACCTGTTAGAAATGAAAATATTTCCTTTCTGAAACTCCTATCTCTATCAAGTGAGTGCCAAAGGAATCTAGACATCCTACAATTTATGATCATAGATCATCTATGCGACCTTACTTTCAACTCCTATTTTCCGATTACCTTTGACATTTCGACTAAAGGAACCATGCAGGAAAAAGAAGTACTAAAGGGCCCTTCGAAAATACTTTATTACATCGGCAGAATACCTCCTCCTCACATTACAGACTCGCTTCCATTTAACACAATGTATCATGGGTCTCCCTTGCAAAATAAAGGAGTAGGAATAGACAAGGTCTTAAATAAATCGACTCCCTTCTGTCCAATGCTATTTAAACAGAGTCGGGAATTTTATTTTATTTAAAAAATAAAAAGGCTATCTACTCTAACGATTCTTAAAATAAGACCCAGAAAATGTCACTAGTTAATAAGTGAGCGATTTACCATCTAGTTAGCGAAACGTTTTTTTTTTTTTTTTTTTTGAGACTAGGAATTTTCATATAAGCATTTTCATATAATGCGCAGGAATCTCGTATGTTCCCACTAAGAATATATATGTACTTCCATCCATGCATCATTTCATTTTCATGAATATCCTTATGTCTTGACACCCAGATTAGTCTTACTTCGTGCTACTTTAGTTGAGATAGAAAGTAGGACCCTGATCACGGCCTGACTTTTCACATAAAAATCGTTAGTTAATGCTTCAGTTATGTCAGCTTATATCTCTACCTGGAATATTGTACATGTATGAGGCAATCTCAGATATCAAAAGAATCAGATCTCCAGAAAATCTTTTATCTTTTGTTGAACCATCAGTGAATACTGCGATCGTTCCTTACACTCTCATATGCCATTTCATTCCCACGATTTTCTTCATTCCCTGGCAACCACATTTGACTGACATTATGACGCCCTAGCTTAGGTTTGAGTGAATTGAAAACGGATCCCACACACATTTAGAACCATGACAGCGGCCAGACTATCCACATATATATCATTTGTTGATGCTTCCGAAACAAATTCCCCAATATGTCTAATAACCACAGTTATCACTTATATCTCTGTCTGGAATTCTGTGCATTTCTCAGTCTATCTAAGAGATTTCGAAAAATCCAGATCTTCAAAAATGTTGGCACTTGAACGAATACTGATATCGCTTTTTTATAAAAATAGTGTTTGACTACTAGTTTTCGCCATCAGGTATTATTGTCTTAAAATATTTATCAGATGCTTGACTTCCCAGACAGAAGAGCCAATCGCATTCTCCTGAAAAACTTAGTATGCCGCCCGGTTATCCCTTTCAGATATTCTTATCCTAAAAGTTTTATCAAATTTTCACTCTCGATCACTATCAGCAGGATATTGCCATGGGATCACGCTTGCCTTCACTCATTGGAAGAGCGAAGTTAGGTGAGATGTTTTTAATAAAGGAAAAAGTATAGCTAGATTTAGCATGGTGTCGTTGGCTTATGGAATAGAACTCAATGCACCAGTAATTGCAAGACAGCCTACTTTCCGCACCTTGTTAATGTTTCTTAGTATTGACCGTTTACCACTTGACAAGTATATCTTTAAGTCAGAATCTAACCTAATAAACGCCTATATTTTCCCAAAGGCCCACTTGTATGTATAGAAAGCACACAAGGCATTATTCATCCTAATCTTCCAAGAAAACTTCAAGTTGATTATCACGTTAAGATATTTGAACTCTTAAGAAACTTTCAGTGTCCTCTTGTTCATAAAGGAGAGATGTGTCTTAATATTTAGCGCACTCAACCAAACAAGTACCATATAAGTTTAATTGAGTGTCTAAAAACCGCTAATCTGATAGCACAAGGTCTTATGCATCCTAATCTCATACACGAAAGCTTCAAATCGAATATCAGGCTTAGATATAGATAGTTCAAAGTCTTGAATTTTATAGCTTGTGGTAAAAAGTTACAATTACCAGTAGATTATTTACTTTCGCCCATTTAAATAATTCATACAATGCAGATTCCATTTCCATGAGATCATTTAATGTGGTAATAAATTTCCCTGCAATCAGGGAATTGATTCTGAGCAGAACCAATTGTACATGGAGTAATAAAACAAACTGCAGAGGAGTGTCAAGAGCACAATGATGGGTTATTATATAATTAGGAAGATAAAAGTGGAATAGTGACATGTCAAACTTCTAAAGAACGTGTGAGGATTTCAGCCACCCGGAGATGGAGGACCATATTTTGTCTCTCTGTGAGACACGATTGTCTCACTACTAGTCAGACGATTTCACGATGAGCTGCATAATATAATAGAGTTCGTCCCAAATCCCAAATAAATTATTTCGAGTTCGCACCGTTAAAAGGATTTTAGCAGATCTTGACATAATTAAGCCTCCAGGTCTAGATAGCACAACAATACCAGTGCTCCTCGTACATCCATTAGCAAAGTTTTGCAGCATTATAAATCATGCCGGAAAATGTAGCAAGTATTCCTAAAAATATAGAAGATAAAGCCTTGAAAATTCAATATTCCAATATTTCTTCCTTTTATTCCAAAGTCATGGTGAATACGGTGAACATCCATTCCTATCTACTCTTTTTTAGATGACAGCAACATTTACTAATTATATTGATCTAGTCTCTTGGAGATTAGAAAATTTAAAATAGCTCTCGTATATGGGACGGCAATTCAAGCCATATTTTAGAACTTCGCGCTCAGCTGAGCCCGAAGGTGCTTATTGATTACAGTAGGATATGTATTTCTCTTGATTCATTGAAACATAACCGCAATGTGTGGGTTATTTTTCACTATTCCATCCTTATAACAATGGAATGTGTTCTGATGAAATTTGGAAATTTATTTCCCATCTCCTTTTATTTTATCATAATACACACAGAAGTACACATCCCCTTGTTATCAGTGGTCAGTGGATCACACGACACAATATTAGAAAAAAATTTATTCGAATGTGTAATAAACATCCTACAGAAGTATTTTCTTTTGCCTCAAACTTAGTGAAATTCAAATCTAACACCTACAAACAATACTCGCTCTTTTATCATTTCCATATCATATTTTTCCATATATTTTCAAATTTAAAATCGTTAATTACCAAAAAATTTGGAAAGTTTATTATTTTTAAACAATTTCATTACAATATCTACCTCTTCTTTCCAATCAATTGCAAAACTAACCCCACAAATTCTTTTTTTTCCTTACAGCGATGTCATAATGGAACCCATGACAGCCTTAGTATTGGCCTTTCAACTTTTGGCCCTCTTCTCCATAGCCGGAGCTCTTATTATCTATCTCATCTGTAAAGTACGTGAGGACAGTGTCGAAAAAGCGGAACAACTTAAATCGAATACGGTTCTAGTAACCAGTGCCGATACCGCTTTGGGTTTACAACTTTGCACTCATTTGGCTAGCAAAGGATGTCGTGTAGTGGCTGGTATGCGTGATGGAGTAGATAGTTTGCCGGCCAAACTTTTGGTGGGCTGGTTAAAAATGCGTGAATTTACTGAAGCTCCGGTCTCAGGCACTATTATACCCATGCTTTTGGATGTTACCAAGGATGATGTTTTGCGTGAGGCCACCGAAATCATGGGTTCACATTTAAGTGTAGGCGAACAAGGTATAGCGGCGGTTATTAATACCAGTGGCACTTTCTATCGAGGACGTATTGAATCCCAAGAACTCTATCAAATGGAACAAATGTTTAAAACTAATATTTTGGGTTCTTTGCGTATAGCCAAAGCTTTTGTGGACTTTTTGAGACCGACTAGAGGACGTTTGATTTATTTGGGTGCTGGCAGTGGAGGTCAGGGTGATGGTTTAATTGCCTATAATGTATCACGTGTGGCTACCGATAAATGTGTGCAAGAATTAAGACGTGAGTTGCAGCCATTTGGTGTAAGTGTTGTATGTTTGGATACTTGTGGTTTGCATGCTGAGACGCTCTATAAACCACCAACAGCTCAAAGTAAGTGAGATGGTAGATTCAAAATGCAGTGAAGTGGAAGAAATAATTTTTATTTATTATTATTTTTTTTTTTTTGTTCATTTCACTTTACTTTTTTTCTTGATGTTAAATTTTTTTCTTTTTATTTTCCTTTTACTGGCTTTTTTGTTTGTTTCGTTTTGTTTACTTTAGTCTCCAGCGGTGCCCCTACAACCTATACAGCCAATGTTTTAAGTCCCAGTGCATTGCATGTGGTTGAGAGAGCTTTATGGGATCAAGCACCTCATGAACGTTATTCATTGTTGGCCTCTACTAAATATCAATTCGCGTTGCCATGTCGTTCTTCTATACGTTTGTCAAACAAGACCTCTCCATCTAAAACCAACAATGTCAAGCAACCCAGGGAACCTCAAGAAACCAAGGGAGAAGTACAATGTGTTTGATTAAACCAGCCACGCCAGCCACAAACAGCAAATCAAAAAAAATTTGTTTTGTCTGCGGAAACGAAAAGAAAAACATTTCAATGGAATTTCTTTTTTTTTATTTTCCCCCCAAAGATTTTGTTAAAAGAAATGCAAATTTAACGAATAAATGAACAAGAATAACGAAAATTAAAAAGTACAAGAGTTGATTAGAAAAAATTTTAAATATTTTGTTTAACAAAATCTGGGTTTTTTTATTATTATATACTTTTTTTAAGAAATTTTGTAAATAAACAAAATTTAAATTTTATTATTTTCTAACAGATTTGTTCAACATTTTTATTTTTTTATTTTATAAACTGTCTGCTCTATACTCTAAAAAAAAAAAACAAAAAACCCTTAAAGCAAACAATTGGCCACAAAATTTTTTAAGATTTACATATGTATATAAATATAAGTTCATTATTTTTTATATAAAAAAACTTTTAAAATAATATTAAATTTAATAAAAAGAAGAAATGTGACAGATTTCTTATAATAAAACATAATTTCAAAAATAATAATTAAAATGTAGTTTTATTAACAAAGTGATACGGTTTCCAAAAAAAAAAAAAAAATCTGAACTAAAAAAATATTCCAATTTTTACAAATTAACCCATAACCAAAAAAAAAAAAAAAAAAGAAAAAATAATATTAGCTGCAATTAAACTTTCTTCATTCGTATTTAGTTATGAAATCATAACGCAATACACTGGCTGGTAATATATCACCCGCATGGGCCTCTGGTTTATCAGCGGTGCGTGCTGGTAGGTGAACAAGTACATCGGCTCCTACAATACTTTGCAAACGACTGCTCATCTATTCAAGTGTGATAAATTTAAAGCGAAAGTGTTATTAAAACATTAAAGTAGACAGAGCAAACAAGTGTTTAATTATGAATTAAAATGAAATTGAAACGAGGAGAGAGAGAGGTACAGAAACGCATGAGTATTAAATGAAGTTATACGATTTATTTTTATAAAAAAACAAACCTGATTGCCAGTTATTGAAGCGTATAGTTGACCATTTTTACTGGTTATCGTGGCACGCATGTATTCCGGTCTGGGATCTAAAGCTACTTGAGGATTTTGTAGCTGTCGTACAAAATATAGAGATGAAAAAAAAAAAACAGAAAAACATATATGAGTGCTCTGGTTTGTAACTAGTCTCTTGTTGATTAATAAAATGATATAATTTTTATGGGAAAAATGGATACAGGTTATGTGAAAATAAGAAATGTTGCCTTAGAATTTATCTTTAACTTATTGAGAACAAAACGAGTTTGTTTAGCAAATTTATTTAAAGAATGTTGCTTCAAAATTCAGCTTTATTTAGATTTAATTTTTTATTGATTGAGAACAAAACGAGATTGCTTAGAAAATTTAATTAAAGAATGTTGCTTTAAACTGCAGTTTTATTTATTGAGAACAAAACAAAATTGCACATAAAGTTTATTTATAGAGGACTCCATGGAAACCAAGGTTGAATTAACAATCCGCTTTAAATTTAACACACTACGTTCTATAAGGTTTTTGTTACACATACGAACACTAGAGAAAAACACTTTAATCATTAATTTATTTATTGAGAACAAATTAAATTCGCTTAAATAATTTTTTTGCACTTAACACTTGCATACTTAAAAAAACATTTTAAATTCAGCTTTCAATTTTTATTAGACCTTTATTTTATTGACTGAGAACAAAACAAGATTGTCCACGAAATTAATTTATAGATGATTCCTTTATAAAGCTTTTGCAACACATATAAACACTAATAAAATAACTAATCACTAGAGGTGCTAAAGCCAAAATCTTATATTCTCACCAAAAATCGATTTTTTTATATGAAAAACCAAAATCACATTTTTAAAGGAAATTATAGGCGCTAGAGCCAAAAGTATCGAAATCTGTGGTCACTTATATTTCTCACAGTGTGAAAAACTAAAATCACACTTTAACCAAAAGGATGAAAATCTGTGATCACTTATATTCTCACCAAAAATCGATTTATTTTATGAAAAACTAAAATCTCATATTTAAAGGAAACTAGAGGCGCTAGAGCCAAAAGTGATCAGAATCTCTGATCACTTTATTTTTCAACGAAAATCAGTTTTTTTATGCGAAAAACTAAAATTTTTAAGGTAAACTAAGGCGCTAGAGTCAAAAGGATCAAAATCTGTGATCACTTATATTTCTCACCAAAAATAGATTTTTGTAAACGAAAATCTAAAATCACATTTTAAAAGGAAACTAGAGGCGCTAGAGCCAAAAGTGATCAGAATCTCTGATCACTTTATTTTTCAACGAAAATCAGTTTTTTTATGCGAAAAACTAAAATTTTTAAGGGAAACTAAGGCGCTAGAGCCAAAAGGATCAAAATCTGTTGTCACTTATATTTCTCACCAAAAATCTATTTTTTAAATGAAAAACTAAAATCACATTTTAGTCAAAAGGATCAAAATCTGTTGTCACTTATATTTCTCACCAAAAATCGATTTTTTATATGAAAACCTAAATCTCATTTTAAAATGAAACTAGAGGCGCTAGAGCCAAAAGAATCAAAATCTGTAATCACTTATATTTCTTACCAAAAATCGATTTTTTTTATATGAAAAACTAATGTCTCATATTTAAAGGAAACAAGAGACGCTATAATTACTTTATTTCTCAACAAAAATCAGTTTTTTATATGAAAAATTAAAATCACATTTTAAAAGGAAACTAGAGGCGCTAGAACCGAAAGAATCAAAATATGTGATCCTTTATATCCCTCACCAAAAATCTATTTTTTATATGAAAAGCTAAAACCTCATTTAAAAAAAAAAGCTAGAGGAGCGAGAGTCAAAAAGATCAAAATTTGTATGCACATATATTGCTCACCAAAAATCTATTTTTTAAATGAAAAACTAAAATCAAATTTTAGCCAAATTTAGCAAAAAGGATGAAAATATGTTATCACTTATAAAAAATCGATTTTTTTATATGAAAAATAAAATCACATTTTAGCCAAAGGGTGAAAATCTGTGATAACTTATATTTCTCACCAAAAATCGATTTTTTATATGAAAATCTATGATCTCTTTTTAAAAGAAAACTTGAGGTGCTAGAGCCAAAAGGATCAAAATCTGAGATTATTTATATATATTTTTTATTTATTTATTCAGCATCGTGGTATAAAGTCTTCAAGGCCAAAACATACACATGTATTACATAGTAATAATTCTGAGTATTAAAGTATACAAAAATAAAATGCTTTCAGCTAAATAATTTGGAAGTTTGAGAAAAAAGGCATTGTTGGAAAACTATTCTTAATTATGTTATAAAACAAAGCCAAATTACGACATTTCACAAAGTTCTTGAAAGAACGACCAAGAGGTTGGTGAACATAAGCCGAAATATGATCCCAACGTCTTATATTATAAACAAATCTAACAGTAATATTAACAATACATTTCATTCTATTAAGAGAGATATCAGAACATCTAAATATTATATCAAGACAATATAAGACCTGTAGAGCATGAGCTAATTTTCGTCGAACACGATAAGATAGATACGTATTAATCGAGTAAATTCTTCTTAGTGCCTACCACACTTTTCCAGATATGAAGTCAATATGACATCCAAATGTGATGGAAGTTTAATAATAAGTTCGAAACAAGTGGAAAAATAAGTTTAATAAATTATAATAAATATAAATAAATTGTATTCTTTAGCAAAGATCGGTTTTTTAAATGAAAATCTAAAATCTTGTAAGAAAAATAGAAAAAATAAAATGTCTTACTACTTTATTTTAATCGAATTTTTATGAAAAATTCAAGTGATAACTGATGATTTGCTTCTGAAATGGGGCCTTATTTAAGAACAAAAAGGGGAATTAATTGTCAAATTCTGAAATGCTATTATTATGAAATAATTGTTAAATGTAATTCTCAAATTGCATTTACAATTTTTTGTGAAGTTTCATTTTGTATAGACTCGTAATTTTGTCCTATCAATATATGTACGTATTAATTAATTGGAAAGTATTTGATTAAATAAATTTATTTAAGAATGATTTGATAATAACATTTAATATTTAATAGTATAATCTTACTATTTTTTCAAATATTTTTAAAGTTATCTTTAGGTTTGAATATGATTCAATAATAACATTTGATATATACTTGATAATGTACTGTTTTTCAAACGTTTTTCCTCAAATTGAAATTTTTTCTCAATTTGAAATCAAACTTAAAATTCAAACCTCTACCTACAGTTGAAATAAGTTTGAGAAACACATTTGATATCAATTGTTAAAGTCATCATATCTCAAACGTTTGACATCATGTTTGCTGGGTAATTATGTGAAAAATTTATAAATGATTGAAACACTTACTGCCTGTTTTTATAACACGAGCGCAAAAACGACTCGTCTAGCTTACATTTAAAACAAAAACAAAATTTGAAAATTTGTTTTAAATGCTAGTTAGACGAGTCGTTTTTGCGCTCGTGTTATAAAAACAGGCAGTTAAATTAAAAAATATATGTAAATAGAAAAATCACTTACCGTTACTTGTACCACTGGTAGCATACATTTTTCATAAGTCCAACCACTGGCCCAACGTATGGCAGGCAATGAGAACATATGGAAGCAAACAAAGGCCGAGACAGGATTTCCGGGTAAACCAAAGAAATATTTATCATTTTTCGAAGCAAATGTCATAGGTTTACTGCAAATAAATATAATTTTATCTTAAAAAAAATTAACTGATTAAACGTTAACTTACCCTGGTTTCATATTTACTCTTCCCACATGCAAGCTAAAGCCTAATTTCTGCAAAACCGGCTTAATGTAATCTTTATCACCCATGGAAACCCCACCACTGCAGATAACAAAATCTACCTCATCGTAGATGGTTTGTAAAGTCTCGTAAACTTCTTCAAAACTGTAAATATATAAAAATAATTTAAAATAATAAATTAATCAATTTTTGCTTTATAAAATTTATTATTAACTTACTCATCCGTCAATACTTTAGTGATCACACAATCAAAACCAAAATAATGCAATAACTGCTTTAACATTGTGGTATTTGAATCATATATTTTGCCCTCAATGGGATAATCCAAAGGATCTAATAATTCACTACCCGTGGAGACAACAGCCACCAATGGTTTGTGCAGGGGAACAGCATGACCCACAGAAGCCATTAAAGACTTAACTACCACCGGCGATAGATCCACACTGGGGAAAAGAGGCGAATTTTTTGCCAAATCACAGCCTACAGGTCTAGAATTATTAATTATTTTAGAAGATATTTGTTCAAATTATTAAATTCTTTATTTTACCTTATATCCAAATCCTTTTTGGGCTCTACTAATATCTCTACCAAATCTTCCAAGCCATTTTTTTTGGTCTTTAACAATTTGGTATCCTCTATTTGTATAACACAATCCGCTTTAAGAGGCACCGGAGCTCCTGTATTAATTTTGTAACATTCATCTTCTTGAAAATCAGCTTCTATAAGACTATCACCAGCTGATATATAACCTAAAACCTTTTTAGAACCTGAAAACCCTGTAGATTTCATGGCATAACCATCTTTAATGGAGGCTCTAAAGGGAGGTATATCTACCGGAGATTTGAAATCTTTGATCAATTGAGGCAAAGTAGCTTGAGATTTTATGGTTTGTAGAATAATATTTAAGGTTTCATTAACTGGCAGCATGGGAAAAGGAGAATTGCGATCATTAGCATCTCCCTTGCCGGTTTTATGGGGGCATACATGTGTTGCTGAGACAGCAGCTGGTGCCGGATTACTTTGTGTATTACTCTGTATTTGTTCATGGATCTTTTTCACCAAAGCCAATTCGTTATTTAATAAATGCAAAGCATGCGGTAATAAATCCTTAACATAATCAAAACATTCTATTACCGCCTTTTCACTACCCGGAAAATTCAAAATCAAAGTTTTGCCCGCAATGCCACAAAGACCACGTGACAAAGCGGCAAATTTTGTATTTTGCAAGGAATGCAATGCCAAGGCCATTGATAGCTGAGGACAATCTTTATCTATAACAGCCTTGGTGGCTTCCGGGGTAATATCTCTAGGAGCAAAACCCGTGCCACCAGTAGTTAAGATACAAGAGACACCTACTTCCGGCGAAGATAATTGTTTTAGTTTTTGTGCTATTAAATCTTGTTCATCGGGTAAAATTTCTTTAATAACACGAGAATTTTCAAAGTTTTCAGCTAATAATTGTGACAAACGGGGGCCACTGCGATCTTTAGTGGCATCTTGATGGCAAGTGTCACTTACTGGGAGGGAAAATTTTCATTCACAAGCAAATTTTTCTATATAATGAAGAAAACTTACCGGTAATTACAGCAAATAAAATTTCTGACATTATTTGCAAAGAATTTTAGGAAAAATTGCACAACTTCAAAGAAAACAATTACAAAACAATCAACCACTTGTTGCAGATTATAAAAAATAAACAAAAGTTAACAAAAAATGTTAGCTAACAGTGAGCACTATTTTAAATATAAAGGTAATTAAAAAAATGATGCCAGACAAACAAAAAAAAGGATAAAAAATTATTCAACATAAAACTTTTCAATGTGAGGATGAAATCGTAAACTTGTATTTTTTAATATTCAAATTTGAAAGAAGAAAAATTAAAAAAAATAATTTGGAAACATATTTCGTTTTCTAAATAATTTTAAGAAATTCAAAGGAATACACAACAGTTTACAAGGAGTGTTCATGCAATACATAAGTATCATAGTGTCTATATTAGACAATTTTTTATCAAAACAAACGTCAAACTTAATACGAATTTGTGGAAAGTGACAACAGTTGCACAAAAACAACAATACGGCGTATTCATTATTGTTTTTTATATGTGGAGTTTGACAACTGTAACAACCAAAATAATAATCAACTGTTTAACTAAGGTTACCTTGTATATATTCGCACTGATTTTGACGTTTGTCTTAATAAAAGTTTGCCTAATGTAGATACCAGGTATAACATATAATTTTATGAATTATGTAAATTTATTTGTATGAATGAAAACCCTTAATAAAAAGTTTACAATATACACTTAAATTTAATTACATTGTGTCTATACTAGACAAATTTTTATCAAGACAAATTTTTATCAATGCCAATGTGTACAAAGTAACGTCAGTTAAACAGCAGATTATTTTTGGTTATTACATCCGTCAAACTGCATATATGAAAACATTAATGATTTTGCCTTATTGTTGTATTTGTGCAACTGTTGCTACCCTCCATAAATTCGCGTTCATTTTGACGTTTGTCTTTATAAAAAATTGTTTAATGTAGACACTATGTTCAAATTGGTTTACACAATGTCTACATTACACAAATTTTTATCAAGACAAACTTCAAACTTAATACGAGTTTGTGGAAAGTGGCAACAGTTGTACAAAAACAACAATATGGCGTATTCATTATTGTTTTTTATATATGCAGTTAAACAACTGTAACAACCAAAATAATAATCAGCTGTTTAACTAAAGTTACCTTGTACATATTCGCACTGATTTTGACGTTTCTTTTAATAAAAATTTGCCTAATGTAGACACTAGGTTAGAAAATGTAAGAAAGTGTTTTCTATTTCTATAACACAAAATTAACAATTTAATTAAATATATATCAAATAATGAAAATATTTGTTAATAAAATACCTAAACTAATATTTTCGTTTTATTTAATAAAAAATATTCTGCTAACCTCTCTTAGTGAATGTTTTTTTGTATAACCCAACATCCCTGGTTTATAATTTGCAAGTTTTTTACAAAATGAATTAAAAATTAACAATTTTAAAACCACTAAATATAAGTAGATAAAATTATATAAATAAATAAATTACTATTTTGTGTCCAAATAAGAGAATATATTCTTTGCTATCCTTTCTTAGTGTTTATCGGTGTTTACAAAAATAAATAAACATTAACAAGGAAATTTTCAATTTTTCTTAAAAATCCCTAAAACTAAACGAAAAATATGGCAGAAAACACAAATAGTAGCAAGGTAACCATTTATTTTTTCTAAAAACTTGTTTGCATTACATATATATATATTTTTCCTAGAATCCTTTGCTCAACAATGTTATTACCAATGCCTTTCTGCCAAGCGATGAAGATCTCTCTCCCGGCCGTCGTAACTTACGCCGTTGGTTAGGAAAACCTTTTAGGGTGGTCATTACAGATGGGCGTGTATTGGTAGGCTTTTTTAATTGCACCGATAAAGATGCAAACATTGTGTTATCTATGTGTGTGGAATTCTTAGAGGGTGGCAAAGATGCTCGTATTTTGGGTAATGTTATGATACCCGGGAAGCATATAGTCTCAGTTTCTGTAGATATGCCTCAGGAAGAAGTTTATGCAGTAAAATTATAAGCAAATTTTAATGTTTAAACATTTTTTTTATTAAATTATTAAAAACATAAAAATTAACAATAGTTCTTTATTTCTTAACATTATTGCCCCGTTTTTTGGGCCTTGTCATCGAGAGGATCAAAACCTTGTTGCATTTTCTCCTTAAATTGTTCATAGGTACGTTTACGATCAAAATGTTTTACCCAAGTACTGGGACAGCTAGTCTCAAATAATATGCGCAATTTTTTACAAGCGTCCGGCACTTTTTCACCCGACGTGGAACTGTGTTGGGGAGCATTTTCACTTAAACACTTCCAATAGTCATCACGATGGCCCCAACATTTGGCCCGTTCCTCTTTGTTTAAGAAACTCATAACTTTTTAGTTAATAAATTAAAAAATTTTGTAGAAAATCTTGAAAAATAGTTGCATAAAATATTTTGGAAAGAACTACAACTAAAAAACATATGTCAGCTATAAAAACAGAGATGGTTTAAACAGCTGTTGAGATATTATATGGAAGACAGAAATGTTATAAGTTAATTTCTCAAATTGAAAGATTTCAGATATAAGGTAAGAAAAAAAAAACTTAAATTGACTTTTTAATGTTTTTTTTTTTTAATCTATTTTTTTTTTATAAAATTAAGCTAAATTATTGTTTTAAAACAAAAATTTATTTTCATAATAAGTTATTGTAATAAATTTTATTTTTTAAAATAAAATTGAACGGATAAACATGATAAAAATATTTATATTAATTTTTTTTAAAAATTTAGTATTTTGATAAGAATTAAGAAAGTGTTGTATTTACAAATGACCAGATTTTAACAGTTTAAGTGAAAATGGTAGTTTCAGAGAAATATATTTTTTTTACGATTTATACGTTTTTATATAAAAATACAGTTTTATTGAAAATTATATATTTAAGTTTTATTATTAAGGTACAATTAATTTATATAAAAATATAGAAGTTTAATATAAAATCCATTAAAAAGTTAATATTTTATACAAAATATTTCAATTACATTATAAATAAATATTTATACTAAAATAAATATAAAATATACAAAACTTTTGATTTAAGAGAAAAATATTTAAGTAAAATTATAAAATTCTTAAAATATTGAAAGTGCATTTAGAAATTACCCATTTTTTCTTTTTTCAAACTTAATACTTACTCCTCACAGTGACTATCATCTGCCTAATTTAACAGGCCTTATCTTGGCATCTCCATGTTCTGGTAATATGTGCTTATACGACCCCACACAAGTATTTTTTAAATTTTGGTCTTTCGAACGTTTCGTACATTCATCATAATAACATTTCTCTACATTATGCAAAAATTCAATTAATAATTTTGCATCACCACCATTGGGACCCACATATAATTCACATTCCAAACTTGAAGACTTTAAATCTCTTACACAACAATTTAAAAATTCCGGATTAGCTGAAAACCATGAATTTAATCGCTGCAAAGGTATGGTTAAGGCTTCACGCAAAATACCCGTAACCCAAGTGTCATCTATCCAAAATATGGGAGATTTATGAGACTGTTCTACCAATCGCAAAGCTGTTTTAGGATTGGTTATATACAACCAACCGGACAGATAAGAGGGATAGACATTACCAGCATACTCCTGCTCGGAAACATACCATTTATTTGCCTGATTGCGTATTACTGGCTTAGAATCTAATATATAACCAGCCAAGAGCTCTGAGGAGGAAGTTAGCTGCAAATTTTCCAATTCTAAAGCATCCAAATAACGTTTAACATGGAATATATCATAGACTATATCATCGTCTATTTTAATAATAAAACGAGCTTTATTACATTTCGAAGCAGACCACTGAAGACCCATGATATGTTTGTAGCTAAGATTTCTGTATGCCTCTAAGAAATTGCCTTGTAATAGATCACCAAATATTTGTTGTTCATTTTGTACTTGGGCTTGGGTAATGAAATGTTCACGCTCGGGTATGGCGGCCAAAAGAAATACACGCTGTATGCCCAATTCCGAAAGTTTAGCTTGTGGTATGGCTTGCCTATGGGCAGCTCTAAGTTCATCATGACCCACATAAGAGGTAACTATTAAAATAGCTAAAAAATTGAGTCAAATTTTAAAGAAGGTTTTACTTAATTTTTGATAAAACTTACCCAGTAACTCCTTTTTATATTGATGACACAAATTATTTTCTATTAAAAACTCAAAATTTGTTAAATTTATTAATTCTCTTGGGAGTTTTGATGGGGAAGGAATAATCTCTAAGGAATTTTGTTGTATAATGGTAATAAATTCACCAGATTCTGGCTGTTTGGCTAAAGTATTAAGGAATACTATTAATATAATTAATATAGCCCCCAAAAGGGTTAATAATTTATAAAGTATCTTAAAGCGCAGGCGCATCTTTTTAGTTATTTTCTTTTTTTTATTAAGTTTTTGTTGTAAAAATGATGATAAGCTTTGCAGCAGAAAAATGTGTAAACAAAAAGCAATAATAATTAACCCTTAAATGGTTAAAGGGGTTACAAACGAAAAAATAAACAAAACGAAGAGTATGTTAAAAAATACATATTTTTAATTCTATTTTATATTTATTAAAAAAAATTGTTCTTTACTATTTAATTTTATTTAAATTTATCTATTTTATTATATTTATGTTTAATTAAAAAAAATAATAATTTTAAGGTTAATTTAATATTATGTAAAACATCCCTGTTTTTATAAAATCAGCTGCCATGAGTGTTACAGCCTATCTACACGTAACAAAATATGTAAGATTTTTCTGTCAGAGAGTGTCGAATTTGTTCTCTGAGAATATTATCTCACTTGTAGATTCAAATATTACTATTATAAGAAGTATTATAAGACTGTTGTGATAAGATATCTTTACACTACAATCTTATAAGATGAACTGTCAAAAAATACACATATACGAAAGAAAGTGCATGTGTATTTTTGAAATTACTATAAAAACAATGTTTTTTGTAAAAATATTTTCTTTTAATAATTGTTTTACATTTTAAAAAACATTTTTATAAAACTGTGCTATAAAAGTTCGAATTTCTTAAATAAAAAGGACATGTTTACTCTGTCACTGATCTAAGTACTAAAAAAATAATCAGCAGATTACTGCAGGTCTACAACTGAGATTAACGCTGATATAATATGTGAGATAACGCTGGCAAAAGAGAGTAACCATTTTGTTTATATTAAGTCTTAAATAAGGGGTACACGTATTCTAATAAATCCTTTAAGATATCATTATTTTTAATCAGTCACAGAGTAAACATGTCCTTTTTATTTAAGCAATTTACACTTTTTTAGCACAATTTTTATAAAAATGTTTTTTAACAATTAAAACAAACACTAAAAGGAAACAATTTTACAAAAAACAATGTTTTTTTTTAGTAATTTCCAAAATACACATGCACATACACAAAGAAACTTTCGTATATGTGTATTTATTTGACAGTTAATCTTATAAGATATTTGTGTAGAGAAATCTCATCACAACTGTATCATAATACATCTTATAGTACTAATATTTGAATCTACACGTGAAATAATTCTCTCAGAGACCGAATTTGACACTCTCTGACACAAAAATCTTACATAGGGAATTTGACTCTCTCTGACTGATAAATCTTACGTGTAAATGGACTGAATATTGTTACTAAACTTATAGTACTTCTACATTTTTTACAACCCTGAGCTTTTTAAAATAGTGTTACCTACTCCATTTTTTTTTTGCATAATAAAACGCTTTTTATATGAATTTGGTAAAATGTTTAAGAAATTAGCGATTAATTGGAGCATTATTATGTTCTTTTTCCTTGCGTTCTTTGCCTTCAAGTTCAAATAAAAGCAATAACAATACACATTTGATTTTCATGAAGGCAAGTATCATAAATACTGGTAATGTCGCTGCTGGGACAATAACAATAATTAACAGGAACAAATGGAAAATACCGCGCGTGCGGTAAAGAACAAAACAAAAACAACCAGACCAGTAAACAAAATGCAAGAGATGTTCTTGTGCAAAAGAACGTAGAAACATAAGAAAACACAGCCAAGCCAAAATTATAAGCAGCTAAACAACAAAAAAAAATTAAGTAAACGTACGTTTGAACAACATGAAGATTTTAAACATTTTAACAATAGTGCGACGCGAAAAAGGAGCGAACGTCTAAAAAGAGACCGCGTGTAAATTAAATAAAACAATATTCTTACAAATAATAATGGCAGCAAGAAAGAAAAATCAATAATTTTGTAATATAATTTATAAATAAAAAAGGAAAATTGCATGAAAAAATTGATACTAAATTAAAAGAAAATTTTAATATTTCTTAAGAAAAATAAAACTAAAACAGAAAGAAATTGTGCATAATTTTATTAAATTAAATTTGAAATTTTCTATTAAAAAGGGTAAGTTTAATACTTTAAATGTTATATTAAAACTTAATATTTTATTTTTTTAGTTTTTTCTATAACTTATTTGATATTTTTTTAATAATATTCTTGATTACTTTCTTAATTTAGTAGCTAGTTTATATAGTTTTCCATTTTTAGCATCCATTTTGGTGCGACCCCCCAATTAAGTTGTCCAAAAGAACAGGAAAAAAAGATACTACTTTTTTGTATGTCTCCTGCATTGATGTTTAATATAGAATTCTTTTTATTGTAGCTTCTTTTTTATATTTTGCATATCTTTTTTTGCTCATTAATACAATTTTTTATTTTAATATATGTAATAATAGTAGTTCTTATATACATATGCACTCATACATAAACATGGATTTATTATACTCCTTTTGTTTTTATTTGAGTTTTTGTTTTATTTATTTGCTTTCTGTTTTATTGTTTGTGTGTGTTGATTTTTTTGCGCGATGTTATGTTCCACTATTTTCATATCGTTTCAGTGGGAAGAAAATTGAGAGTTGGTTAAGAGAGAGAGTAGGAGTGAGAGAACTGAAAAACAAGAATGCCATATTGTTAAATAAGCTAAATTGAACAAAAAGAGATTTTTTAAGAAAAAATTACTTTTTAATTATTTTAAAATGTTAATTCTAATTAAAATATTTTAAAATATTTGAGAATTAATTATTTTTATATAAATATATTAGTTTTAATTTTTTTTTGAATTTGTTTAATATCCTTTATTTTATATCCTTTGTTTATTAAATTTATATTATTTTTCTTTCTGGCATCTCTGTCCTGTTTTTCTTTATATTTTTGGCAAATGTGTGAGTATTTTTTTTAATATTATTCTCCTCTCCCTTCTCTCTATGTTTAACTATAAGTGTGTTATTTATTTTTTGGTATTTTCAAATGATTTTTTATTTGTTATATTTTAACGATTTTCAATTAAACAAAGAAATAAAATATTGTACTTCACATACACATACTTACAAATATATATAAAAAATTTTTATAAAGGACGCGCGCAGCAATAAGTTAAGAAAAAAGTATCTAATTATGATTATTAATAAAGGAATGGGTGTGTTTTTAAAATAAATGTTGAAAGGAAAAAAAATTAACATGAGGAATTTTATATAATAAATTTCGAACTATTACCACTTGGATATCTCAAATTGAAATATTTTAACCAAAACAATAAGAAATTAATTTAGATTAAAATCTTCAATTTTATTAATATGTAAATTATTCCCACTTAAAATTAAACCATTCCCATTATAATTTACTTATCAAAAAATGCATAAATTTAATTAGAAATGATTAAAAATTAATAAATAATAAAATTCTATTGTTTAAGAGAAAATTCAAACTGTTCTCACACAAATTTGAACTGTTTTCAATGTTTTTTTAAGATAAAACTAATATTTATATGAAATTATTAAAAACTAATTACATATATTTAATAACGATTTCAAACTGTCCCCACTTAGATTTAAACTGTTCTCACTTTAATTTGTTGATATAAAATCACAATATTGTTTAGGAATTAAAAAAAAACGAATCCCAAAAAAATTCGATGCATTTTTAACGTTTTCAAACTATTTTCACTAAAATATAAACTCGTCCCACCTAAAGTTTTTAATTTAAATACAATTTTTTTAAAAAATTTACTATATTGTTGCAAGAAATTAATGTTTATTTTTTATTAATTTTATATTGTTCCCACTCTAAATTATACTGTTTCCACTTTTGAATTACTGTTTCAACTTGGATTTCTTTCAAATTAAGTGAACAAATTTTACAAAATTTTAGAAATTTGTAATGATTAAAATTTCTTCAGTGATTTCAAACTTTTCACTTAAAATTAAACTGTACTGTACGAATACAGAATAGAATTCTGAAGATATTTTTTCGCAACATAAAAATTAATACTGATTAAAATTTATGGAATTTTTTTATCAATTAAAACTTTGAACTGTTCCCACTTTAATTTTCTTTGAATAAACACTAAAAATGTTTAAATTTTTACTAAATTGTCTTAAGAAATTTATAATGAACAAAATTCTTTCGATTTTATTCACTTGAAATTAAATTATTTCCACTTAAATTTACTGCAAAAAAATCATACAATTCTTTACAAAAGGTTAAAAACAAATATAGAATAAATATATATTAATTTAGAAAAAAAATATAAATTTTAAGAAACTATTAATGAATACAATTCCAATGTAAAAGATTTTTAACTGTTTCCACTTTTTTTCCTTAAAAAAAATTCATAAAAATTTAAAATTTTGTATTAAATCCTAATTCTAAATCTAAATTCTTTAGATTTAGAACTATTTTTCCACTTTATAAAAAGAAAATTGTTAAGAAATTATTAAAAATAAATAAAGAATAGAATAACATTTTTTATATAAAATTTATTCCTTTTATTTTTTTTTTTTTTTTTTTTTTTGTCTTATTATCGCCTTAAATTACGGCCAAAGTTCTCTTTCTTAACGTTAAATAAAAATTATTCAATTTTAGCAATTTGTATCAAAAATATCTGCATTTTAACTTAGCTACTATTTGAAGCTGTTATATGTATGCAATTTAAGCTATGATTTTTTCAAAATGTTTAATTTTTATTAAAATACATAAATCATTAAAACTCTACCCTACCTCTTTTCATTCTTTATATACTCTTTAAGCAAATATATTTATAATAAAAAACATCAACTAAACAAGTATCTTTTAGTTAAATATTCTTGTTCCTCATTTCATTCTTTTGTATTTCCTGTCTGCATGCGGTTTATTTGCTCTAGTGGTGAGAGGGAATGTAGTGAATAATTTTGCAAAATTCTACTCCCTTTTTTATTTAATGTGTTTCATTTCCATAACGTTGTATTCCTTCTCACTTTCTGTAGCTACACAACAACAACAAAAAGTGGTGTGAATCTTGTTTTGTTTTTATTATTCTTTCGTTTGTTTATTTTCTTTTATTTTTGCTTAATGCTCTCCTCGCGATATGTATATTTTTGCTATTGTGCAGAAAGAAAAAACAAGGAATATTTTAATAAATGTTTAATTTTTTTGTTGTTATATATTAAACAGCAGCAGCTCCTTTTTTGCGTTTGTTTAATTTTTATATTTTATCTCACTCTTGCTCCTACAAAAACTCTCGCTCTTACTTTTATTTATTCTTTGCTCTTAATGTTATATTCTTAATGTTTTTTTTTTTTGTTATTTTCCTCAGGATTTCTTGTTTTTTGTGTTATTAACTTTTTTTATTTTTGTTGTATGTTTAGTGACTGTGTGTGTAAATGAGTAAAATCCGTGTGTAGGTTATTTTTTGGTTGAATGTATTAGAGTAAATTTTAGTATTTTTATATGCTGTCTTCTCCTTATTTTGTTATTTTTTTATAATCATTTTTTTATAAGTATATTTAAGTACAGTGTTCAAAAATTGTTCTTTTAAGCTATTTTTCTGCAGTGTTTTTTTTTTGTTCCTTTTGTAAGTGTACGTTTTTATAGTTGTTCTTGTTTTATTTTTATTATTATTTTATTGTTTTTTTTGTAGTTGTTTTTAGTGTTGGTAACGCTTCTGCTATGACTGTTGTAAATTTTCAATATTACCTTTTAGTATTTGCCTTTGTGTCTTCCTGGCGTCATTTGTTTAAAATATAAGACGGAGTATAATTAATAATTATTATAATTATTTAATGAACTAGTGGCTATAATAAAGTATTTATAGGATATATTTTTCAAAGTTTTCTTAAAGAAACAGTAAGTGCAAAAGATTATTAATAATAAGTTATTTAGGTTTGGTGTTTAATATGAATTATTTTCTTCATTCAAAATCCTTTGTGGAATTGTTAGAAATAAATTAATAAAAATGTATAATAGAAATTTAAGTTCAAAATAATAAAAAATAAAACTAAATTAAAAAAGTGAAAATCTACTTACATAAATTTATCTTACAGTATTTAACTTTGCCTTATTTTCAGTTTATAAACCATATTGTTGGATTATAAAATTTAAAATTTAATATTTTTATATGTAAATAAGTTTTTAAATAATTCTTAGCATTTTATTATTATTATTTTTTTTTTGTTATATTTTTTTTTATTATTTTTATGTGTTCTTCAGTTTCCAAATTAACAAAATTAATGTCTTGTATGCAGAAAAGTAGCTTTAATAAAATTCCCAAATTTTCAAATTTTTAGATAAAAAATTAAACCAATTTTTAAATTCCTTAAAACTTTAAATAAAAATTTTTAAGTTTAACATAATCTCACACAAAACACTTTTAACACTTTATATTTTTATAAACTACATAATTTTCTTACAATTTATTAAAATTCCCAATAAAAAAAACAATTAAAGTTCGTAGTCCCATAGCATACATTATGCGTTACGTGAGACTAAAATAGTGAATGAGTTGAATATGTAAACAAAACCCTACGTTAACTGCTTATAACAGTTAAGTTGAAATACATTGGATATTATTAAGATGAGCCCAATGAATATGTTAAACTTTAGCGTTAAGTAAGAAAATAAAGAAATTTAACAATGTTTGCTTTTTAAACATATTTTTATTAAATAAGCATAAACTATTTTTTTTTTATATAAAATATAACTATTTCTATTAAAAATGTTTATTTTTCCTGAAAATTAAGAATGCAAAGTTATCAGATGTGTAAAACAAATTTTGAAGTTTAAGATTTCTTCCATTTATGTTAAAATCAATCTTATATCAAAAATTTAAGTATAATTTTTTTAAAGCGGACTTAAGTTGAAAATCAAAAATTTATCAGTGTCTCCATGCAACCTGCCACTCGTCTCTTATAAAAAGACAAACGTAAAATTTGCCTATAGAGTTGCCAGATATTTGAAAAAACAAAATTCAGCTAGGGAAATTTTTATAAAAACAAATGAAGTTTCAACATATAACAAAGAAAATTATATAAAGAAATCGATTATTTTCTTTTTATAAACACAATATTGTTGAAAATTACAAAAAATAATGAAAAATGTTATTATTCAGCTACAAAAAATACAATTCAGCTTAGAAAAACTTTATTCAGAAAATGAAATTACGTTTTAAGTAACACTTTTTTTAAAGCATATTTCTTTATATTATGTAAATTTTCATGTAGAATTTCGAAATTCAGCTGCTATTTATTAAAAAAAAAAATATATTCTGCTAATTAAATGTATGCTTAAAACAATAATTTCTTGAAAATATACCAAATTTTATGTAAATTGCATTATGATTTAATTACAAAAACTACAATGCAGTTAAAAAAGGTTTATTCAGCTATTTTTTTTTAAGTACCAATATTCTCGAAAAATTAAATTTTTATGAAAATTATACCTATTCAGCTATAAAAAGTTTCATACAGCGAATACAATCGTCAAACAACTAAAGAAATTATTGCCTAGAAACCAATTTGTTAAAAATATGACAATGTTCATGTAAAGTATTGCTACTCATCCTCAAAAAATTTAGCTAAGAAAACTTTCATTCAGCTAAATAAAATAATGCCTAAAAAGTGTTTTGTTAATTTTTTGTAATTCAGCTTCAAAAACTACCATTCAGCTAAGAAAAAAAAAAAAAAAAAAGAAAAACAAATATTCAGCAAAATGAATTTTTACTTATCTATATACTTAAAGTAGCGAAAATATAACGAAATGAATATGATTATATAAAATTTTAATGAACATTATTGATATTCAGCTAATAAAATATTTATTCAGCAAATAGTATTTAGTGTAAAATAACTAAAAATTGTTTATATATATATATATATATATATATATATATATATATATAAAGTATATATATAAAGTATTTTAAGCAAAGGTTTTTTTAATGTAATATTAAAAAAAAATAAATAAAAAGAATTCAGCTGCAAACATCTTAATTCAGCTAATAAAATATTTATTCAGCAAATAAAATTAAATTTAAACTGTTAATATTTTTAAAAAATAAATAGATTTTAATGAAAATTATTTATATTCAACTTTACAGATATAATTCAGATAAGAAAATATTTATTCAGCAATTATTATTTTGTAAAAATTTACAAAAAAATCTTTTCAGCTATAAAAATTTTAACTCAGTAAAGCGGTTTTGACATGTTTTGTCATTGAATGTTGAATTTAAGGCAAAGTTAGTATTCACATAAAAAATGTATTTATACATAAAATCAAATTTTGCTGAATTTAACAAAAAATTTAAATATAAACTGAACTCAGCTGAAAGCAATAGATTTTATTGAATAAAATATATTGACAACATTGTTTAAATATTTAACGGTTTATTTTTTAACTTTGTTTACTATGAAATTAAAGCTTTGGAATTAATTAAGTGATTTTGCTGTTTTTTCAACTATTCAACAATCTTAGCTTTAGTAACAATTAAGGGCAAATACTGGAGAGTGGATTTATTACATTTTCACTTTCTTAGGGTACACTTTTACATATATTTTTATACTTTTAGGGTAAAAATTAGTAAAATGAATAAAAATCAATTTAGGGAGACAAAACATGTCAGCATTTTGCAAATTAAATGTTCAAATGTAAATTGATTTGGAGGGTAATCAAAAATTTGAATTAATTTTATCCCTTTGGGTTACCATTTCTAGTGAAAAGTACACTGTTATCTAGTTTAGTAAAACGCAAAATAATGCAAAAATGCTATTTTAGTACACAAAAAAGGTTAGAATTTGCAGATAAAAGGTTTAAATTTGAATGTAAATTGATCTGGAAGTGAATTAAAGATTTGAATTTATTTCGTCCTTTTAGGCTACCATTTGTAATTAAAAAAATATATATTATTATACGTGTTATGTAGTTTTTAATAAAAGTCAAAAAAGTGCAGTTTAGTGACAAAAAGGGCATAATTTTTCTAAGAAGGATTTAAATTAAACTGAAGGGGAATTTAAAATATTTGAAACAAAAATTACTTCTAAATTTGATTAATGATAATTATTATTTCTTTTTTTATATTTTTTAGGTAATTTTATATACAATTCTGCAAATTATAATCCTTTTAATCTTCCTGTTGCTGGACTGAATTATACGAATAAAATAATACGAAAACGATTAAATAAATCTTCCAAATCTAGTCTTCTAATTTAAAACAAAACGAAATAATTAAAAACACTTCGCTACTTTTACTCATACAATTATAACATCACATTGTTGTTATTGTTATTGTTTTCAAAATGACACCCTCTCATCGACAAGAGTTTTGTGTACGCTGGAACAGTCATTTAGGCAGTATAGGTGCTGCTTTCCCCCAACTTTTAGCGGGTCAAAGGTTTGTTGATGTCACCTTGGCCTGTGAAGGACACCAGGTGCATTGTCATCGTTTAGTATTGGCTGCCTGTTCTTCCTATTTCGAAAGTATTTTAGCAGAAAATCCATGTAAACATCCAGTGATTATATTGCCCTCAGAAATTAAATTATGGGAAATACAAGCTTTGGTAGATTTTATGTATAAGGGTGAGGTGAATGTAACACAAGCGGGTTTACCTCAGCTATTAAGATGTGCTGAACAATTACGCATACGTGGTTTGTATGGTTCAGATGCTGCTTTAAACCTTAATCAGCTTAAAGCCATGACCTCTAAGGTTAACACAGCACAAAGCTCTAATAATGCTAATAATATTAATACTGGATTGCAACCAGATAGTAATGATGAAGATACAGCCACTAATTCTACCACCACTACGACTGCTACAGCTGCCAGTACTATACAGCATACCAGCAACAACAACCTCACCACAACCAGCGCACAAAATCAAATTGTTATCAAAAAAGAACCCAACACTACAACCAGTTCTCACTCTTCCAATCAATCGAATCCCTCACAACAAAATCTACAAGTTTTAAATCCTGCTAATCTTAAAAGTCTTATGGCCAACCAACCAACTAATTTAGGTAATATGGCAGCAGCTGCTGCTGCTCATGCTGCCGCCAATTTTGCCTCCAATGACTCGGGCGATGAATCTACTTCAAACGCCTATGAACATTATGAAAATAGTCAAAATGCTAATGCCTTGCAAGGGGCGACATCATCTTTACCACCACATATGTTAGCTCATCAACATCATATGGACTCTACAATTGAGGAAGATCACAATTATGTAGCCCATGATGAAGACGATAGTTTTAGTGGTACAATGGCTGATACGGAACACGACTCTACCGCCAATAATTCTATGTTGCAATCAATGGATAACAATTGTTCTCTACGACGTATAAGAAGATCAGAAGAATCTTTAGAACAGGCTGCAAAATGTGTGTCCAAAGGACAAACCTTCCAGACTGTGAGCAATATGTTTAATATACCCGTTTCTACTATACGTTTTTATATGGCACGTAAAGGTATTTTACCTAAACGTAAACGTGGTCGTGGAGCCTCTAACACGGGAGGTATACCAACAGGTTTAAATATGTCTGGAGCGGCTGCGGCAGCTAATGCAGCTGCTGTTATGTCTCAGGCTTTAGCTCAAATAAAACGGGCTGATAGTCCTAGTGCGGCACAATTTGGTGAAACACCTTATCATTTAATGAGCTATAAAATGGAACCAGGCACGGCACATTTAGTTTAAAAGGGGAAAGAGGGGAGGAGAAGGAAGGATTAAAACAAATTAACTAAAGTTGTGAGTTTTTAAAACTAAAACAAAAATAAGAGAAATACATAATTACTTAAGTAGAAAGTAAATAACTAAAAAACAAACAAAAAACGCCAACATAAATTATAAATTCAAGGTATTTTTTGATTTTATGGGAAAATGTTTTCTTTTAGGAGGAAAAATGAAAAAGGAAATTTAATTAATAAAAGAAAGGGGAAAATTTTTAAGAAGTAAAGGATTTAAGAAAATTTAAGGAAGGAATAAAAGAGTCAATAGTTTTTTTTTTTCTCTAAAAAAATTTTGTCATTTTTAGAGGATATATTTTTAAGATTAACTTTGACTTTTTTAGTAAAAAAAAGAGGAAAAAAGTTTTAAGAAAAGGTTAAAAAAAGTTTAAAGACAAATTTAAAAATGAAACATTTTATTTTCTAAAAAAAATATTTGGCAATTTTTTAGAGGTTATATTTTTGAGACAATATTTCTTCTCTAAAAGGTTATATTTTTCAAGTTAGGTTTGACCTTTTTTAAAGATAAAAGGGAAAAGTCTTAAGAAAATGTTGAAGAAATAGTTAATTGTGAGTTAAAAAAGGAATGTTTTATTTTCTAAAACAATAAGAGATAATATTAGTGAGATTAAAAAGAAAGATTTAAAAGATAAAAAAGAAAAATATTAAAAAAAGGATAAAAATGTTTTATTTTCTAAAAGAATAATTTGCTATTTTTAAACCTTATATTTCTGATATTTAGTTTGACCATATTTTTTTTTAATAAATAAAAGGAAAAAAGTCTTAAGAAATATTTGGACAAAGAGTTTAAAAAAGAAAACTTTTATTTTATAAAATAATATTTTGTTATTTTTAGAGGTTATATTTTTGAGGTTAAGTTTGACCTTATTTAAATTAAATTATTTCAAATTTTCCTTTTAACAGAAAGGTTTGTAGTAATAAAAATAAAAATTTTAGAAAAGAAACATTCTAAAATCAAGTCTTTTTTGCAATAATATTTTAAAAATACTATCTTCATAAAAGTAATAAATGTGATATTTGAGCCATTTAAGGTTGGTATTTTTTATTAAAGTTGACAAAAATTTCAAATTTTCTTCTTAACGGTGAGATTTTTCGAAAAGAAAACTTAAAACTTTATTTTTGTAAGAAAAAGAATTCTGCCTTTTAAAAAAAATTTATCAAAAATAAACTTAAGACTCCAACAAAGGCTAAAGAGAAGGTCTGTTTTAAAAGTATAATATTTTAGAAATACTATCTTCTTGCATGTAATAAATGTTACATTTAAACAATCTAAGTTTGGTATTTTTATTGAAATTTACAAAAATTTGAAATTTTTCTCTTAACAGTGAGATATTTAGAAAAGAAAACTTCCTTTATATTTAGTTTAAACAATAATTACTATAAATTCTTTAAGTTTTCCCTTTTTTGATATTTCATTGATATTTACCCCCTTTTTACACATTTTATTACTAAAAAATTCAACTGAGATTAGCTATCTTTTTTATAATTTGTTAAGTAAATTAAGATCTTAAAGAACTTCTTTTTATATCTTTTTTTAGCTCTAAAAGTTTTAAAAAATTTAAAAATCTATAAAAAGTTTTTAGGTTTTTTAATAGTTAAAAAAAAAACTCTAAAAGTTTGCAAAGTTTTTAGGTTTTTTAATAGTTAAAAAAACTCTAAAAGTTGGCAAAGTTTTTAGGCGTTTCTATAATTTATTTTATATATTTTATTTTTTTATAACAAAACTAAAAGTATTAATATAAAAACTTAAAATATTTTATTTTTTAAACTTTAACATTATTTAAATTATTTATACATAAATAAAAAAGTAAATACTCAAAATTATTAATAAAATTTAGCTTATAGCTTTTTTTTAAACTTAAAAGCTACAAAATTGTAATAATGTATAAAATTTTATAACTGTATTATAATATTTAATAAGTTGGAAACAAAAATATTGCCACAAAATCTCTCACACAATCAATTTAAAATTAAGATCTCTTTCCTTGCATTTTCAGCTCAAATTTTTGTAAATTTAAATCATCTATTAGTTTATTTTAATTATATAATTTCTTTTATAATTATCTTTACGATTTTAAGCTTTAAATTTAAGTTTTAATATATATATATATATATATATATATATATATATATATATATATATATATATATATATATATATATAAATTTTTTATTTTTTTAAATTATATTTATAAATTATTAAACCAGTCACATTATATTTAATATTTAAATACAAAAACAACACTTAAATTAAATAATTTTAAGAGAAAAAAATAGAGTGAAATCTTTTACAGAGAAAAAATAAAAGATTTTTAAACAAAAAAATAAATAGGAAAAGGGAAATTTATAAAAAAAAATAAGATAAAATCCAAAAACTTGTGGTATTAAAAATTAAAAATGTGTTATATCAAACTATAATTCTATATATATATATATATATATATATATATATATATATATATATATATATATATATATATATATATATATATATCTTTCTATTTATATCTGATATTTTTAAAATATTGTTTTTTATTAAATTCTTTAAAAAAAATTTTTTCACTCTATTTTATTTTTATTCTTAAAATTATGATCACACAACAAAACAAATGCTTCAGTTTTCATAGGTTTCCTATTTAACTTACTTATATGTACGTACATAATATTTATTATAATGTAATTAATTATTAAACTTATATTTATACAAAATTAAATAAACACAATATTATAAAAACAAATCTTACAAAAAATTTGCTGCTTCGTAATATATTTAGTTTTAAAAGAAAACTTATAATAAGTTCTTATTCTTTAAGTATATAAATATGTTTTTTTTATAAAAGAAAAACACAAAGCTATTAAAAAATTATAATATATTTTTTACAAAATAACAGAAAAAAGAAAAAAAAAACATTAACTTATTATAAAAAACAATCAGTAAATTTTAAAACTAACATAAGGAATTATAATATTGAAAGATTATAATGGGAAAATCAATTTATATTTTTATTATATTTTAATACTTTCATTTAAATATTTTGCAATATTTTTAAAATATTTTTCGAAAATTTTACACAGAAAACAAAACAGGAAAATTTTTTCATTTAGCCTCCTTGAGAAATGAAATGAAATTCTATAATTCATGATTGAAAACAAAGCGAGTAAAAGCTTTAAATTAAAATTAAAAAATGACATCTCAGTTGAAAAAAGTGCAACATTCTAAGCCTTTAGGGCAAAAAAAACTACATTTTTATTCTGTATTCTGTTGAGGGCATTTAGTTTTACAGAATAACAATGAATCTATGATTCATTATTCAAAACAAAACGAAAGAGATTTCACTTATACTTTCCCTTCATAAGAACTTTTTAAAATTTCCCCATTTTTGGAAAAGAGTTCAAATGCAAAAAGTTAAAAAATTTCACTTTGTTTAATAAAACGGCAAGATTTTATTCCTTGTGTGCCAAAAAAGTTATATTTTTACTCTGTAAAATTTGAGGACATTTCTCTTCTTAGAATAATACAAAAATAAAGCATAATTTTAAACTTTGATGTTCAATAAAGTTACATTTTTTCTCTAATAGAAAATGTGCTTTAAAACTGCAATTTTATAAAAGAAAAACTAGGGGCAACAAACTTGACAATTTTACGCTGTAAAACTTTAGAGCATTTATTTTTACTGAATAATACACAAATTCTATTTAAGAGACAAAAAATGTAAAAGTTTTGAGAGTCTGAAGTGAAATTCTATGCTTTACTTAATAAAAAAGCAAAATTCTTAAATTTGATTGCAAACAATTTTACATTTTTTACTCTCTGTATCAGAAAATATAAATTGGGATTGCAATTTTAAGAAAGAATGAATAAAACTGAGGGCAAAAAATTTAACATTCTTATACTGTAATAGTTGAGGGCATTTATTTTCACTTAATAATACACAAATTCTACTTTAAAGGCAAAAAGAGAACATTTGAGAGCCCAGAATGCAAAGATATGCTTCAGTTTCAATGATTTTTAAAAGAATTTTGCAAGAAATTTATGAAAATATTTTTGAGATTAGAAGTAAAAATGTCTTATTTTGTTTTGATTTTATTTTTCATTTAATATAATTGGAACTAATTAGCAAGCTGGGGAGATATTTATATTAATTTATATTAATGAAGTACTTTTATTTTAATTTATTTTTAAAAGAAATTTATGAAAACATTTTTGAGGTTAAAAAGAAAAATTTCAGATTTTGTTTTTTTTGTAAATAGAATTGAACCTGATTGAAAAGCTGGGCGAATATTTATATAAATACTTGCAATTTAAAGTCAAAAA
This sequence comes from Protocalliphora azurea, assembly GCA_932274085.1. Classification (NCBI taxonomy): domain Eukaryota; kingdom Metazoa; phylum Arthropoda; class Insecta; order Diptera; family Calliphoridae; genus Protocalliphora; species Protocalliphora azurea. Next base: position 7,064,240 of record OW026523.1, read on the forward strand.
TTTTATTTAAAATTTATTGTGTGTAGTCCAGCCTAAAGTCTATTTATTGCTAAGCTTGACATTTTTCATGGAATATTACACTATCTTTGACTTTAGACCGTTGAAAATTATAAGAGGCTTTAACACATAGAACTCCTTGCTTCTTTTTTTTTTTTGCCCTATTCCTATTAGTTTTGGAAATATGGAAAATTCGTTGGTTTTTAAACAAAATTTTCAAGTGTTTTAAATTTCTAAAAAATATTAAACTATTTTAATAAATTCTATATTATTATAAAAATAACTGATTATTTGTTAAAGAATATTTTTTTTTTTTATAAAAAAAAATACTTTTTTATTTAAAAAGTTTAGGGTCTGATTCAGTACAACAAGAAAATTGTTTAGAATTAAAATTTGTATGAAAAATACTCAAAAAATATTTGAAGAAATGAGTAATTTTCATACAAATTTTAATTTCAAATAATTTGATTTTCGTACTGAATCAGGACATTAAATTTTTGAAAAAATTTTGTTTTATTTATTTTTTGTTAATTATTATTACAAAACAAATTTAATTAATACATGTTGCATCCATGTTTTTTTATTGTATTATATAAATTTTAGTTTCATTTACTTTTGCTTTTCGACAATGTTTTGTTTTGTCCTAAAAATCTAAAATAATAAAACAAATATCATTTCTTACCTATTTGCATTTATTTTATATTTAAATTAAGACATCATCTAATTTATTTTATATTTTATAAAATTTATTATTTTTATTATAAAAATTCAAGTACAATTTGTGTAACACAAATCTAAAAAAAATAGGAAAAAATCGCAACTAACAAAAAACTCCTTTTTTAAGTTTTTTACTTTTTAACGAAAAGACTTGTATTGCCATTTAGATTGTAAGTTTTATTTTTAAGATTATTTTTTAATTTTTTTTATTTTATAAGATTTTTATAAACAAAACACAAAAAGAAATAATTTTTACAGCCTTAAACAAACAGATTCTTACACAAACATAAAACAAAATAAAAATAAACAAATATAAATAAAACATTAACAAATATATAAAAAAAAATAAATTATATACCTCGTAACAAAAAAATTAAAAAAGCCATTATTAAAAAATAAAACAAATCACAAATAAATAAAAATCAAATAAAAACTGTTAAAATTTTAAAGAAAAAATAAAGTTAATGTTACAAAAATCTAAAAAAAAAATAAGACAAAAATTAAATGCGAGAAAAAGGAAATTATTAAAACTTAAAATAAAATAAATTATTTAATATTTACTTTTAAAATTTTAAACTATTAAATTATTATTATATATATTTTTTTTTAATTTGTATTCTTTTTGGAATTGAAAATTAATTTCAAATTTCTTTCTTTTCGCATTTAATTTAGTTTAATTTTTGAATCAAAACCATCACACAAAATATTGCTTATTTTTGTTAAAACTTATACACATTTTTTTATTTTGTAATATTATTTTTTAAAAAACAATTAAAATTTTCATACACATATGTATGCAATTGTAATCATAGATTTGATATATTTTACCTAAAAATAAAAGAAAAATTAAACAGTAATTATTTAAAAACGCGCAGCAATGTTAAAATTAAAAATTTGTAAAAACTTAAAACAAATAAAAAATATATATAATAAACTTGTATTATATGAGGAAAATACATAAAAGAAATTATTTTCAATAAAAAAAGGAAAGAACAACTATTAAGAAAGATAAACAAAAATATATTTAAATTGGGTGCTTCTAAGAATGAAATAAGATTTCAAAGGGCATAAAAGGCAAAATTTTATAGTATTTTATGATTACAATAAAATGTTGCCTTTTTTCTAACCAATACAAAACAAATAGGCAGAATGAAGGTAACATATTAAGCAGAAAAGAAAAAAAAAATTAAGCAAAATAGGAAAAACTTCCATAATTACATTTAAATTTTGGAAATTTCCTAAATTAATAAAAAAAAAAGATATTTACACAAAAATGGTAAAAGTTTGACATATTTTTATGTTGGTTCCTTTAAATTAAAAAAAGGCTATAAAAATTTTGAGCTTAGGATGAAAACTTTGTACAATAAATGTTACAATTTTAATTTAATTTTAAATCATTCAGTTTAAAACAGCTTTTAATCTTTTATTTTCAATTCATTTATTTCATTTCATTAAAATGGAAATTTGTTTTATTTTTAATTAAATGTTCCGATTCTAAAGCTTTAATTTATTAGAAACCCAGCAAAAAAAGACATGCCAAAAGTAGTAGTAAATGCATTAGTTCACGTGATCATGCACTGGTTCTTTTTTTAGCGTGTCATTGGCGTGTATGGGTTCACTTTGGATAAATTGCTTATAATTCATATGAGCCCTTTGATAAACTGCTTATAATTCATATGACATCCCAAATAGATAACCTCAAAAAATCGTTATCAAAACGAATAAATATAATAAAATGTATAGGTGGAAAATATGGAAAACCTCATACAAATACGTCAATAACTATTGTCAAAAATAGAATACGGACTTGCTATTTATGTTAAAGCCCCAAAGACACAAGTCAAAAAAATTTGTCCTGCCTACCACCAACACATTAGGATTGTTCTCGGCGTTCTCAAAACAACTCCAATTAGAAATTTAATGACGGAATCCGGTTTACACACCATAGAGGAAAGATTCAAATTTATTAGCACCAACTTAATTCTTAAAATAATTTTTCCTTCCGAACAGTACCTTATTAATCGAATTACAATTATCCCAACGGAGAATGCGTTTTTCATCAACTATTTACAACTCACATAAATTCGCCTTAGATATATAGGTATCAATATAAAACCACAGAAAATTTACACGCCCACTGAACCACCCTGGAAATAAAAAAGTACGAGTTTCATATTGGACCTAATAACCAAACCTAAGGAATTTACATCTAACTACGAATATAACTCTCTTTTCCATGAAATATCCTCATCACTAAAAAATAAAAATTGAAAATTTTTGTACACAGATGGTTCAAAAGCAAACACTACCACTGCATCTGCTGTAATTAACAATACATTAAACACTGATTCTTTAGCTACTCTTGACCCAAAATTCCCAACCCTTAACAAATACAAACATATTCCAGTTAAATATGTTATTTGCTTAGATTCTAAATCTACAATAACTGCCGCGTATAACTTCAAAAAGAAAAATTATAATAACCTCTAAAATAAGAGATATTTTAATTAAATATCACACTAAATTTAAACTTATGTGGATACCTTGCCACGCTATCATAGAAAGCAATACTTTTACGGATGAAGCAGCTAAATTTGCAACTTTTACTATAATATTATCGATCTGTACATCCAACAAAAGAACTATAAAAAACAGAATTTTAACCATCAAAAAATCGGAAATTGAATAACCATCACATTTATAAAAACTTCAACCAATATGAGACTCCATCAATATACCCCAATAATGTCGAAAGAAGAGATCTTCAAAAATGCATTAGACTAAGATTAGGACACACATACATTATGCCATTTATGCGACTTAGAACTAAATATAAATTTTGTAAATAAATAAATTCATATGAGTGATTTTTACATGGGTTCACTTTGGATAAACTGCTTATAATTCATATGAGTGATTTGTATGATTATATGAGTGATTTTTCATAGGTATAAATATTAATTTAAATCAGTGCTTTTAACCTATGAAAATTTTATGATTTGACAACTGGTTTTCAGTTGTGATCGGTATTTGTGTTTATATTCATTCTTGAAAGATATATAAAATGAAGTTCCAATATTAAAAAATATATTTTTCCAATTTTTAGTATTTTGTTTATTTATATTTTTATGATATAAAAATAGTGTAAGTGTGTATTAACACAACTTAAATGATAATATTTTAATTTTTTATTTCCAAAAGTAAAAGTTTTGTTAGTAAATATGTCCTATAAAAGGAAAAATAGTGTTTTTGTTACCAACACCCTTGTTCTGTTAAATAATTTGTTTTTCAAAATATTTTGGGTCTACTACTGACCGTTTGTAAGCTGGGCTACTTGTTATAGAATTTTTTTGGGACAATATATTCATATTTTCAATAAACAAAAAAATGGCCTCAAGGTCCAGTTCACGAACAGATCGTGTTACAAATTTACTTGCCATGACGGCACAACCTCACTTTGGTTTTAATACCGGGTGAGTACAATGCGCCTACCTACGACCCCCCATACCACCTAAATCCCTAATGTTATTGTAGTACGAACATGTAACAATTATATGCCACGAATCTTCCTGTTCGTTCCCATACCCACAGTTCGGAGTATCGGACAGACCTCTCTTATGCAAAAATTCATTGAGTGAGCCATGTCTCGTTAGTAAGAAACGAATACTCAAGCCGAAGCCAAAGTACGGGCGTTCACATACGAAGTCCGCCCCTCATATATAGTACGGACAGCACCACTGCTGAGGCCCCAGTCACTTCTAAGGATGCGTCTAACCTTACCTACAACAGCAGTCAACTTGTCCCTAACGTGAGCAAAATGAACCAAAAAGATCATCCTCTCCCCCATCATTCTTCCAGAAACTTGACCTCGCTGAATATCTGAGACTAATGTTCCCATTATCTTGGTTTTGTATATCACCACTCTGACGCCTGCACGCTCGCTAGCTTCCAGCTCAGCACGAGACTGGCCTTCAACAAGGAGTAAGTCATCCGCATACCGCACAACTTGTCTGAACGGCCGAGATACCTCAACAGAGGGTCCATCATGATGTTCCATATGAAAGGACCACAGGCGGAACTCTGCGGATAGCCGCGAACAACATCATGAACGGTAGGGTGACCCCAAAATGAAAAGCTCAAATTAAAATGGTTCCTTTACTATTTTAATTAATGTAATGTATGTTACATTTTGGAGGTAAAAATAAACATTTTTCAACAAAATGATTTTTTTTTTAGATTTTAAAACAGAAATAGTTTAAAAAATGCTTTAACTTTTTTATTTTCTTAGATTTTTAAAAGAATTTCGAAGAAATTAAAAAAATAAATATTTTGAGGTTAGAATAGAAATTAAAAATATGTTTTTAAAATAAAAACTTGAAGCATTTAATTAATTTTAAATTTAACTGATTTTTAAAAGAATTTAAAAGATAATTAAAGTTAAAAAAATTAGTGCAAGGTTAAGTTGAAAATATTATACACCATGAATCTACATATTTTTTACGGTTTTAAAGCTTTAATCTATTGAAAATGATCTCTCTAATATATTTGCTAAATTTTTAAATTAAATTTTCGAGGTTAAAATGAAAATTTTAAATAAATAAAATCCTTTTTTCTGATTTTTAAAAGAAAAACTTTAATAGATATTTTATAATATTTTATTTTAATTGATTTTCAAAGGAATTGAATAAGAAAATTAAAAATATTTTTGAGGTTAGAATTAGAATTTTGAACTTTTGTCTTAACTTGAAAATATAAATAAGATTTTAAAGCTTTAATGCATTAAAAACCCTTTCATTTGTTATTTGAAAAAAAAAAATGTAAAGAATTTGCATACAAATTTAAAGAAATATTTTTTGAGGTTAGAATGCAAATTTTCAAAATAAAATTCTTTTTTGTGATTTTTCAAAGAAAAAGCTTAATTTTGATTTTATTTTCATTGAATTGAAAAAAATCTTGAGAAAATTAAAATATATCTGATTAAAAAAATATATTGAAATTAAAAAAAAAAAAAAAATTTTAAATTTCCATTTTAACCGCAAAGGAAAAAGCATTTTTTCTTCATTCAAAAATTTCTTTAATAACTTATTTTTATAAAATTTTAAAATATATTATTTATATTCATAATTTATTATGTATATAAATATTTTAATAAATAAATAAATAAAATTTTAAATCAACTTGAATGAAAATCAGTTAACGCTTGTTTCCTTATTATTATATTTTAATAAATTTAACATCATTAATTTTATTTAACAACAATTTAAAGTAACATATTTTTTTCATCTTAGTTATCTACTAACTAATGGAACACTTGTACAATATAAATCATTCTTTACTTATTTTTTTTCTCTACATCATCCGGCAAATAGTCTTCTGCTTCATAAAGTTGTCTTTGCCTTGAGGACATTACTAATTCGGGATAATCTCCTTGATCCTTTGCATTTTCATCATCAATAAGATGATCGCCTATTCTAAACTTTTTCCGCTCAGGGGTATTGCGTCGCTCTTTGCGTTTGGCCAGAAAAGCTTCAAACTTTTCCGAATTAGCAGCAGCATAAGCTAACTTTTCATTTATTTTATTTAAACTTTTAAAAGAGCTGGAGGGTATTGTTGAAGAGGAATTGTCTAAACTATTTGTGGTATCGGTTTCGCTAGATTTATTTTGTAAATGTTGATCCCAAGCTTGTTTGGATTTACGCATTTTTGTTAAGATTTTAAGCATAATACCTTTATGGTCCAAGCCCAAAACATCATGGCGCATTTCGGGCATGTTAAAATTTAAAGATTTTTCGTTGTCAGTTTCCAAGTTTTCTTTTTCAACAAAGGGGAGATTTTCTTTGGTTTGTTTGCCATAAAATTCTTGCTTTAAGGTCTCTGCCGCATGTTTAGCTAAATAATCTATTTCTTCTTTTGCCTTATCCCCTTCCCCCTCTTCTTCCTCATGACCAAATTCCATATTTCTTAATAAAGTCTCCACCTGATGCATATTGGTATAAAGTTTATCTTTTACAAATTTAATACGTGGCACTACACCCATTAGTCCTAACTGTGACAGTTCATGTCTTAGCAAACCCGAACAACGTTGTAGCTCATGTTCCAACGAGGCATCTTTACCAGGTTCACCACTGGACAACCAAAATACATTAACATAAGTAAAATCTTGTGAAATTTTCACTCGAGATACCTGCAAACCTTTGCCTAAAATCGTATCTGATATTTCTCCCGTGGCCATAAGATCTGTTATATATTTCATAAATAATTTATTAAGGACTGTCATGCGTCGTGTGGCATTTTTGCCACCACTATTATGGGCCTTGCCAAATTGTGATTGTTTAAAGATCATATTATCACTAACGGCTTGTGTAGAATCAGAAGAGGGAAACCAACGTTTCTTACTGCCACTGACACGATTGCCAAACAATTTACCCATAATTTTTCCTTGGCGAAAAACATTTGTACTTTTATTATAAAGTGTTGGCTTTTCTTGATGAATTAAACGTTGTTGTGATAAATTTAAGGGCAATAAATGTTTTATTAGTTGTTTGTTCTTTTGTTGATTTCGTAACATTTTGTTTTGTTTTTTGGGGGGTTTATAAGGAAATTTTTTAATATTTAGTATAAATAAATATATGAATAAAGCCAAAAAATTTCGTTTTATCAACCTTGTACCGGTGGGGGTTGGGCAAGTTGAAAAAAGCTGTTTCGAGTGTTTGTTAGAAACTAGTGTTGTAAAGTTTTGTAATTTTTACAGTTAAACGAAGAAACGATTTATTTTTTAAGGGCTTTTATAAGAAATATGTTAATATTTGTTATATTTTATATTAAAGGGAGCTAAAAAAAAGTATGTTAAAAAATCTTTGTTTTGATAAGGAGAAAAGTGAGAAAAGTTTGTTTACATAGACATATGTTTGTTGGGGTTTGAGTGTTGTTAAGTGTTTTTAAGGAGTAGTGCTGTAAAGTTTCGCAATTTTAGCGGTTGAAAGTTGCAAACAAAAAATACTAAAAAAAATAAAAAAAATACATATTTTGAGGTTAGATTAAAAAATTTCAATGTCTAGATTTGTTCACTATTATTAAAGAAAAATATTAATTTTAAAGTTTAAATCATTTAAATATTGAATTTTCTTTTACTGATTTTTTGAAGATTTTCGAACAAAATTGGAACAAAATATTTAGAGGCTAATTTGGAAATTTTTAATATTTATAGTTCTTACCCTCTCCTTTTGAAGAAACAATTTTAATTATTTAGTTAATTTTGAAAGAATTTGGACGGAATTTGAGAAAAAGTAACTGAGGTTGGAATGAAAATATTTTTTCCTATTATAGTAGTTAAAAATAATTTTATTCACATATTAAAAAAATTTTAGTTGAAATGAAAATTTTCAATATTTAGATTTTTTTGTATTTTTAATGAAAAATTTTTGATTTCAAGACTAATATCGTAAAAAAATCACTTATTTTAATTAAAGCTTAGACGAAATTTAAGAAAAAAAAAAACTGAGGTTAGAAATAAATTTTTAATATTTAGATATTTTTCTAATTTTAGAGAAAAAATGTCTATTTAACAACTCAAATTGTTTAATAATGTCTTTGTTCACCTTTTGTAATTTTGAAAGAATTTTGTTAAAATATAAAGAAATTAATTTCGAGGTTAAAATATTCAATATTATGAAAGAAAAATATTTATTTTAAAAGTTAAATTTGTTAAGAAATAAATATATTCACTTTGGAATGAACGTTTTTAATATTTAGAATTTTTCCTATTTGTAAAGGAAAAATTTTAATTTAGAGCATAATCTATTAAAAATTTCTTTATTCACTTATTTTAAAAATTTGGAACGATTTTGGGCAGAATTTAAAAGAAAATATATTTCAGATTAGAATAACAATTTTTAAATTATGAATTTTCTCCATTTTCAAAGAAAAAACATAAATTGTTGAGAAATTTCTAAAATAACTAATAAGCAGCATATTTGAAAGAATTTTAATCGAAATAAAAAAATACTTTGAGGTTAGAATGAAAAATTTCAAAATGATTAGCATTTTACCTAATTTGAAAACTTTTAAATAACTGAGGTAGAATGAAAAAATTCAAAATTATAAATTTATCTCCCATTTTTGAAAGGAAATTTAAATTTTAGAGCTTAATTTGTTTAGAAATTTTTTAAATCGCTAATAGTCGGCAAATTTGAGGTTAGAGAGAAAAATTTTAATATTACGAACTTTTTTCATATTAAAAATGTTGACTAAAGCAAGAACTGTTTAAAGATTTTCTTATAATCTTATTTTCAATAGCATTAGTCTGCGTTTCTTCCACAAACATACATACATATGAATTGCAAATTTAATACAATTTAGTACAGGCACTAGACTAATAAAATTATTTTGTCTTAAATCAAAAAACTAAATATATTTATTTTTCTAATAATTTTTGCTTTATTTAATTTTATATACATTTCTTTGCTAAAATTTAAAAATAGGGTTAAGGTATGATGTCTAACGAATCCAAAGCTTCTTAAAAGATTTGATAGCTTTTCTTCAGGACTCCAACTGCAATTTTAGAAAATAAAATTTTATTAGTAAATTTTGTTACGAATATTTTAAAATGAAGATTTTTTTCTTTAGCTTTTGAAATCAGTTTAAAAGCTAGCATCAACGCCTTTCAGTCGAAAGATGGTAAGGTTTAAATCATCACAAAGGGAAAGAAAAATTTTAACAAAAATAAACTATTTTTAATTCAGAGAAAATTATCGGAATCACATGTAATCCTAAAAATAGTTTATTTTTAATGTTAAATATATAACAATTATGGATGGAATAAACTTACCTTTTTATGAATATGTAGTTAAGCAGCCTATCTTCTTGAATAATCCTTATGTTCCTTTACATCCTGCCAAATTGTAAAACCATTCCCCTGAAAATCACTAAAGCTAACAATTTTTTAAGAAAATCGTAAATGTTTTAAAATTTTTTTAAAGATTTTTCAATCAAAATAAATCCCTATTCAAACAATAATTCCATTTAACACATTTTCTTTAACGTGTAAAAACTTGTAGTTTTCTACATTTTTATTTCACAGAAATAAAAACCTCATTTTTTGTAAAAATTCTTTGTACAGGTTTAAAAAATACAATTGTGTAAAGTTCTTTTAAAATTTTTTAAAAGAAAGTTTTTAAAATTGTTTTAAACCGGCTGTAATGAAGGCTGGTTGGTGGAGAATAATGGGTAAGTAGAAGACCATTGGTTAAAGATGCTGTAATTAAGAAAAATTATAAAAAAAGAACAAAATTAGTTTTAAATTATAAACAAAAAGTATAAAAATAATTTAAGATTTAAATATTCAGTGTAACTTATATAGCATCAATGAAAGTACAGTCGAAAGATGGTGTAAGTTTTGTTCATCACAATAAAAAGCCATTAGGGATAAACTTTACTTCTTTAATTTCCTATATATATATATACATATATATCTATATATATGTTATATATATACATATACATATTAATTATTTAAAAAACATTAAATCTTTCAAAATAAACACTTCCCTTCAATTCACATCTAGGCAACATTTGTTTACATTTTTCCAAAACTGTTTATTAATTCTTTTCTACCTTTCTACCAATATGATAAAACACCAAGCAACATATGACAAAAATATTACTCACCTAGACAAGCTTTTGCACGCTTAAGATAAAATGACCAAGTTGTGAATTGAATGTTTTGTTTAATCGAAAAGAGCGAAACCCATATCATCATCTTCAGATTCGGATTCTTCCTTCTTCTTTTCTTCTTTCTTGGCTTCTTCCTTCTTAGCACCGGCATCAGCACCAGCAGCGGGAGCTGCTGCAGCAGCGGCACCACCACCAACGGGCATGGAGGACAATTTCTCACGGCCGGTGGCAATCAATTCTTCAATGGATTTTCCGGTCAATTCAGTGACGACTTTGGTCAATCGTTCGCTGTCAGCTTCGATACCAACGGAGCTGAGGATCTTTTCGATATCAGCATTTTTGGGGTTTTCCAAACCGCCGAGAACAGCCAACATATATGCAGCCACGTAACGCATTCTAAAAACGATAAAAAAATAGATTATTAAATACCTTTTTCAGCAAAAATAGCACAAATTATGTATTTTTTAATTTACACAAAAATATTAGACACATGAATGAACGATTTTTAATCTTTAATTATCTTTAACATCTTTTTAAAAACTTTTACATATTTCTGATTTCTTTCATTGTTATTGTATTTATCTTTATATTTTTCATAATTTTATAAATTGTACATACTTTTAAGCCTTAGTTTTGACACGAAACGCGTACAGCACAAGAAAAAACACAACTTTCGTTTAAAAAATTTAGAACGAAAAGAAAGGTGTCAGCTAGTTGACACTTCTAGCTAACTTCCGTTTTTTGACATTTAAGATCATATTGAAGTTGGCTGCAGTTTAGCAAAAATACCACGAAGTTGGCTGTAGTTTAGAAAAGGTAATGAAGATTGGAGAAAAAAGGTAATATAGTGAAAATAAATATATTAAAGTAAAAATAAAAAACAAGCATTAAAATACTAATATTTAATATAAATTACACCTATTAATGTGTGCCATTTTTGTCATAAACAAAATATTTTGTTAATAACTTTTAAATCCTTTTTTTATTAAAAAAGTTTTTATTTATTTTTTTATTTATTTACTTATTTTTTCATAAAGGAAATGTTTTTTTCTCTTAATTTTTTTCCAATATAATGTTAATTATAATTAATTATATTTTCTTATTTAGTTAATTTTTTTAACAGTTGTTTGTTAAGAGATAAGCGTAAATACAGTGATGCTGGTAATAAATGATAAAACAGATTAACTCTACGTCTACACGAAGAGATTTTTATTTCCTAACATAAAAAATAAGGTCGGCAGAATAACGGGGACAAATTTTTATTTCCAACTTTTTACTAAAATTTAATTTTTTTCCGTTTTTATTTTTTATTTGCCTTTTTAAAACAATAAATTTATTTTGCACTTTTTGTTATAAAGAGCTAAATATTATAAAAGTACAATATGTTTGATAGATTATGTTAAAAATTATTGCTCAACTTTGTGTTTAAACATTATTGCGAAATAAATTCCGCAATAGATTTCTTATTGATTCTTATTTCAAAGAGAGAGATAGAATTTGACAATTGCCAACATAAAAATGTCAGCGAGTAGACGAGGTGTAAGCAATAACGTAGTGTCTATAAAAAACAATTTACCAAGACAAACGCCAAATTCAGTGCGAATCTATACAAGGTAACCTCAGTTACCTAAATGTCGGTAATACATTTATAAGTAATGCCGCGTTTTCGAATAACGGGAAAATGTGGTGAGTTTCTTTTTACTCACCACACCCAGAAACTGACCAAAGCTGGAGAGAGGAATGTTTTTCGTATCATCAATTAAATAAATACGGGGTTGTTTGTTTATTTTAAGACTGTATGTATCGCTTTTTTCTCTTGTTTCTTACCTAGTGTCTACATTAGGCAAATTTTTATCAAAACAAACGTCAAAATCAGTGCGAAAGGTAACCTTAGTTAAACAGCAGATTATTATTTTGGTTGCTACAGTTGCCAAACTGCATATATAAAAAACAATAAGGAATACGCCATATTGTTCATTTTGTGCAACTGTTGCAACCTTCCGTAAATTCGCGTTAAGTTTGACCTTTGTCTTGATAAAAAATTTTATAATGTAGACACTATGTTACCTAGTGTCTACATTAGGCAAATTTATATCAAAACAAACGTCAAAATTAGTGCGAATGTATACAAGGTAATCTTAGTTAAACAGTTGATTATTATTTTGGTTGTTACAGTTATCAAACTGCATATATAAGAAACAATAATAAAATCGCCATATTGTTCATTTTGGGCAACTGTTGCCACCTTCCACAAATTCGCGTTAAGATTGACGTTTATATTGATAAAAAAATCTCAAATGTAGACACTATGTAAAGTTTTGCTTCTTGTGTTTGCAATTAAAAATAAAACAACTCTGTTTTTATTTGACTTCACAAATGGTTTGTCTGCATATACGTGTGTTGCTAAAAATTTTTGTCATTTCTATTTATTGTTCACTTTTTTGTTCTCAGTCGAAAATTGATTTTTTACTTTGTTGGTGTGAAAGAAAGGCGGAGTGAATTTTTCACAGTTTTGCATAAAAAAAAATGTAAATTTTAATTAATTTGGAAGAAACTTAAATAAATAAAAGCAATTCACATTCCAAAAGAGGTGCAGTAAAGATGATTTTTTTTGATTTCATAAATGATTAAAATTGGCAAAAAAAAAAAATGCGAAAAAGTTTTTTACCTCACGTCAGTTAAATTATAAAATAAAAAAAAAATGTAAAAGAATCTTCATTTAAAGAATTAATTACGTTTTTGGAATTTTAAAAAGATGTTTGTTATTTATTACATCAATTTTTTTTAATTTAAATTAATTTTATAATGCAATTTTTACGTGTTTAATTTTTGCTAACATGTCTGTTTTTTAACACTTGTTTTTTTTTTGTGGGTTCTCTTGTGGAGTTTTTTTTCTTGTCTGCTCCCTTGCTCTGACAATGTTTTAAAGATGAGTCGTCTGTCTTAATTGTGAATGACTCACAATAAAATATTAAGTTTTAAGTATTTTTGTTTAAACAATTAGGAATTTTGTTAATAATCGATAAAATAATTAACAAATTTACCATTTTTTTATTTTTAACATTTATCTCTTTGTAAAGTAAATTTGTGTGTAGTTTTTTGTGCTTTTTGTAATTACTTTTGACAAGTGTTTTCATTGGTAAAATAACAAGCTGCCAGATGTGTTTTAGTTATAAAATAAATTATTTTTTATTTAAATATTAATAAATTGTATTGTAAATATTGATTTAAAAATATTGTATTAAAAATATTGATTTCTTTATTATTATGCAATTTTTGTAGGCTTTAAGCAGCAAGAAATTATCTTTTGTGTTATTTTTTACAAGTTACATCTGGCATCATTATTTTCAATTGTCATTTATTTTATCGTTTTTTTTTTGTTCTAAAAATTCTTATTGGAAGTGGAGTAGAAATGGAAAGAAAACGCAAGAAATACCCTCGTAAAGCAAAAATCGTAGTAAAATGAAATGGTAATCAAAAAGCTAAAGAGAATAAGTGAAAAAAAATCGAAATTTTAGTCGTGTAACGATTCGTAAACTTGATAGATACCAAAGATTTAAAACTCAGTGAAAAAAATTTTTTATATAAAAAGAAATTATTAAATCAAGTAGTTATTACAAAAAAGTAAAATAAAAGTGTTAATTTATTTAAAATTTATATAAAAAATTCCTTCTTTTATAGCTTATAAAAATAAATAAAATTAATTTAGTGCCCTGAGAAAATACAGAAAGAAAGTTTGCCTATTAAGTGAAGTTACAAAAAAAATTTCTGACACCTTTTTAAGGTGTTGGAAATTTTCTTGAGTTTTATTTATTCTTCCCTTCAACACAAAAAAAAAAAAAAAAACACGCTCAAACAAAATTACTAAAATCCTCGTCTAAGCTAATCATTCATCACATTTTAAGAACTCAATAAAACATGGAGAATTTAATTCCTATTGTTAATAAGCTGCAGGATGCCTTTACTCAGTTGGGCGTGCATATGCAGCTTGATCTTCCCCAGATAGCTGTAGTTGGTGGTCAATCGGCCGGTAAAAGTTCTGTGCTGGAAAATTTTGTGGGCAAGTAAGTATCTAAAAAACTTTTTATGCAATATATTTGGAACATTTTTTTCACTAGGATATTGACTAAAAAATAATCAATGTTATCGTATCTTTTCTTCGCTTTAGACTCCGCCCCCATTTTTCCTGTCGATATTTTGTTGTATAGTTTTCTTTTTGCCTTTGTTGCCTGTTTTTCTAAGCCAATGCCATGAAATAATAGTAGCACTATTATTGTTTGGTGAAAAATCAATGGCAAATTTTCCAGCTGAATCTTATGTTTTTCATCGTTGTTTATCATCTCTTTCAATGTTCTTGTCGCTACTTGACATTTTCTTTTACATGTAATGGTGCCAGATTAATAACAAGGGATGTACAATTCAAGCATAAAAGAAAGAAAAGAATAAATATTTTTAAATTAAATTTTTATTATTTTTTTTTGTATTCTTGGTACTTTTTAACTATATTTAAAATTGGTATAATTTTATTATTTTAGCAGTTTTATTTAAAAAAGTAAATTTGTTAACTTTATATATATATATATATATATATATATATATATATATATATATATATATATATATATATATATATATATATATATATATATATATATATATATAAATTTTTTAAACAATTTTTGAAAAACAAAAATGTTTAAATTTTGTAAGAATATTTATTAATATTTTAAAAATGTGGCCTACATTATAGAAAACGAAACGTTTACGAACAAAAGAATTATGTCTGGAAAAAAATTCAAAAAAAAAAAAAAAATTCGTACGTCTGAAAACGTTTTGTTTTACAAAATCTGGCATTAAGACTTATTTTTGTAATTTATTAAACGTAATTACACAATTAGTTCCCAAGTTATGTGATGTAACCTCTTTAATTTTCTATTTAAAGGTTGATCTCAAAAAAAAAAAAAAAAAAAAAAAATTATTTGTAGAACTTCATAATCACGGGTATCTTAATTGACTGGACCGTAATTTTTTTATCGCCCTGCATAATATATAAAAATGGAAGAATTAATAAGAATTAATTAATTTCGTGATTTTTTATTTTTTTTATCAACATATTTTTCTTTATCAAAATTTAATATCTTTTTTGTGAAAATTTGATTTTTTGTTGAAAATATTATTTCATATTTAATTTTTTTATTTTTAATAAAATAGTTGGATATTTGTTTAATAAAAATATAAAATATTCATATAAAAACTTTTTTCTACTGTTTTTACCCTCATTTTAGCAGCTTTTCTTTAAATTAACGATCTGGCATCTTTCTTATAGTTTTTCTCTTTTCATTGGTTCCTCTTGCCCCTTTTGCTGCTCATGGTCTTTGACTCTCAGCATAGAATACAACTAGAAGTCCAACTTGCACTAAAAAAACATAACTCAGCTGTCAAAAAATCCGAATTCTTTGTATGTTTAATAGAATTTTCTTCAGGACTTATTTATACGTGTGAAGAGAGTAATTTTTTTCTGAGCGAATTAAGAGTTGAACTTCTAGTTGTTTTCTATGGTTTGCAAGGCATAATTGTTTTTGTTCTTTAAATAAAAAGTTAAGGTTTTTTGCTTTTTATTAAGGGGTTTCCATTACAATTTATGAAAATAATATTAAATTTGAAAGTGTTTTTAAGCAAAAATTAATGATGCTAAGGGCTATAGTTAATAAAAAAATATTTTTTTATTAAATTTATTTGTCATTTTTATATCAATTCTATTTATTTTAATAAATTTTAAAATCAGAATGGCTGAATAATTCATTTAAGAACATTTAAATTTTTATGACTAATATTTAGTTTATGTTTTAAAGTTTAGAAATTATGTTGTTGTTGCTGTTATTTTTATTTTAACGTTTTTTAATTAACGTTGGCAATAAGTTGTTTTACTAATTTAGTATAAAATTTATAAAGCAGGTTACTTTTAAGTTTATGAATTTTTGTTAGATCAAAATGCATATTGTTACCTAAAATACAAAAGGGCGTAACCTCAATTTTTAATTTTTTACTTTAAAATTAAGCATTTAATTAAATTTTTCCAATCGTTCACTTAAAACAAAAATAGATAAAGAAATCCTCAAACCAAATTTTTCTTAAATGTAACTAGTTTTACAGGTATTTCGTTTATGAAGTTGATGTTACAACCTTTTGAATTTTTTTAATAATCATGTTATTTTTCAAGATATTTATATGCAATTTTTTGTTTAGATGTGTTTGGATCAGTACATCATAATCCAAAAAACAAAATTAAAATTTTTTGTTGTTACGTCCTTTTGCATTTTAAATAAAGATATCATTAAACATTTATTAATAACAAAAAAAAAAAAAAAAAAAAAAAAAATATCGATTTCTAGAATTTCCTTCAGATTGTTTATCAGTATTTTTAAATTTCTATAGAAAATTTATCGTTGTTTTAATTTTTCTATAAAAATGTATCGATAAATTGAATTTTCTGTATAAACTCGATAAATTGAATTTCTATAGAAAAGTTATAGGCAACTTGACTTTTCTATAGACAATTTATTGATAAATCTATAGAAAATTTATGGAGAAATTACATTTTCTATAGAAAATTTATCGAGATATTAAATTTTGTTTAAAAAATTTATCGAGAAATTAAATTTTCTATAGAAAACTTATCGATAGATTTGATTTTCTATAAGAAATTTATTATTATTCTTAGTTTTCTCTAGAATATAGAAAATTTATCGATAAATTGAATTTTATATAGAAAATTTATCAATATTTAGATTTTTTTATGGAAACAAAATTTTAATAGTTTTTTATTTTATTTTATTTTATTTTATTTATATAAATGCTTAAATATTTTTATATTTTAATATTGTTTTGCCTTTCCTCTTGCTTTTTAATTTTATTTTTAATTTCTTTAGATTTTTGTTTATTCGTCTTTTATTATTTATTACCCTTTTGAGGAAACACCCTTATTTTTATTATTTATATCTTTTAATATTTATACTTACGCTATCACATTAATGTTTTGTTGCTCTTTTCTTTTTGTCTACTCTTTAAATGCTTTTTATTTTCTTGATATACTCCCGTGTCATGTATAGTTATTTTTATTTTGACAGTAGTATTTGTTATTTCTTTTTTATCAAAAACAAGAATAAGAAAAAATTCCAATATTTTCCAAGTATACCTACAATATTTTTCTTATGGTACATTTAACTTGCTTTTAATAAATTTTCTAAGAGATTTTGAACAAAAATCAAAGACTTTTTAATAAAAACATGATTTTTTGTTTGAAATGAATACAAATTAAAGTTTTTATTAACTAAATGTAATATCTTTGTGATTAATTTATTTGTTCTTTATACCCCTTTTTTTTCTTTATTTAAAGTAGTTTTGTTTTTTCTTAACTTCATTCATAATTTTTTGCTTTAGTTAAACAAAGTTTTTTATATAAGAGTAAATTTGCAATTTTTTTTTCTTTATTATCTCTTGTTAGGAATTTTGGCTCTTACATCCGTTTCCTTTTATTTACATGTAACTGGATATGATTTTTTGTTGCATGCTTTTGTGTTGTAAATCTGTGATAATATTTACAAATATTTATACACACTTGTTTTTGATAGAGAGGGAGTAGAAAAGAATTAAAGTACTCATGTTCAAATTTGTGTTGGAAAAAAGGGGAGTAATTACATTTTTTTTGTTTACTTATACACTTGTTTTTCTTTTCTTTCGTTATAGTAATTGTTGTTGTGTATGTTTTTTGTATTGTTCTTTTATTTAAGTGGTTGTAATCAATTGGGATTGCTGTTGCGTTGATTTAGGATAAATGGGATTTTATTGGGAAAAAAGGTAAAATAAAAAAATTGTATATTATTTTTATGAACAATTTATTGATTACATACATTTCTTGAAGAAAATTAACATTTTTTTCTTTAAAAAATTATTTTTAAAATAAATTACTTTTGGAAAATTTATTATTTTTATAAATATTTTTGCAAAATATCCAAAAATACTTTTATATACCAAAGCTATTTTTCTCATCTCTTTAATAAAAAAAGTCTAGGCAAATTTTATTACACAGCTATAAACTAAAAATAGCACCTACACAGATTTTATTAATTTATATTTCATATCATATCTTCTCCCACCACTCCACGTTCTTGAAAACATATTACTTTTCATAAACAAACTCATATTAAAATTTATCAACCCCCTATACAACGTTAACATCATATGCTTTTTCCCGTCCAACCATCCGTCCTTCTATTTAGTACTTACTTGGATAGTAATTCATTTACCTCCCTTCTCTACCCCGCTCTCCCTCATACCACATAAATAAAATCGATATAATTGGTGTATGTTACAATTATTTACATTTTATTACCCTTGCTATAAATTCATAGTTAAAGAAAATTTTATAAAATAAAATCAAAACTTAGGCTCCTTGTATAGATAGATTTTTTTGTTTTAGTTTTTCTAATAGAGGATCTTTTTCATAATAATAATATATTTGTATAAGTTATATTTTAAATCTGAAACTTTGTTTTTAGTTCTTTATTTTATTTTGTAATTTTACTTTTATTACTTTGTTGAATTTTGTAAAGGAAATAGTTTAGAATATTTTTTTTTTTTTTTGGGATTTCGTCTTAGGCAGGATTTAATAGAATTGGTTAAAAGAAACAGTAATTTAAATTGAAATTTTAATAAATAATTAAAATAAAATGAAATGCTTATATGCTAAATAAGTTTTTTTTTTTTTTTTTAAATTAAAGATCGATAAATTTCCTAAAATAAAATTAAGTTTTCGATTTATTTTTCAAAGAATATAAAACCTATTGATGAGTTTCTAGGGAAAACTTCAAGTTTTTTTGAAAAACTTATGTTATCCTAAATTTTCTTGAAATAATTAGTTATCAATTTTTTTTTCAATAAATTTGACATCGATAAACTTTTTTTTAGTAAATTTAAGTTATTTATAAATTTTATTTTTTTTTTTTATTTTATATATTAAATTTAAGTTAAAGATAATTTTTCTTTAATAAATTAAAGTTATTGATATATTCCCTTTAGTAAATTTAAGTTAGCGGTACACATTCTGAAACTAAATAAATTATCGATAATTTTCTTTACATAATGAAAGTAATCGATATATTTGTAAAATGATAAAAGTTATTGATAAGTTTTCTTTGGTAAATTTAAGTTATCGATAAACTATCTTGTAGATTGAAATTTTCGTTAAATTTTCTTCCATTAATTTAAGTTAACGATAAATTTTCTTTAGTAAATTTAAGTTATCGTTAAATTTTCTTAAACAATTTTGTGATCGATAGGTTTTCTATAATAAACCAAAGTTATCGGCAAAATTTCTTTAAATAATGTGAAAGTAATCGATAATTATTTTGAAAATAATAAAAGTTATTGATGTTTCCTTTAGTACTTTTAGATTATTAATAAATTTTCTTTTTTAAATTGAAATTATCTTTAAATTTTCTTTAATGAATTAAAGTTATCAATAAATTTTTTGTAATAAATTAGTTAGCAATAAATTTTCTATAATAAACTAGTTATTTGTAAATTTTATTTTAAAATAATAAAAATTTTCTATAAATTTCTTTAGTACTTATAAGTTGTCGATAAATTTTCTTTCGATAAATTTTCTTATCGATAAAATTTCTTTTTAAATTATCGTAAATTTTTTTGAATTATTTAAAGTTATAAATCAACGTTTTCTGTAATAAATCAATGTTGTTGATAAAATTTCTTTAGTAAATTTAAGTTGACAATACATTCTCTTTTAGTAATTAAAGTTATCAATAAGTTTTTTCTAAAAAAATAATTTTATCGATAAATTTTCTTAAAATAATTAAAGTTATCGTTATATATCTTTAAAACTTTAAGTTATTAATAAATTTATTTATAATAATTAAATCATCGAAATAATTAAAGTCGTTATATATCTTTAATAATTTAAATTATCGATATTTTTTTTTAAATAATTAATTAACGTTTTTTTTATTAACAATTTTGATTTATCGAAATTTTTCTTTTAGAAAATTTACGTTTTGATAAGTTTTTCTCTATAATGAATTTCCTTTCATTTTCATCTGTTCGAAAATTTCGCAATTAAGTTCGAAGAATTCGAAATTGAAAAAAATTTCAAAATGTTAAAAGCACAATATTACCAAGAAATCTCATTGCATTTGATTTAATTGATTGAATTTCCTTGTATTTTAGCATGTTCGAAAATTTCGAAATTAGTTTCGAAAAATTTGGGATTATAAATAAATGAAATGAAAAATTAATCATTTTTAGAAGAATTCTTTACCAAAAATCAGAAATAAGATTTTTTAATTTAACTAAGTTTGAAAATTTCATAATTAAGTTCAATAAATTTAAAATTGTAAAAGAAATAAATTTTCATTAAGTTGTAAAAGAAATAAATTTTCATTAAAAATAAATAATTTTTAATAGTAATATCTACTAAAATTAAATTTCTTACCATTTTAACCATGTTCGAAAATTTCGATATTTAGTTCGAAAAATTCGAAATTGAAAAAATGAGCGAAAAATGTGTTAAAAATTTGCAATAATAAGCTTAAACCTCTTCGTCTGTTATTTAAATTAATTTTCCTGCAATTTTAAGATATTTTAATCGTTTTTGAAAATTTCGAAATTAGGTTCGAAAAATTCGAATTAAAAAAGGTATATCATAAAATAAATTTATTTTTTGTTCAATAAATTTATTTTTCGATAATTTAAGCATTTTCGAAAATTTGGGAATTAAGTTCGAAAACTTCAAAATTGAAAAGTGTAAGACCTTTTAAAAACGTATAATTAATAATAAAAACTTATTCAAAACTTGTTCAAAAAAATTTTCTGCTATCTTAAGCGTGTTCGAAATTTTCGAAATTAACTTCGAAAACTTCAAAATTGAAAAATGTAGAAAATTTTCATTAAAAATTTGTAATTGATGACAAGAACATATTTCTTTGTTCAATAAAATAATTTTTTTGTGATTTTAAGCATTTTCGAAAATTAGTTCTAAAAATTTAAATTTTTTTTAAAAATTTTTATTAAAAATTTCCAATTAAAAAATCTATTTCTGTGTTCAAAATAGTTTTTCTTTTCAAAATTGAAAAATGTATAAGATGTTCCTTAAAAATTGTCAATTTATAACAGAAATTTATTTTTTTTGTATAATAAATAAATTTTTCTGCTATTGTGTTCTATAATTTCGAAATTAAGTTCGATAAAATTGAAATCTATATTTTTTGTTAAAAACTTTTAATTAATAATAAACATTTATTTATTTATTAAAAAATTTAATATTTTCGCTATTTTAAGCGTGTTTGTAAATTTTGAAGTTTTTTATATTTTATTTTAAAATATTCATGAAAACCGTTCTACTATATTATCTACTTTAGTGGCCCTTAGTAATTTATTGTGGCGTCAATAGACTTTTTAATTTGATTGTCAAAAAGACAAAAATAAGTTTTATTTAATTTTAATTTTTGCTATTTATCAATTTTTTGTTAATGACTTTTTTGAATTTTTCATTGAACTTCACCATTCTTTTTTGTTTAATTATTTGCTAAACTTTTTTAAATTTTTTTATTTTTCTGGATTGATTATATTTATTTAAAAACAAACATGACTTACGGTCTGTGTAGTGGGTGAGTCAGATACCTAGCATGAACTACAAGTAATTTATGATTAATTTAAAAATTAAAAGAAAAAAATCTCAGACCCAAGTCAATTTTGTAAATAATTAAATGAGAGAAAGTGAGCTCAAATACAATATATATATATATATATATATATATATATATATATATATATATATATATATATATATATATATATATATATATATACATATATATATATATATATATATATATATATATATAAGTAAATTTTACTTATATAGTACATTACGCAATACATTTTTGATTAAAAAAAATCCAATTTACAGTAACTTTATAAAGCAATGACCTTTAACTGCATTGAAAAAAAATTTTAAGGAAACTTGGGGCGCAAACAGAAAACTAAAATAACTAGACTCAATGAAATTTTCCTTATTTAAGTTTATACAATGAAGAATAATATAGTTTACTAATAAAAGAGAGTACATGAGTATTTAGTTAGTTAATGATTTTCCTTTTGGTTAGGAGAGCAAAAGTGAGCGAGTTTTTTTTTCTGTGTAAATGTTAGACTTACATAAATGTTAATGACCCAGATTTTCTTTTTGTTTAATTTTGTTAACGAATTCAATAAAAACGAAGCAAAATACATAAATTACATAACTAACAATTGTTTGTAAAAGCAAAATGTATTAGTTATTTTATACAATGAGAATTAAGAAAACAAAAATTTTAAAATGAAAATTTAACAAAATAATAATTTATGAAAAAATAACTTTAAAATTTTCTCTGAAAATTTATAATCATTTAGAGAAGTGTCTTTTAAATCATTGCAAATTAAAATTTTCGCTTGTTCCAAAATTTTGAAATTAAGTTCGAAAAATTCGAAATTGAAAAATTCCAAATTAGCATTGAAAATTAATAATTTTAGTAAAAAATTCTTATTTATATGTTTAAAATTTAATTTTCTACTATTTTAATAGTTTTCTAAAATTTCAAAATTAAGTTCGAATAAATCGAAATTTAAAAAAAATTTAAGTTTTCATTAAAAAAGTAATAATTTTTATTGAAAATCTATTTCTATAATTTTTATACTGTTATTTCAAGCCAATTTGAAAATTTCGAAATTAAGTTCGAAAAAATCGAAATTGGAAAAATTTAAAATTTTTTTTAATAAAAATGTTTATTAAATTAAATTTTCTGCTTTTTTTAAGCCAGTTTGAAAGTTTCGAAATTAAGTTCGAAAAAATCAAAAATTTAAAAAAGCAACAAAATGCATTAAGAATAAATAATTTTCATTGAAAATGTATTCCTTTGGTTTTTAATTAAATTTTCTGCTATTCTAAGCATATTACAAAATTTCGAAATTAAGTTCGAAAAATTGGAAATTAAAGAAGTACAAAAATTCATTAAAAATTAATAATTTTTGTTGATTTTTTTTATAAATGTCTATTTTTAAATGAAGTTTTAAAATATATATACATAATAATAATTTTCGAAAATTTCGAAATTAAGTTCGAAAAAAATGAAATTGGATATAATTGCTATGCATTTTATTTTTAATTTTCTATTATTTTAATTAAAATTTCGAAATAAAGTTCGAAAATTTCGAAGTTGAAAAAATTTAAAATTTTTTTTAATAAAAATGTATTTTAATGTTTATTAAATTAAATTTTCTGCTTTTTTTAAGCCAGTTGAAAGTTTCGAAATTAAGTTCGAAAAAAATCAAAAATTTAAAAAAGCAACAAAATGCATTAAGAATAAATAATTTTCATTGAAAATGTATTCCTTTGGTTTTTAATTAAATTTTCTGCTATTCTAAGCATATTACAAAATTTCGAAATTAAGTTCGAAAAATTGGAAATTAAAGAAGTACAAAAATTCATTAAAAATTAACAATTTTTGTTGATTTTTTTTATAAATGTCTATTTTTAAATGAAGTTTTAAAATATATATACATAATAATAATTTTCGAAAATTTCGAAATTAAGTTCGAAAAAAATGAAATTGGATAAAATGTTCAATTTTCTTTAAAAAATTGAAACATTAAATATTGTATTTTTATGTTTATTAAATTCAATTTTCTGCTATTTTAAGCCAGTTTGAAAATTTCGAAATTAAGTTCAAAAATTTTCGAAATTGAAAAAGTATTAAAAATTCATTAAGAATAAATAATTTTCATTAAAAATGTAATCCTTTTGTTTTAAATTAAATTTTCTGCTACTATAAGTATATTCGATATTTTCGAAATTAAAAACGTAAAAAATTCATTAGAAATAAGCAATTTCTTGTTGCAAATGTCTTCCTTTGATATTAAATGAGTTTTTAAATTTATTAATAATGCTCGAAATTTTTGAAAATAAGTTCGAAAAAATTTAAATTAAAAAAAATGTGAAATTTTCTATAAAAATATGAAACATTTCATAAAAATTATATTTTTATGTTAATTAAATTAAATTTTCTGTCACTTTAAGCCAGTTTGAAAATTTCGAAATTAAATTCGAAAAATTTTAAAATTAAAAAAGTGCCAAAATTTATTAAAAATTAATAATTTTTATTGAAAATGTTTTTTTTTTTTATTTTAAATAAAATGCTGCTATTTTAAGCAAATTTGAACATTTTGAAATTAAGTTTAAAAAAAATTCGATTAAACATTAATAAAAAATTCATTAAAAATTAAGTTTTTATTAAAAATAATTTTCCTTGTGTTTTAAATTAATTTTTCTGCTATTTTAAGTATGTTCGAAAATTTAAAAATTAAGTTTAAAAAATTTCGAAATTGGAAAAGTCTAAAATTTTGTTAAAAATTATTATATTTTTAATATCGATTGATTTTAAATTATTTTTTTTTTTATATTTTAATGATGTTGGAAAATTTCGAAAATTTCGAAATTTAAATTAATTTAAAAAATGCATCAAAATTTAATAATTTCCTTTGATTATATATAAAATTTGAAATGAAAATGATGAATGAAAATTTCGTATTATATTCGAAAATAAAAAATGCTACATTTTCATCAAAAATTAATAATTTTGTATTAAATTTCTTGAATGTTACTAAAATAAATTTTTTTTGCCATTTTAAGCATTTTCAAAATTATCGAAATTAAGTTAAAAAATTCGAAATTGAAAAAAATATAAACTTTTTACCCAATATTATTAAATTTTGATTAAAAATGTCTTCCTTTGATTTTGAATAAAATTGTAAATATTTTAATATTCGCAAAATTTCGAAATTATGTTCGAAAATTTTAAAATTCGAAAAAATAAAATCTTTTCTTTAAAAATATATTAATATTAAAATTTTAATTAAAAATAACTGTGTTTTAAATTCATTTTTCTTCTATGTTAACTATGTTCGAAATTTTCGAAATTAAATTCGAAAGAATTTGAATTTAAAAAAGGTACCAAAATTAATTTAAAATTAATACTTTTCTTTATAAATTGTCTTTTATGATATTTTAACTACGTCCGAAAATTTTGAAATCATATTCGAAAAAATTCAAAATTGAAAAAAGGGTAAAATTTCTTTTAAAATTAATAATTTTCACTGCAGGTTTTAAATAATTTTCTGTTATCTTAGACATGTTTGAAAATCTCGAAATTATGTTCGAAATTAAAAAAGTTGTAATACATTCTTTTGTGTTTTAAATTGAGTTTTCTGCTATTTAAACTGTGTTCGAAAATTTAGAATTTAAGTTCGAAAAATTCGAAATTAAAAAAGTACAAAAATTCATTAAAAGTTTATATTTTTAACAGAAATAGCTTGCTATGCATTTTTAACTAATTTGGCTGCATTTAAGCATGTTTGAAAATTTCGTTATTAAATTCGAATAATTCAAAATGGAGAAAATGGCCAAAAATGCATTAAAAATAATTATA
Source organism: Protocalliphora azurea (assembly GCA_932274085.1). Classification (NCBI taxonomy): domain Eukaryota; kingdom Metazoa; phylum Arthropoda; class Insecta; order Diptera; family Calliphoridae; genus Protocalliphora; species Protocalliphora azurea. The sequence continues at coordinate 7,090,159 of OW026523.1, forward strand.
ATTGAAAATTACTTTGTTTTGAATTTAAATGATTTTTGAAATATTTTAATGAGGTACGAAAATTTGAAATTATGTTCAACAAATTTTAGAATTGAAAAAAGTACCAAAAATTTTAAAAATGAATAATTTTTAATGCAACTGCATTTCATTGGGTTTTAAATAAATTTTTACGCTTTTTCGAAAATTTCGAAATTAAATTAAAAAGATTTGAAAGTAAAAAAAGTGCTAAAATTAATTTAAAAAATTAATAATTAATTAATAATAAAATTAATAATTTACAAATGCATTTTTTGCCTTTTTAATTAATTTTTCTGTTGTTTTAGCTATGTTTGATTTCAAAGTTAAGAACTTAAAAAGTATCAAAATTTAATTAAAAATTAATAATTTTTGTTTAAAAGAGCTATTTTAATTTAAATAAAACTTGCTACTATTGTAGCCATGTTCGAAAATTTTGAAACTATATTCGAAATTCTAAAAAGTACGAAAAACCATTCAAAATTAAAAAATTTTCATTCCTTAGTCTCTTCAATTGAGTTTTTAAAATTTTAAGCGCATACGTAAATTTCGAAATTAATTTCGAAAAATTCGAAATTGAAAATAATTAACAAATTTTAGTTAAAAATGACTAATTTTATTTATAAATTAATAATTTTACTTAGAAAGCTCGTAAAATTCGAATTTATGCTCGAAAATTAAAGTTCCTACTTTCTTAAGCATATTCTAAAAATTCGATATTGTTTAAGAAAACTAAAAGTTTCAATAAAATATTGGAATATGGTATTTTAAACTGTTTTTAAATAAATGTTTTTTTTTTTCAATTAAGCCTAAAGATTCTCTTAAATTTATTATTGAACGCCTGGGTGACGTTTTCTTTAGTGTGTGTGGCTTTTTTTTTTTGTATGTTTTGAATTAAAAGTTAATTTAACAAATTTGTAGTTATTGTTAAATTTTAAACACGCAATAATATATATATATATATATATATATATATATATATATATATATATATATATATATATATTATATATATATATATATATATATATAATTTTAGTTTCAAGCTTATAGATAGATGCTTCTGTTTTTTATAATGATTCAACTATTTGCGGTTTGGTTTACATTTGTCGTTAAAAATACACTTATGAGATATTTTTTAAAAGGAATTAACGTATCATAAAAGAATGTGAATTATTTAAAATTTAAGATGAAATTTTTATTTATAAAATGAAAGTAAAATTCATTTGTTTCTTGAAATATTTGTTACTCTGTATACTTAAATTCTTTTAATTATTATAGAAAACATACTTTAATGTTATTTTTTGTATTATTTAATTTCATTACATTTATAAATTATCTTATCTATTAATACTTTTATAATCATAATTGACTGATTTTTGTTTGTGCTAAGATATAGAAAATATACAAAAATAATTATTTATTTTTGTTTATAAATTAAAAAATTTAGTTTTCTTTAAAATAAAAATGTTTTTTACTGAAAAATATAGAAATTTTTGAATTTTCCCAAATATATATATATATATATATATATATATATATATATTGAGGTTTCTATTTAAATTTAGAATTTTTCCTTATTTCTTTTGTTTTAAAATTTTCTTATTTTCATTCTCTTTATATAAAATAAAAGATAAGGCTGACTTATTTACAAAAAGAGGTTAATAAAGATATGTATTACTGTATAAATAAAACCAGCATCTCTTAGTTAGTTTATTTTTTTCATTTGCTTTTTCAAACACTAATATTTTAAATAATATTTTAATATTTTAAACATATATTTATGTATGCTTTCAGCAAAGGAAATTTAAATTTGCTAACTAATTTATATTATTTTTATGTTGTACATTCAGAAAAATAACCTGAAAATGTTCAACATAACCTCAAAAATGTTTTTCAAAATATTTCAAAAATTCTCAACATAATCTCAAAATTATTTTTCTAATTTAACAAGAATTTTAGTAAATTTATGAAGAAAATAATAGTTTAAAATAATCCTTTAATGATTTTTTTATATAAAAATAAGAAAAAATCAAAATTAAATAAAAATGTTCAACATAATTTCGAAATAAGTTTTCTAATTTTACAAAAATTCTTGGAAATGTTTGAAGAAAACAGTAGTTTAATATAAGCTTTAAATGATTTAGGCTTAAAAAATTTAATTTTTTCTTTAAAAATCTTAAAAAAAAATTATGTTAAACTAAAAATTTTCAACATAATTTTGAGCAAAATGAAAAGAAAATAATGCATTATAGCTAGTTTTATATGTTTTAGGCTTAAAAATTTGAATTTATTTCTTTAAAAATATTAAAAATTTTATTTTAAATTAAAAATTTTCAAACTAACCTCAAAATTATTTTTCCAATTACCGCATAAATTTTTCCAGAAATAGAAGAAAACATAATTTTAAAATAAGATTTCATTGATTTAGGTCTGAAAAATAATTTTTTCTTTAAAATTATGCAAAATTGACATTAATCTCAAAATTAATTTTCCATTTATTGCACAAAATCCAATAAAATTAGATGAAATTGTTTATATCAAAGTTCAAAAAACCTTAAAATTTTCTAATTTTCACATTAATTTTTCCAGAACTAAAAGAAAACAATAATTTAAAATAAATTTTAAAATTCAAAATAAAAAAAAACAATGTCAAAATCTTCATTTAAAACTAAAAAAAATCAACATAACGTTAAAATTTTCAAGTTAACCTCAAAAATATATTTTGAAATTATCTCTCATTTTTAAATACATTTAAATTCTTATAATAGTTTAAAGTAAGTATTAAAAATAAAAATAAAAGAATTTTAATTAAAAAATAAAGAAATTCAACATATTCTGAAAATTTCAAACTTAGCCTCAAAATATTTTTAAAATTATCAGTCTTTTTCAATAAATTTTATTTATTATAATAGTTTAATGTAAGTATTAAACCATTAGGTATAAAAATAAAAGAATTTTAATTTAAAAAAAACTTAAAGTTTTTAAAATAACCTTTGAAATAATTTTATAAATATTACAAAAATTCTATCGAAATCTGTACCTTGTGATAGCTTAAACCAAATATTTATCAAATCAGGTTTAAAAAGGAAATTTTTCTTTTAAAAATCGGAACAAGTTCAACATAACCTCAAAAATGTATTTGAAAATATCACTCAAATATTATCAAAATCAAAAGCGAATGTTTGCAAAAATAAATTTTTAGGTAAGTCAAGATTTAAAAATAATATTATTTTTTATGAAATAACAAAAAATTAATCATAACTTTAAAAATTTCAGCATAACTTCAAAAATATTTTTGAATATATCGTAAAAATATATAATTTATTTAACGATTTATGCTCAAAGAAACTATTTTTCATTCAAAAATCAGAAAAAATTCAACGTAACCTCAAAAATATTTTTAAAGATATCACACAAAATCTATACTTAGCGATAGTTTAAATAAAGTACTTAATAATTTAAGTTTAAAAAGCAACATCTTCATTCAAAATTAAGAAAAAAATCAAATAACCTCCAAAAAAATTTTTGGAAAATATCACATAAATTCTATCAAAATCAGTGGCAAACGTTTGGTGATATACATTTTGAAGTAAATTAAGATTTTAAAATAATAATTTTTTTACAAAAAATAAGAAGAAATTAACATAATATTAAAAATTTTCAAATTAACCTAAAATTTTTTTGGGAAATATCCATTAATTTCAGTTAAAAATTAAATCTAATGATAGTTTAACAATATATTTAATGATATAGGCTTAGAATTACAATTTTTTTCCTCAAAAATAGGAAAAATTTCAACATAACCTAAAAATGTTCAACATAATATCAAAAATATAACAAAAATTTTTTAAAAATATAAATTTTACGAAAAAATTTAAATATTTCTAAACAATTTTTGGTTAAATAGAAACGTTTTCTTTTTAAAATATAAAAATATTCAACATAACCTTAAAACTTGCAACACAACTTCAAAAATATATTCGAAATTAAGAACAAATAATATTAAAATTGACCAACGATAACATTTATTATTTTGTACAAATTAATTATCAATTCTAACAAGTTATTAATATTATATATTCTATTTCTTTTTCAGAGATTTCTTACCTCGTGGTTCAGGAATTGTTACTAGACGACCTTTGATTTTGCAACTGATCAATGGAATAACTGGTAAGTTCAATTTTATATTAATTCATAACTTTTAATTAATTTCCCTCTTCCTCTCCAGAATATGGCGAATTCTTACATTGTAAAGGCAAAAAATTCACCAGTTTCGATGAAATACGCAAAGAGATTGAGGATGAAACAGATCGTGTCACTGGTAGTAATAAGGGAATTTCCAACATTCCAATCAATTTGCGTGTCTATTCGCCACATGTACTCAATTTGACCCTAATCGATTTGCCCGGTTTAACTAAAGTGGCCATTGGTGATCAGCCACAAGATATTGAACAACAAATACGTCAAATGATTTTACAATTTATACGCAAAGAAACATGTTTGATATTGGCCGTAACGCCAGCTAATACAGATTTAGCCAATTCGGATGCTTTAAAATTGGCCAAAGATGTAGATCCTCAAGGTATACGTACAATTGGTGTTATTACCAAATTAGATTTGATGGACGAGGGTACTGATGCCAGAGATATTTTGGAAAATAAACTATTACCTTTACGGCGTGGTTACATTGGTGTAGTAAATCGTTCTCAGAAAGATATTGAGGGTCGTAAGGATATTCATGCTGCTTTGGCGGCTGAAAGAAGATTTTTCCTAAGTCATCCATCTTATCGTCATATTGCCGATCGTTTGGGTACACCTTATTTACAGCGGGTTTTAAATCAACAATTGACCAATCATATACGCGATACATTGCCCGCTTTAAGAGATAAATTACAAAAACAAATGTTGGCTTTAGAAAAGGATGTGGCTGAATTTAAACATTTCCAACCGGGTGATACTAGTTTGAAGACAAAGGCTATGTTGCAGTAAGTATTGAGGAGGAATTTAAAAAATTTAATAAAAATATTTTAAATTGTTTTGATATTTCATAGAATGATTCAACAATTGCAGTCAGATTTTGAGCGCACTATTGAAGGTTCCGGTTCGGCTTTGGTTAATACCAATGAATTGTCGGGTGGTGCTAAAATTAATCGTATTTTCCATGAACGGTAAGTTATATATATAATTAGAAAATTAAGTTTTTTAACATAATCTCAAAATGATATTTTGTTTTGCCATATAACTTATTTCTAGTGAATATTTTGGTTTTTAATTAAAAAATATCGAATGTATTGTATTGCTTTATTTTACGTCCTAAATGTTAAAATTTGTAGTCTTTAGTTCCTTCAAGACTTGAAACTATCATCGGATAATTAATTAAGAATACATGGGTAGGGGGAGCTTTTATCCGTTTTGCCCTATTTTATGGCCCTGAATGTTGGAATTTCCATAAATGTATATCTTTAAGTTCTTTTCACATGTTGCGATGTCTGCATGCTAAATTTTAAGAAAACCTGTTGATTAGTTAAGAAGATATAGGGAGATGGAGCTTTTACCAGTCTTGCCCTATTTCCCGTCCTAAGTAATAAAAATTATAGGCTATAATTTCTTCCAGATGTTGCACTATTTGCCTGCCAAATTTCAAGAAAATTGGTTGATTATAGGGAAATATACTTTACGATCTATTCTCATACCTAACAAATACACATTTATAAAAATCATTTCATAAAAACCGGTCAAGCTGTTTCGGAGGAGTTCAATTACAAACACCGTGACACGAGAATTTTATATATATAGATTATCTCTTAAGTCGAACAAAATTTAAAGCACACATAAGTTTTAAAAATATATGCAAAGGCTGAAGTTTAATAAAATTAAAATTTTCTTTTCAAAATATGAAAAAATCCAAATAACCTTAAAATTTTCAACATAACCTCCAAAATATTTTTCAAATTATTAAACAAATTCTATAAAAAATTGTGGAATTTAATTTCCTACAACAATTATTAAACTTATGAGGCATAAAATATAAATTTTCCTTTTGAAAATATGAACAAATTCATTATAATCTTAAAATTTTCTACATAACCTAAAAAATATTTTTCCAATTATTAAACAAATTATATGAAAAGAAAGCCTAAAGCAATTAAACGTTTGAGGTACAAAAAATTAATTTTTGTTCTAAAAATATGAAGCAATTCATCGTAACCTCAAACAATTTTCGAATTATTAAGCAAATTCTACTAAAGATAGTAGAATTCAAAGCTATAAAAAACTAATAAACTTAATAGGTTTAAGAATTTTTTTTCTTCTAGAAACACCTAAAAAATTAACATAACCTTAAATTTTTCAACATAACCTCAAAAAAATTTTCAAATATTGAACAACTATCAAAAATAGTCGAATTTAATAGCCTACAGCAATTATTAAACCTCATGGTTTAAAAAATTAATTTTTCATTTAAAAATATTAACAAATTCAACATAAACTGAAATTTTTTTGAACATTTTACTCAAATTCTATTAAAATTACCAGTAGGTTATAGTTTAAAGATAATTTTAAAAGATTTAAGTTATAACGAATTATTTTTCTTCTAAAAAATGTAAAAAATTCAGATCTTTCAACATAACCTCAAAAATATTTTTAAGATTTTCACATAAATTCTATTAAAATTACTAGTAGCTAATAGTATAAAGCTAAAATTAAAAATGAAAAATGAAATTCTTTTTAAAAATATATAAAAATCAATATAATCTAAAAATGTTCACCATAGCCTCAAAAACATTTTCAAATTAATAAACAAATTCTATTAAAAATGATGGAATTTAAAAGTATACAGCAATTATTAAACGTGTGAGGTTTATAAAATTAATTTTTCCTTTAAAAGTATGAACAAATTTAATGTAACCTTAAAATTTTCAACATACCCTTAAAATATTTTTCTTAAATTTACTCATAGTATTTAATAGTTTAAAGCTAGTTTTTAAAGATTTGAATTTAAAAAAATATTTATTTCTTTTAAAAATATAAAAATTTATTTTTGTAATTTTTACACAAATTTTATTAAAATTAGTAATACATTAAATTAGTAATAATTTGAAAAGATTAGGTTTTTTAAAAAATATTTTTTATTTTAAGAATATGAAAAAATGATTTTTATTCAACATAACCTCAAACAATTTTCTTTTTTAATTTTTACACAAATTCTTTCGAATTTAGTATCACACAGTAGATTACAGCTAAAATTGAATGATTTGAGTATTAAAAATATAAATTATATTTTAAAATATTTTCAAAATCACTAGATTTTAAAAATGTTTAATATAATCTAAAAATTAAATTTGTAATTAATATCCAAATTTCAATAAAAATTTAAAGCATTTAACAGTTTTAAAAACTCTTTAACCTTAAAAAATATTTTTTTTTTAATTTTTGCAAAAATTTTAGCAAATTAGATATCTTTAATATTTTAAAACTAGTATTAAACATTTGATACTTGAATAGAGAATTTTGGCTTTCTAAATATATAACGGAACCAAATTGGACCCAAGTGAGCTGTATCTTATTGACTAGACAGCTGTCCTAAGAACCTAAGAAATATATAAACAATTTGCAACATAACCGTAGTTTTTTTGTGATTATTAAAGAATTAAAAATTTTGAGGAATTTAATAGTTTAAGGATTTTATTAGGGGTTTGAGGCTTAAAAATATGATTTCTCTATCAAAAATTGATATAAATTAAATTTTTTAACATAACCCCATTTTTTTATTAAAGAATTTCTTTAAAATTTGGAGAATTTAGCAGTTTAAAAAAAATATGATTTCTCTATCAGAAATTGTGAAAAATTCAATATTTCGAAAAATTGTTCAACATAACCTCATTTTTTATTTATTTATTTTTTTTTTGTTTACTTTTGCATACCTGTTATGAAATTTAAGATTGTGGGATAGTTTAAAGGAATTGTTGAGCGTTCGAGGCTTAAAAGAGGATCATTTGAAAACAAGAAAAAACTTGAAATAATCTATAAATTTCTTAAAATATTTGCTATAATTATATATGCAGTTTACAATAGTTTATAGCAAGTTTAAGTGATAGAGTTTACAAGGAGGATTTTTCTTAAAAAAATGTAGAAAAATCAATTTAATGTAAAATCGTTAACATAACCTCAAAACAAAACATATTTTGCTTGTGTTTACATACATTTTATAAAATTTTAAATGGTGGTAAAGTCTAAAAAATTTGTTGAAGATTTAAGGCTTTAAAAAAGATAATTTCTGCTTAAAAAATCGATATAACCCTAAAATTTCAATATAACCTTAAAATAATGTTTCTAATTATTAAATAAATTTGATTTAATTAGCAGTTGACAATAGTTGGCAGCTAGTTTTAAGGGATATGAGTTTAAAATAAGGAATTTTTTTCTTAAAAAATGTAGAAAAATAAATTTAACCTCAAATTGTTCAACATAACCTCAAACAAATTTTTTTTTGCTTATTTTGCATAAATTTTATAAAAATTGAAATTGTGAAATAGTTTAAATAATTTTTTGAACGTTTAAGGTTTTAAAAAGGAATTTCTGTTGATTTTTCACAGAAAAGAATATTTTACCATAATATCACTTAAAACTTTTAAATAACTAGAAATATTATTTTAAAGTTATGTCGAAATTAACTTCTCCCGATCGATCTTTATTTCTTCCTACTTTTAATTATAACACAAATTTGATTAAAATTAAAACAATTCAATAGTTTAAACAAATTATTAAATATTTTAGGTTCAAAAAATTAAAATTTGTATTTAAAAATAAGAAAATTTCCACATACACTAAAATTGTTTAACTTAGCCTCAAAAATATTTTAATAAATATTACACAAAATATGTAAAAATTGGAAGAATTGAAAAGTTTAATTGATTTCTTAAATATTTGAGATTAATTTGTGGTTAAAATATGTTTATAACTTCAAAAATTTTTATTAATTCTCATAATTTTTTTTTTATTACAGCTTACGTTTTGAAATTGTTAAAATGGCCTGTGACGAAAAGGAATTACGTCGCGAAATCTCATTTGCTATTCGTAATATCCATGGTATTCGTGTGGGTTTGTTTACACCCGATATGGCTTTTGAGGCCATAGTCAAACGTCAAATTGCACAATTGAAAGAACCTGTCATCAAATGTGTCGATCTAGTCGTACAAGAATTGTCAGCCGTAGTACGTTTATGTACCGATAAGGTAAGTAATCAGATTTCTATTTTTTTTTTTTAACTTTTTCAAATTCTTTGCTCTCTTTTTTATTGTTTTAACGAACGCTAGTTTTTTGTATGCTTGCAACTTATAAATTTTTTATTTATATTTTTTTTCTTTTTTATATTTTTGACTATTTTTCGCTAAAAAAAAAATAATTTAAAAATTAAAAAAAAAGATGTCACGTTATCCACGTTTACGTGAAGAAACCGAACGTATTATTACCACGCACATACGAGAACAGGAACAGCGGTGCAAAGAACAAATTTTATTACTTATTGATTTTGAATTGGCCTATATGAATACCAATCATGAAGATTTTATTGGTTTTGCCAAGTAAGAGGTTTTTCATATAAAAGGTTTAAAATTTTTAAACTCAACAATTAATCTAATTTGTTCTTTCTCTCTCATTTTTTATGTATTTTAGTGCTCAGAATAAATCTGAAAATGCAAATAAAACTGGTACACGTCAACTAGGTAACCAAGTGATCCGTAAGGGTCATATGGTTATACAAAATTTAGGCATCATGAAAGGTTTGTATAACAAAAACAAAAGAAATAATAATCATTTAAATATATAAGGAAAAAAATATGTCAAATGTTTTTTTTAAATCATGAAAATTGTAGAAAAAGGGTTTAGTTAATTTTGAACAAAAGTAGGCTGTTTTATTTAGGTCATTTTAAATTTGTCTTATCTCCGATTTTTTTTTTATTAAAATTAACTGCATGCAGTTTTTGTAATTTTTTGTTAGTCTTTTTTCTTAATAGTTTTACAAATTTTGTTAGTCTGTTTTTTCTATTTCATTTTTTTTTAATTCGTGTGTTGTATTGTTTTTTTCAAAATTTTTTTCGTTTTTTATTCATTTTCTTTTTATTTGTAGCTTTGATGTTTTTATTACCTCGCGCTATTGGTTCGTATTAAAAAATGCGCTCTTCTTTTTTTGTTTGTAATTTGATTATTTTTCATTTGTTGAGTTAACTTTTTTATTATTTTCTACATTATTTTTTGTGTGTGTACCTCATTTGCATTACGTATGTTTTTTTTTTATAATCAATTTTGTTTTTAAAAAACGCATGCCTGTTTTACTAAATGTAAACATTTTCAATTGAAATTTGTTTTTTTACCCCATTATCCCCCCAAAAACATTTTATTATGCAAAATATAAAATGAGAAAATTTTAATGCTGTTTAGAAATGCTCTACGATTTTTATTATCAATGAATCTTTTTTTTTTTTTTGAGGTTGTATGAAATAATTGAGGTTATATTATTTTTTCTATTATTTTAAAGGAAATTTTCATTTTTGGTCTCTAAGCATTGCATGGAATTTAAAAGGCTAATAAAATAATTGAAAGTGCAATATTTTCTCCACTTTTATCAACATGCTAATAGTTTTTGTTTAAATTTATGTCTTTTAAAATTCATCTATATTTAAAACTTCATTAAAATCGGTTCAGCGGTTTAGGCGAGATTGGGTCACAGACAAACAAACACACAATTGATTTTGTAATGTTCATAAGGATTTATTTATTTTTTTACTTCACCTACATATAACAAAACTGCTGAGAAAAATTTACAATTACTTTTATGAACAAAGATAGTTAATACAGTAGTTAAAATACCAAACATACTTATACTAAAAATTGTTGGAGGTTAACAAACGTAGGAGCCTCGTTTTTATATTCTTAGGTGAATCTGAGAAGTTAACAAAATTTTATAAGGAATTAACTTCAGAACAGATTTTATAAAACGCATCAAGGTTAGCATAATTAGATTTACGGAATGGAATAGCTAATGGATGGTAGGATCTCAGCATCCGATTAGGAACAGAAGAAATTCAGAATCAATTTTTCCTTGAACGGTAAACGATATTTAGAAACCGTTCTCCTACTTTTCAGCGTTGACAGCCTAATTAGTGCAAGTCGACTCTGGTACGGTGGAAGGCGAATATTCGAATTTCAGTTTAATCCACGAAAACAAACAACAGAAACTGTTTCTGAACAGATTTCAGTTTATTTATTTATGTAAATGTTGTAGTAAGGATCTCAGATAACGGATGCGTATTCCACAAATTGGTCTTACTAAGGATGTATAAAGACGTTTGGAGACATAAGGATCTTTGAATTCTTTTGCCCAGCGCTTAACAAAGCAAAGTACACAACAAAAAGTACTCCCAAATCTGTGAAACTATTAATTGTATTCAACTCAACACCCCCAAGATTACATTTAGAGTACGCCTATACTAAACAATGTTTTTAAATTTTTTGAGATTTAATTCCATTAAGTTTTCTTCACACCATTTGAAAAATAAATAAATAAATAAAACCACTAAATCAGGTTGGAAAAGTATTTGATCATTAAGATTAGATTTAAATATTTTAACATCATCTGCATACATCAAAATTGCAGTGATGAATATTTATTTATGTATGTATGTATTTATTTATTCCCAGGAAAAAAAGAATCTATTATAAAAATAAAATTTATTAGTTCTTTAACTAGTTCCAGTACGCATGAAAATAGCGTTGCGGCCAATGATTTTTCTTTGAAATTGTCATCTCCAGAACTAGTTCTGTAGAAGTATTACCTAGATTTTTGTTCGAAATTGCCACATTTAGAATTAATTCTATAGAAGCGTTAGAGAACGGTTTCAGAACCTGTTTTCTTTTAGTTTTTATTATAATGAGTCATTTCCTAAATTCCACTTTTAAATCAATTTAATTTAGTTAAACTCTTGGTTTTTTTTAATTTTTTGATTTTTGAATTTTTTATTCAAGTTTTTTAAACAGTTCTAGGAAGTTATTTGGAAACCAGTTATTTGTTCAGAGAAGTGATGTAGAAGTCATATATAATTAGTCCTTAATTACTAGTTCTGAAAACATTCCTTAAAACCAATTTAAAATCACAAAAAGTTCTAATCCATAAGTGCCAAAATTGGTTGCGACACCACTAGTTCTAAGGATGTTATTAAAGAAACTAAAGTGGTTCTGATTACAATAGTTTTAGATCTAATGATTTTAGATCATGTTCTAAAAGTTTTCCTGGATGTGTTTATTTATTTATTTAAAGTATGAATTTCTTTTTATTGCAAAATAATTAGGAAACTATTTTGAGGTTAGAATGAAAACAAAACTTTTTTTGAGGTTAAGTTGAAAATTTTATATTTTTAGATTTAAAACGTTTAATTTTATCTTTAAATTATTAATTTCTTTTATTTGCAACCAATTTGCACAATAATTTGAAAAACAGTTTTGAGGCTATGTTAATTTTTTTATATGTTTAAAAGAAAATTTCCGATTTTAAGCTGAAATCATTAATTAAATAATTTCCTCTATTTATTTTTGAGGTTGTGGAAAATTTAATATTTTTCAAAAATATTAACCTTTTAGATTTAAAACGTTTCAATTTATGTTTAAATTATTAATTTCTTTCTTTTGCAACCAAATTTGCAAAATAATTTGCAAAACCATTTTGAGGTTAGAATGGAAATTTTGAATTTAAGATGAATTTTTTAATTTTTTTTTTATTTTTTTTTTATAAGAAAATTAAATTTTTTACACTTAAATCATTTATTATCTTTAATCTACATATTAATTTCTACTGATTTCAATAAAATGTTTTCATTAATTAGAAAAATTAATTTTGAGGTTACGTTAAATGTTCTCTTCTTTTTACAAGTAAATTTCCTATTGTAGACTTCAAACGTTTTATAATTTCTTTGAATTGTTGATTTCTTTTAATTGTTAAGTTGAAAATTTTGGGTTTTTGTTGAATTTTTTATATTTTGAAAGGAGAAATTAATTTTTTTGATACTAAATATTTTATCAATTGCTTAAATTTAAATTTATTCGAGAATTTAAAGACTTTAAACTTTTAATAGTTTCTTTAAATTGATGTATTTTTTTAATTTTTTAGATTTTAGTTAAAATTAAAAAAAATTTGTGAGGCTATGTTGAATTTTTTTTTTTTAATTTGTTCATAGAAAAAATTCCATTAAACTTAAACAGTTTCTTTAAATTGAAGTGTTTTTCTATTTCTGTTAGAATTTATGTAAAAATTAGAAAAAATATTTTTAAGGTTATGTTGAAAAATGTTAAGTTAAGTTGAATTTTGAAATATTTTCAAAAGGAGAATTCATTTTAAGTCCTTAATTGTTTCATAAAATAATATATTTGATTTTTCAAGAAGATTATAGATTATATTCAATTTTAGGTTTAATATCTTATGTTGAGGCTTATTTTCATTGCAGCATTAATTTTCTCTTTATATTTGCTTTATTAGGTTCTTTTTTTTGACTAGTTTCATTGCTACATATTTTATACTCCTCACACATTCATTACTTGATAAAATAGTGATAATTTTATTTATATAACACGAAAATGTTTATAAACTAAATTTGCTATTTTAAGAAAATTATTGATAAAAAATGTTTTAAATAAAAATAGTAAAATTAGTTTTTAATTTTTAAATAAACAAAATAATTGTAAATAATTTTGCTAATTTTTGATGATTTTTTTAATGATAAATGATAAACTTTAGGTGGTTCTCGTCCTTATTGGTTTGTGTTAACCTCGGAAAGTATTTCCTGGTATAAGGATGAAGATGAAAAAGAAAAGAAATTCATGTTGCCATTGGATGGTCTTAAATTACGAGACATTGAACAGGGTTTCATGTCTATGTCAAGACGTGTTACATTTGCTTTGTTCAGTCCCGATGGACGTAATGTTTACAAGGTATTTGAAAAAAAAAAATATGTTTTTTTTTTGAGTTTTAAACTATTTATTTTTGCATTTTATTTTAGGATTACAAACAACTTGAATTGTCTTGTGAAACTGTAGAAGATGTTGAATCATGGAAAGCTTCATTCTTACGTGCCGGTGTCTATCCAGAAAAACAAGAAACTCAGGAAAATGGCGATGAGGTAATGTTTTTCGCGATTTTTATTTTAATCCTTTTATCTAACATCTTAAACCTTTAAAACAAATTATTGAGTTATAAATTAGGACATTTCGAAATTTTTGTATAATCTAGAATTAATATTATTTTATATTATGTTAATTGAATTCACAAATTATTGAATAATTCAAAATTTCTTTATAACTCAATAGTTTGTTTAGATTATAAACATTTAGCTCCCGTTCTTTCATTAACTATCCCAAAAAATATTTATTATTGTTCAAATGCTTTAGTAAACAATATTATAAAATTATAATATTATCCACATTAGAAATTAAACAGTGAGTGACAATATTTATAAAGTTAAGGCTTTAGCGAGATATATCATCATTAATGATTCAATTTCCCATAATTGTATATATCTACTCTAAATAATAAATTTATTTCTAAAATATAAATTATTTTCGTTATATTGACACTCACTGTGTATCTTAATGTTGTCAGTCATCTCATTTCGTTTCATTTTCTTAGATTCTTTTTTCTTTTCGCCGCCGTTTTTTTACTTTTTTATTGTGAGATATTTTTTTGATTTTAATTTTTTAGTTTTCGTTTTAAAGATTTCATTTTTCAAATGATTTTTTAGCCAATTCAGTTAAAATACAATCAATTTAACAAATTTTAAATTAAAATTATGAGATTAGGTTGAATTTTTTATTTTTGCGGACATTTTAGCTTTTCAGACTCAAATTATTTAATATTTGCTGTAAACTTTCGTTAAGCAGCGATTTTAATAGAATTTGTTTGATATTAAGAAAAATATTTTTGATATTGAAAATTTTAAGGTTATTTTGAATTTGTTTCTTATTTTTAAAGGAAAATATCTTTTCAAGGTTTCAAACGTTTCATATTTTTTTAACTATTATAAAATCTCGGTTTTAATCAAATTTGTTGAAAATTTGGAAAAATATTTTTGAGGTTATGTTAAATTTCTTATTTTCGAAGGAAAAATATGATTTTAAGACTTCAAAAGTTTAACAATTTCATTAAACTAGCATAAAATCTTCATTTTAATTAAATTTTTTGAAAATTTTAAAAATATTTCTGAGGTTATATTAAAATTTTAAGGTTAGGATGAAAATTTTTCTTATTTTTTGAGAAGTATGATTTTTCAAGATTTATATAGTTTAATTTTTTCTTTGATCTATCATAAAATCTCAATTTTAATAGAATTGTTTCGATATTCAGAAAAATTTTTTGTTAAATTTTCTCTTATTTTTCGAGAAATATAATTTTTCAAGACTTAATGTTTTTTTAAAACTATCATATAATATTGATTTTAATAGAATTGTTTTAATATATAGAAAAAATATTTTTCAGTTATTTTTTTTTTTTTTTTAATTTTATTTTCTAAGGAAAAATGTCTGTTTAATATTTTCTTTTTACTATCATAAAATTTAAATTTTTTTGAAAATGAAAATTTTGAAGTTAATTTAGATTTTTTTTATTTTTCAAAGAAAAAAAATCCTTTTTGAATTTTAAAATATGTGAAGATTAGTTTAATTTATGGCAATTTCATTAATTTGTTAGAATTAGTGTGATAATTAAAAAATGTTTTTGAGTTTGTAATGAATATTTTTAGGTTTTATTAAATTTTTTCATACTTTTAAACTTAAATTATATATAATTCATAGCATTTCTCTCATTATATTCGAATTTAAGTGATATTTAAGAAAATTATGTTTCAGGTTATGATGCAAATTTTTAGGTTATCTTGAATTTTTTATAATTTTACTGCTACTACTTTTTAAAACATAAAAAATTTTATACATTTAATAATTTATTTTATTCTTGTTATTTTGAAGGAATTTGTATGATATTTTAGACAATATTTGTAAGGTTAAGTTGAAAATTTTGGTGTTAAGTTGATTTAAAAAAAATTTTTTTTTTTAAGGAAATTTTCTTTTTTTTAGACCTAAATAGTTTAAAGATGACATTTATTACCGATATTCTTATGGTTTTGAATGAATTGAATAATTGGAAAAATTTCTTTGAAATTAAGTTGAAAATTTTGAAATTATGTAATTTTTTTTAATATATCAAGAAAATTAGAAAAATATTTTTCAAGGTTAGGTATAAAATTTTGAGTATGTTAAATTTGTGTAAAATTTATTAAGAGAATTTCTGTTTTTAGTACCAAATGGTTTAAAATTACATTAGTTAATGACATTCTTATAATTTTTAATGCGTTCGAGTTATAATTGAAAAAGTTTTTTGAGGTTAGGTTGAAAATTTGTAGAATACGTTGAATTTTCTAATTAAAAGTTAAATTTTTGACTCAAATCGTTTAAAGATTATATTAATTTTTAAAATTCTTGTGATTTTGATCAAATTCGTGCTTAATTTTTTTTTTCATATTTTTTAATAAATAGTTAATTTTTGGACTTAGCGTTGAATGATTACATTAAATTACGATATTTCTGTAATTTTGATGGAATTTGCTTAATATTTAGAAAAATATAGGGCTGGTTTTAAAATTTTGAGGTTATACTGATTTTTTGGAGATTTTTTAATAAAAAGAATGAAATGCATTTTTTTTTTACATATTTAGAAAAATTTATTTGAGGTTAGGTAGAAAATTTTCAGGTTATATTGATTTTTTTGCAGGTTTTTTTTTATTAAAAATTTTGTTTTTGAATTTAAATCGTTAAAAAATTACTTCAATATTTAATTTTTATTAAATTTTTTTTGATAATTGGAAATTTATATTTGAGTTTAGGTTGAAAAATTATGGTTTTCTTAAGATAATATTGCTGTGGAAGCCTAACGTTTAATTAAAACTTAAAATAAATCTGAAAAATGTATTCATTTATTGTTATGTTAACAAAATTTCCTCTTTAAAATTTGTCTTTAACTTCAATTACCAAATTTCACAAAAAACAACTTACCTTTTCTTACCACACACCACTTTAACAGTCTCTACACAAAATGTTTATTAATACTAGTTTAAAAAATCCTTTTAGCTAGTTTTACATTTCATAAAATATTTTAAATTAAGTAAAAAAAAAACATTAAAAATTTTTATAACCTAAAAAACAATTTTATGTATTTTTTTCCTTCTAATTTTGTGTGTGTCTTAAAACTTAATGATTAATTAAATTTTCATCATATACATATATGCAGGAAGGACAAGAGGTTTGTTTAATTTGTTTATTCTCAAATCATTTAACATTTTTCATATATAAATAGAGATTTTGACAATTATAACCTAAAAATTTAAAATAAATAAAAATTTGGTTCTAATTTTATTCAAATTGGTTTTTAAAAGGTTTATTTTATTTATAGTGTTAGTTTTAATTTTATATCATCTTTCACCATTTATTATTATGTTTTCTATAATATTTTTTAATATATTTTTATTTCTTTTTATTTCATAAACAAAAAAAAAAAAAAATAATAAAAAAAACTGAAAATAAAAAAAAAAAAAATACCAAAAAAACTTAAAAACTTTATGCCAAACAGAAGAAAGTATGTGGGTTTCTTTTACTATTTAAGTTTAATTTTTTTGTTAATTTATTTGTTTCCTTCTACTATTTGTCAATTGATTTTAAAACGGTTTTTTGAGTATTGAGTTTCAGAGATTTATTGCTAAACTAATCAGCATTTGCTTAATTGTTTTTTATTTTATTTTGATATCAATTACATTTTTTAGGTTGCTTTTGGGTTTTGTGGTTTTGGTTTTATTTTATGAATACTTTTAATAAATAATTTGGCTCTCATTTTTTATAATTGAAAATAAAAAATTTAACTTTTCTAACTTTTCCAAGAAAAAACAATATGCAAAATGTTTAAAGGTTAAATTTAAAATGTTAAAACTTTAAAATGTTAATTAACATTTATGTTTTTTGTAAATAATTTCTTTAATTTAAAAATTTGTTTAGACAAAATCAAAACTAATACTTAGATTTTCCTAACAAATTTTTAATAAATCTTAAACTTTATCATTAAACACTTTAATCTTTTAAATTTGTGTTAATACTAAGAAAAAAAAAAAACAACTTCTTTGTACAATTAACTGCTCTCTCTCTCTTTTCCCTTCTCTAAATATATATATTTTTCTCTCAATGTAAATTAACAACAATAAACCACTAATATTTTTTGTAAACAAATTTATTTAATATTTTTTTATTTAAAAAAAAAAAACAACAAAAATTGTTATTTTATTTAAAAATGTATATTAATATTTAAAAAAATTTTGTTTCCTTTTATTTTGTATTTTTTTTTTTTTTAATTTCTTTTATTAATACTAATCTTTTCTATAACTCTCCCTTAACCAGCAGGCCAGTGTTGAGACCTCAACCGATCCCCAATTGGAACGTCAAGTTGAAACTATACGCAATTTAGTTGATTCCTATATGAAAATCGTCACAAAAACCACTCGGGATATGGTACCCAAAGCCATAATGATGATTATTATTAATAATACCAAGGATTTCATTAATGGCGAATTGTTGGCTCATTTATATGCCTCGGGAGATCAAGTAAATTTTGAAAGGTTTTTTTTAGGAAATTTGAATTTCATTTTGTTTTCTTTTTTTTTTTAGTCCCAAATGATGGAAGAATCAGCTGAAGCTGCTAGCAAACGTGAAGAAATGTTACGCATGTATCATGCTTGCAAGGATGCTTTAAGAATTATTGGTAAGTGAAAAGAAAAAATTATATAAAAGGGGGATAGTAAGACTACAAAGAAGCTATATAAAACAGCTATAAAAGGAAGATTGAGGTTATATAAACTAATTTGGGACTATATAATTATATTAGATAAAAGCTAATTTTGGACTATATAAAGCAATGAGAATATTGCTAATTTAGGACAATATAATGGATTAATTAAGACTGCTAATTAGGGACTACAATTGCTGCTTATTGAGGCAAAATTACTATTGCAGCTTAATAGGAGCTATTATATGTTTAAGGACTTAAATTTGAATAAAAAATATTTTTTTATATCTATTTTCTTTTTTAACCTATTATTCAACAGGTGATGTTTCTATGGCCACAGTATCGGCACCTCTGCCACCACCAGTGAAAAACGATTGGTTACCTAGTGGTTTGGATAATCCACGTTTATCACCACCCAGTCCTGGTGGTCCTCGTAAACCAGCACCCGCAGCGCAAGTAAGAGAAAATGTTATTTCATAACAAAATTATTTTAAGAAGCCTTTTAAGGTCAATAATTATAAATTATAGACTTCAACATAGACTAAATAAACATTTAATTTCTCGTCAGTTCTTTTTTAAATTTGCTTCACAATAAGAAAACAAATAGTTTGTTTACTTTGAAAATTTTGAGATTAAGTTGATTTTTTTTTAAAGTTTTAAGCGAAATAATATTTTTTTTTATCATAAATCGTTTAAAAATTAATCGCAATCTGCACTAATTAGAAAAAATATTTTGAGGTTAGGTTGAAAATTTTGATATTAAATTAAATTTTTTTTCAAAACCTTTTAAGAAAAATTTAATTTTTTTATTCTTAAATCGTTTAAAGATTACATAATTACGATATTTTTTTACGGATTTTATCTAAATGGAATACTAAAATTCAATAAAATTTGTATAAATTAAAGAAAGTTTCAGGTTATGTGGTAAATTTTGATGTTAGGTTGAATTTTTTTAAATGCTTAATGGAAAAGTGTTTTTTTTTATCATAAATCATTTAAAAAATCATTTTAATTTACAAATTAATCGTAATGTGTAATAATTAGTAAAAATATTTTGAGATTAGGTTGAACATTAGGTAGAGATTGTTGAATTTTTTACAAATTTTACGAAAATATCCATTTCTTATTCTTAAATCGTTTTAAGGTTAATTTAATTACGATATTCTTATGGTTTTGATCAAATTCGAATACTACAATTCAATAAAATTTGTTTAATAGTAAAAAAGTTTATATGGAAAATTTCAAGGTTAAGTTGAATTTTTTTCAACATTTTTAAGAAATCTACATTTTTTTTATTCTTAAATTGTTTAACGATTGCATAAATTTACAATATTCTTAAAAATGTTTGGGTGAAAATTTTGAGGCTAAGTTGAATTTTTTCAAAATTTTTAAGAAATATTTAATTTTTTTTATTCTTAAAACATTCAAAGAATGCAATTATTTACCATATTCTTATAATTTTATTTATTTATTTCAATTCACAGTAATATAATTTAATATAATTTTTATAATTATAAAAAATATTTTAAGGTGAGGTTGAATTTTTTTAATATTTTCAATTAAAACTAAGTTTTTTTGGACTTAAATTAAGAATAATGAATTTTGATATAATATTTGTTGTTTATTAAAATTCCTTTGACATTTAGAAATTTAGTTTTGGAGTTTGGTTGAAAATTTTAAGGTTGAGTTGATTTTTTTTTTCAAATTTTTAAGAAAAATATAATTTTTTAATCTTAAATCGTTTAAAGATTCCATAAATTCATGATATTCTTATGGTTTTTAACACATTCATGTGATAATTAGAAAAAATAGTTTGAGATTATTATGATTTTTTTAATATATTCAATTAAAAGTTACTTTTTGGTCATAATTATTTAAAGATTATTTACATTTGTTATAATCTCTATTATTTAATTAAATTTCTTTGATATTAGGAAATTTAGTTTTAGGTTAGATTAAGTTTAATTTTTAAAGAAAAAAATATTTTTTAATCTTTAAACGTTCAAAGATTACATCAATTAATGTATTTTTATAATTTAAGTACAATATGTAATAATTTGAAAAAAATAATTGGAGGTTAGATTGAAAATTTTGAGGTTGTTGAATTTTTTAAAAATTTTTAAGAAAAATAAAATTTTTTATTCTTAAAACGTTGAAAGAATTCAATAATTTACCATATTCTTATGTTTTCGTTTCAATTTGTGTGATAATTAGAAAAATATTTTGAGGTTAGGTTTAATTTTTCTTAATATTTTCAATTAAAACATACTTTTGGATTTGAATTGTTTAAAGATTACTCGAATTTTTGTAATCTTCTGTGTTTATTAAATTTTAATTTAAAAGTTTTGTTTGGAGAGGTTTAGTTTGAAAATTTTTAGATTATGAAATTATTACTTTTTTTTACAGTGAAATTTAATTGAAATTATTTTTTTTTTCTTTCTAGCCCGCTGCCGGTGGCCGTGGTCCTCCACCACCTCCTGCTTCTGGCCGCCCCGCGCCAGCTATTCCAAATCGTCCTGGCGGCGGTGCTCCACCATTGCCTGGTGGCCGTCCAGGCGGTGCTCTTCCTCCACCACTTTTACCATCGTAAGTAGAAATTTTTCTTTCCCTTTTATATCATTTTGTGTTTTACCTTATGGGTTTTATGTATATTATTATTTTTTATTATTTATTTGTTTTATAATATTCATATATATATAAAAAAATATTTATTTAACTTTCATTATCGTCGGTTGGGACCTCTTTTTTCTAAGGGATAAACAAACACTCTTTGGCTATAAATTTGAGCTTCTTTTTTTTCTTTTTTTGTAATTTGTTTTACTTAAAGCGCTGTTGGGTAACGCTTTAGGCTTTTTATTTTTGATTTTTTTTTTAAGTTTTTGTTTTTAATAATTTATTTTTGAACAAAAGTAAGATTTTGCACTTGCATAAGTGTTGTAGCTTTTCCTCTTTATTCTTTTTTAACTCACTTTATGTTACTCACTTTCTGTCTGTTTCTTTCTCTCTCTTTTTTGTGCTGCTTTGTTTTAAAATTTTTATAACGAAAAATTTTTAAACAATTTAATTGATAATAAAATAAAACAGACGACGCTAAATAATCTACTAATCTTAACAGCAAATCCAAGCAACGCTAAAAAAAAAACAACAACAAATCAATATTAAATTAAAGAGATAAATATTAATAAAAACAAAAAAAAAAAAAAAAAAAAAACACAAAATTTCCAAAGGAAACATATGTATTTTAAAACATTAAACATAAAATTTTAGATATTATAAAAAAATATATATATAAAAATTATTGGATTATAAAATATTAGTATAAAATTATAAAAAATGTTACAATGCTAGAGAAAACTTTTTAGCTGATTAAAAAAACAAGTTAAGGCAGAAATTATGAAAAAATATTAATATAAAAAGAAAAAAATCGCTTAAACAGATTTGAAACAAACTTTTAAGTTTAAATGTTTTTAAAATTTTTGTTTTTCTTCTCAAAATGTTGGAATTTTTTACAGTCTGTTTAAGAGATTTTTTTCTTGCAAATATTAAAATTTTATTTAAAATTTTGCTTTTTATTTATTCCGTAGTAAATTTATTTGTCTGCATATACAATTTAATTAAGTTTAAGTTATTTAAAGTATATATAAAAACAAACACAAAGTACCTTAATTTATTTGAATTAAATAATTATTTTGTGTTCTGCTAAAATTTCAAAACCATTAGTTAATAAATTAAAAAGAAAAATCCCTCTTAACTAACCAAGAAAAAAGAGATATTAAAAAACTTGCCCCGAAAACTTTACATTTAAAACACTTTTAAACAATTTTCAAACACAAAAGAGAATAAATTAACACTAAAGCTTAAAAGGGTTAAAGGTCAACTGAACAAATTTAACGAATTAACAATAAAATCAATATTTGTTAAAGTTTTTAACAAATTAATGAAATTTTATTTGTAGAGAAAATTAGGTAGCACACCCTATTGTTATAAAATATTTAAATTTTCTCTTTACTTCTTTAAAAGTAGTTAAAAAAACTTTCAGCCTGTATACAAAAAATATGGAAATTTTTTGTAAATTTAACAAAAATATTGTGTGCTATTTTGTAAAATTTTAAAAAAAGTATTAATAAAAATAATACAATTCTATGATTTTTTTTTTAATTTTATAAAATTAGAAAATTTTTTTAGGTAGCACATCCTCTTTTTTATAAAATTTTAAAATTTTTTCTTTGATCCTTAAATAGTTTTAATAAAGCTTTCAAGCTTTATAAAAATAAAGTTCGCTACTCTTTAAAATTTGAAAAATAAAAGAAAAAAAGGTATTTACTTAACTAATTAATAAAAATACATTTTTAATAACTAATTAATAAAAATACATTTTTAATGATTTTTTTTTGAACATAATCAAGTAGCACACCCTATTTTTTATACATTTTTTCTTGGATTCCTTAAATCGTTTTAAAAAAGCTTTCAGGCTGTATAAAAAATATTAACATTTTTTAAAAATTGTGTAAAAATTAAGGTGTGCTGTTTTTAAAAATTTTAAACAGTTATGAAAATATGGAATTTATATAAAGAATTAATAAAAAGGAAATGATTTTCATAGAATTTTTGTTAAATTTTCTAAAATTAAATACAATTTTAATGATTTTTTTTTTAACATAATTAAGTAGCACACCTTATTTTTTATAAAATTTGTTAAAGTTTATTTTCGATTCTTCAAATAAATTTAACAAATCTTGAAGGCTGTTTAAAAAAATATTTAAATTTTTCATAAATTGTATAAAATAGAGGGTGTGCAACTGTTTACAACAGGAAGTTTTTACGAGTATAAGAATTTGTATAATGGAATCATAATCATCCATAAAAATTAAGTTGTGCTACTTGATTTTTAAACAGGATTTAATTAATTTTTTAAAATTTTAATCAAATTCTCTTTATTTTTTTTTACTTTACTTTAATTTTTTTTCTCAATTTAAATTAATTTTTGTAAATGTTGGAATTTTTCTAAGTAGCACACCCTGTTTTTATAAGAATTTAAAATTTTTTTTATGAAATTAGGTGTTTCTTTATTTGAAATTTTGAGAAATTCCCTAAAAATTAGGGTGTGCTTTATTCTTTTAAATTTCGGGTCATTTTAAAAATTTCTTTAAGTTTACAGTAATTTTTTCTTGATTAAGTAAATTTTTTAACTATTTTTAAGTAGCACACCCATTTTTTATAGGAATTTAAAAAATTATTTAATTTAATCCGGTGCTACTTAGGGTGCTTTCTTTAAAAACGTTTGAAATTTTGACTAACCCCTTAAAAATTTTGGGTGTTACATGACTTTTTGCGGATTTTTTTTTAAATTTCAAGTAAAATTAATATTTTAGGTTTTTCTTTAAAATTTTTACATGATTTTCTTGAATAAAAAGTAGTTACTGATTGAGTTACTAAAACAATTTTTTAATAAAATTTCTGAGTTTCCAAGAAAATTAATTTTGGTTTTAAATTTTTAAGCTTTAGTGTAATTTTCTGTTTCTCATGACATTTTACACTTGTTTTTAGCATAATTAGTTTTTGTTATTAATTTTTTTGTTTGATTTTTATATATTTCCTTTAATATTTTGTTTAAACAAAATCATGTTTTGTGTGTTAACTTGTTTTGAATAAATTCCTTTAATCCCTTTTCTTAATGTTAAATAACTTCTAAATTTTCATAAAAAAGGGGTTTCAATCGTTACGATATTTGAACAAATTTCTCTTAATTTTCTAACACTGTCCATTTTATTTCCATATATATTTTCTTTTTCCAAATTTTGTCTGTGTGTGTGTTACTTTTAAAATACTAAAAAAAAAAACACAAAATTTAAAACAGACGTGTTACCGGAGCCGTGGGTAGTGCTTTAACCCAACAGAGTGGTGCCAATCGTTATATACCCGAAAGTATGCGCGGTCAAGTTAATCAAGCTGTGGGCCAGGCCGCCATTAATGAATTATCAAATGTTTTTGCCCAACGTTTCAAGTAAACAGACTAATTACTATTTTGTTCTCTCTCTAACTCTCTTAATGTTCTTTAAACTAAAAAAAGGACACAAATTATTAGAGAAAAAAAATACTCTTAGGAGAGAGTATTTTTTTTTAAATAAGAGTTCAATAATTATAAATAAAAAATTTGCTTTTGTTTTGTGTAACTAATCTTAATTGTTAAAAAGGATACTAAATTATCATTTATAA
The DNA here is from genome assembly GCA_932274085.1 of Protocalliphora azurea. Classification (NCBI taxonomy): domain Eukaryota; kingdom Metazoa; phylum Arthropoda; class Insecta; order Diptera; family Calliphoridae; genus Protocalliphora; species Protocalliphora azurea. Next base: position 7,115,252 of record OW026523.1, read on the forward strand.
CATTTTGTTCTGTCATATCTTTCTTTGTGTCTCCATTTCTTTCATTTTTAATTTAAATTTTAATTTTTATTCTTTTGCAGTAAAAACTGATCTTGTCTGTGAATGAAAATCCTTTGTTTGTTTTCTATTACTCTCTTTATTTTTTCTCTATCAAAACATTTTAATCACACAAAACATTTATTTTTAAGATTTTGTTTATAATTTTTATTTTATTTTTTGTTAATTTTGCAAATTTATTATTATTTTTTATTTTATTTTTTACCAAAAAATATGAAAACACATTAAACAACTTAAAAAACGAACATAAAAATTGATCACAAAACACTTTAATTTAAGAGAATTGTTAAAAAAATAAATTGTCTTTGGGATAAGAAGTGTCAGGAACTTTAAGAAATCATTCTGTAATAATTTTAAACAATTCCAATAATTCAAGAGATTTTCTTAATAAAAAAAAACCAAATTTGGATACGAATCTCCCAGAATCTCCTGTCGGGAAAAACTAATTTTTTGTGAAAATTTGACATTTTCTTAAAAGAAATCTTAATTTTTATAAAACATTTCATATCCCACTAAAAACTCTTGAAATTTCCTAATGGCGAAATTTATTTTTAAGGAAAATGAACATTTTCTTAAATGAAATTGAAAAACCTTAATTTTTATTATTTTGAGAGCTTAAAATTAAATTCCTAGTAAAGTTTCCATAATCTCAAAAAAGGGGATTTCTAGTTTTCATTTGGGAATTTAATTTTTTTTTTGAAATAAAGCATATTTTAAGCTTTTAAAAACATATTTAAATGAAAAACATTAAACATTTTTTTAAATTTCTAATTTTTAACAAAAACTCCAAAAGTCTCTAAGCGGGGAAATTTTTTTGTATGGAAAATTTAAAAATTTTTGTTTGAAATTAACACAATTTTATTAAGAAAATAACCAATAAAGTTTATGGGTTTTAAACTTCCTTTTTTAACATTTCTCTCTACACTCTTTTTTTATTTTTATAAAAAAAATATCTCTTTTTTATTATTCAAAAAAGTAAATTAATTCTCTCTTTCCCTGATTTAAGCAACAATATTCATTTAAATAAAATTAAAAATTTTTAGGGAAATAATTAAAAAAATTATTAAAATTAATCTTAACATTTAAATATAAATTATTAATAAACCAAAAATGAAGAAATTAAAAAAAGAGTTATTAGTATATTACAAAAATAAATTTTTTTCATTGTTGCTATAATGTGTTTTTGTGTAGTTTTTTAAAACCGTATCTCTTATTATTAAAAAAATTACATATTTAAAAAAATCCATCTTAATCTCGTAAATATTTAATAATCTCTTAAAAAAGTTTAGACTCTTAAAACTATCAACATATTTTTAAATATTCGTAAAAATCCACATTTAAAAGTTAATTGTTGTTAAACATTTCCATAAAGATATTGAAGAAGAAAAAGAAAGAACAGTATTTCTATATAAAATATAAAAAAAAAAAAAATAATAATAAATAAAAATTAAAAATATAAAAATAATTTTTTGAATATTAACAAACAATTTTTGATTTTTAAAAATTTATTTCAAAGATTTTTTTTTGGAAATTTTATATTATATTTTTGTTTTAAAAGATTTCTTTTTATATACATTTTCGATTTATTTTAGATTTATAAAAGAAAATTTTAAATAGAATTTCTTTTATTCAACTTTTTATTTCTTATTTATTTTTCGTTCTCTTGAGTTTAGAATTCAAGTCTGAATCGTGATTTAAAATTAAGCCTTTGTTTTCAATAAAAAGCTCCAGATCTCTAGATAAATTTAAGAAAATATTTAAAAATAGTTTGAAAATAAAAATATAATAAAATGTATTTTAAATTCGCAGGACCATTTTTTTTAATTATTATCTCTGAAAAGAGCTGCCCTGCCAAGCTCTCAAAAGGTTCGAAGGACCAAAATTTGTTCTTAATCTAGGAATTCTTTCGTTAGATAATTTTCTATAAAATGCCTTGTTATCTTGGAGTTTTAATAACTTTTTTTCAAGATTTTTTAAAGAAATTTTTTCTGTAATTTTTACCTTTTTTTTAATTTTGTTAGAAATTCCTTTTTTTTTTTGTATTTATTGCAAAATATTTAAACATTTAACTTTTTTAAACCTTAAAAATATAAAAATATATATATAAAAAATACCAAGTGTTATTTGCTGTTGTTGTAATTATTTATTTAAATAAAAAACCATAAAACATTAATGTAAAATTATGCCTGATCTATATAAAAAATACTCATAAATATTTAAAAAAAAAAAAACATTCCTTTAAAATAACATAAAATCGTATACAAAATCTTTTAAATTAATAAAAGATTTTTAAGCTTGATTTAGAAATAATAAAAACCAATAAGATCAAATATATAAATAAATAAAAACTACCAAAAGTTAATTACTAACCTAGTTAAAACCTCCTCCTAAAAATATAATAAAATAAAGAACAAAAGTTTATAAAAGAAAATTAAAGAAAAAATTATAAAAAATATAAATAATTAAAAAAGGAAATGATTAAACAAAACGAATTATATTTGCATAAAATAAAATAAAATAAACTTATATAAAATTATAATTATATGATGTTATATAGTATTTAAACTAAAGAAAAAATAAAAATCTTTGAATTGATTTTTTGCAAAAGAAATGCAATTGAAAAAAATCTTTTTAGAGAACTCAAGCAATAGCAAAAGTTATATATTAATAAAGAAGAAAGAAAATATATATTAAAAATGGTAAGAGAGTTATTATAACTCTCCTTAACTTTCCACCAAATTTCACTATATTACATACTCTCTATATATATTTATAAATATATAAATAAATATTATACATAATAAAAAAATATATTATACATATGATTACATTATATGAAAGAAAAATCATCACAAAAAAAAGATAAGGAATAAAAAATATATATATACAATTATATATAATATTAAATAAACAAATAAAAACTTACTAATGTTAAATAAAAAACAAAGAAATAACATTTTATTCTATCATAAGAGAAATTTTCTTACTAAATTTTCCCCTAAAACCCTATTCCTTTAAAAAATAATCCGGTTCGCAGGACTTTACAATTTCCCTTTTTTTAATTCCTAATAAATTTCCATAATAAATTCCTTTTATATCACATCCTTCTAAATAATATTTAGGTTACATTCTTGATTAAATTTACTCTCTAAGCTTTAAGGAAGAAAGGAAAATTTTAATTAAAATTTAAAGGTCCGTAGGACAAAAATATTTTAAATTACTTTTCATTAAAAAAAAAAAAAATTTATTGTATGATTTATTATATATCAGCGAAATTTTCTTACTAAACATTTCTCCCCAAAAAACATATTCCTTTGAAAAAAGAATCCGGTTCGCAGGACCTTGTTTTAATAACTAATTGCAAATTTAATTTTCTTAATCAATTCCTTTTATACCTTCTCCATTCTTCTAAATAGTATTTAGGTATTTTCTTTCTTATATTTGCTCTTTAAGCTTTCTCTAAAGCTAAAGGAAAAAATTTTAATAAAATAATGTAAAAGTTAAGAACCAAAAAATTTAAAATTAATTAAAAACCGAAAAATTACTCTTTCTATTACTTTTCTTAAAAAAATATATATTTTTATTAATTTAAACAGATTTTATTTAAAAAGAAATTATAAAGAAATTTCTCTGGATTCTCATTCCTTTAAATGGTTCGAAGAATCATTTGCTTCTCCTTCTATTTCAAATTTTTATTTACTTTTTTCTAATTCTAGAAATTTAAAAGATACTCAAAAAACGAGTTAAAAATAAAATTTCACATAAATTTAGTAAAAAAGTGCCTTTTTTGCGAATTTAATATTTTTTTAGATGTAAATTCATAAAAAGGTATGTAAAATATAATTTTACATAAAATTAAAAAAAATGTTCATCTTTTGAAAAAAAGTAGTAGAAAAAGTAGTAAAATTATTAAATCTTTAAGTTTTAAATGCTTAAAATAAGTATTAAATTAATTAAATTTTTTAAATTAAATTTTTGCAAAATTTTGCACTTTTTGAAAAAAGTAGTACAAAATGTACTAGAATAAAAAGATGCTTTTTCCGAATCAATAAAATTTTCAGTCCTAAATGCTAAAAACGTGTTTTTAAGTAGTAAAAAAGAACCTTTTAAAAAAGTACTTTTTTTTGGCAATGTAGGAAACAAAATTTTCACTTTTTGGAAAAAGTAATAAAAAAAATATGTTTTTTGGTGAATTAAAAAATTTTTTCATTAAAGTGTTTTAAATCTGATTTTACGTAAATTTTAATTTGAAAAAAGAAAGCAGAAAAAGTATTATTTTGAAAAAAGAGCTTTGGCAGAAATTATAAAATTTTCATCTATTAAAAAATTTTCACTAAGAAAATTTTCACTTTTTGAAAAAAGTAGTAAAAAAAAGTAATTTTTTGGCAAATTGAATAATTTTTTACTTTTAAATTCATCAAATCGAATTTTAATTATGATTTTGAATTTCAACTAATTTTCTCATTTGAAAAATTAGTAGAAAAAGTACTATTTTGAAAAAAAAAAACACAAAATTTTCAGCTTTAAATTCATAAAAAAAAGATTTGGAATTAATTTTCCATAAATAAATATTGAACTTTTTGAAAAATTAAGAAAAATAGTATTTTTTTAGAAATTAAAAAAAAAATTCTAAAAATTAGTTTGAAATGCAATTTACATAAATTTTACGATTTTTTAATTTTTTTTTAAAAAAGTAGTAGAAAAAGTAATTTTTACAAAAAACAAAAAAATAATTATTTTAGATTTCAACAATTTATCAGCCTAAAACTACTTAGAAAAGTAATTTTATATGAATTTTACACTTTTGGAAAAAGGCACTTTCCCCAGAGTCTATTACATTTTCAACTTTAAATATTAACTAATAAACAAGTTCTAAATGTAATTTCGCATAAATTTTACAGATTTTTCTTATTTTGAATAAAGGTAGTAAGTAGAAAAGTACTTTTATTTAGGGATTCATAAAGTGTAGGAAGGAATTTAGGTGGCTAATGGATGCCTACAGAACAAGACTTTGTTGGGTTGCTGGTCACTGCGATATTCGCGGCAATGAAATAGCCGATGAGCTAGCTGGTAAGGGCTCGGCGTGGAGGTATCGGGTAGGATTCCGATTGGGTCATATTTCAAGGCCATAAGGGAGTATATCGGACTGCAGGGTATCTAGAGCGTTATGGCCTAGTCTTAAACCGAAGCATCTTCTGAGTATGAGTCGTGTGAATCCGAAGATCATTGTGGGCATGATTACTGGTCACCTCGCAATAGGGAATATGACTATTAAGTGGAACACTGGTGCGTCAGACTTTTGCAGGACGTGCGATAATGTGGAGGAGCTAGAGACAGTGGAGAATATACTCTGTCACTGTGTAGGGCTTCAGTGAAGTGGACTGAGGTGGTTTGCGAGCCATATTCTGCACGAATTAGAGGAGGTTGCGGGTGAAGAACTCGGCAACCTTATAGGGTTCGTAATGGCAGTAAAGTGGCTTAGAGGTAGTCAGGGTTGATTTGATGGGTCTTAGGTTCCACACCTTTCTTATTTTTCTTATATTTAGTTATCTTTCTTTTCAATCTTTTGTTATACTAGGATTTTTCTCTTTCTTCATTTATCAGCTTTTCTATTATCTATCTATAGGGATCACAATGGACCGAATGGTCTCTGGGTGGAGGCTTTAATGAATTATAAATTAAGTTTTACACACATTTACATATTTTTTTTACTATTTAAAAAAAAAAAAAAGTGCTTTTTAAAAAAAGTAGCTTTTTAAAAAAAGTAGCTTTTTCATATTTTAATAATTTTTTTACTTGAAATTCATAAAAACATGTTTAAATATGATTTTACATAAATTTGAAAAAAATTTGTTACTTTATGAAAAAAGTAGTAGAAAAAGTACCACCTAAAAAAATCCTGTTTTAGGAATGTACCAAACTTGCAGTCTTAAATGTTTATATATGATATTTTACAAAAAAAAAAAAATTTTTTTTAAATTTTCGCTTTTTGAAAAAGTACTATTTTTTCAAAATTTATCATATTTTTTAGTTTTAAATGCTTATAAACGTGATAAATTTTACCAAAATTTTAAGAAATTTTTGTTATTTTTTTATAAAATTGTCTAAAATATACTTTTTTTAAAAATATTAAAAAAAAAAAAAATTATAGTAGAATAAGTAGTTTTTGGAAATTTTAATACTTATTCATGAGCACATAATGAAAACGTTCTTTATTCTTAAAAAACTTTTTTGGAAATTATTCGAGGGTCGTCTTAAATCATTTTGAAAAATTTTTATTCTCAAATCTTTAATATTTTAGATAAAAACAGCGTTTAGAACTGTTAAAATAATAATATTAAAAATTTTCTTTTAATTTTCAAAGAATTTATTAAAATTTTATCATTGTACGAGGATCGTTTTAATAATTCTATGTTAAAAATTTATAAATCTTACTCATTTTGAAAATTTTTGGCTTTAAAGTTATCAATCTAAAATTTTTCTTTAAATTATTAAAAAAATATCAAGATTTTGGCAACATTCGAGGCCCGCTTCAAAAGTTTTTTTAATTAAAATTTGTCTAAATTTAAAAAATATTATATTTTCTTTATAAAATCTTAAGCTATCTGGAATTTGGAACAGTTCTTGTGAATTTGACAACCACACGAGGGTCGTTTCAAAAGTTTTTTGATTAAAATATGTGTAAAATTGAAAAAAAGAAAATAAATTTTCTTCATAAAATCTAAAGCTGTTTTTACTCGCGGATCATTTTCGAAAGTTTCAGAACCATATATTTATTTATTTTATTTATTAAAATTTATTTATTAAAATTTGTGTGAATTAAAACACTAATTTATTGTGTAGACAAATCTAGTTATATCTTAAATTTTATAGAGTTTCTGAAAATTTAAAAATCATACGACGGTTGTTTCAATTTTTTTTTATTAAAATTTATGTAAAATTAAAAATATATATTTTATGGACAAATCTAATTACACCTTAATTTTCGTGTTTTTAGAAATTTAAGATTTATACTAGGGTTGTTTTAAAAGTTTTTTTGGTTAAAATTTTTATAAAATTGAAAAATGATTTTTTATTCATTGAATCTAAAATTGGATTTTTTTGTAAAATGTATAAGAATTTAAAAACTATGCGAGGGTTGTTTCGGAAATTTATGTTTTAAAAAAAATCATTTACTTTGCTGCAATTATAATAAATTATTTTAAATTTAACCATATTTTCAAAGATTTCTCTTATTAATTTATTATTTGGTTAATAATAAATTGGCCGGAGCTTATAATAACAATTCATCAAATATTGTTTTTTCTATTAAATAAAACTATTGGTAATGATTTTTAAATATACGAGGGTCGTTTAAAAATTTTATTTTGATTTTGTAGAAAACTTTTTAAAATATTAAGTAAAAATTTATTATAGTTTAAGAAAAAATTAATAAAAATAAGTTGTAATTCTGAAAAAATCTTTATTTAATGCAAATATCAAGCTTGCTTTTGTATCTCAAATTTTGTTCAAATTTCATTTCATTATAATTCATTTTCATCACTCCTTATTTTGTATAAAATTTTTCGTTTGCTTTCAAAATGCTTGAAAACATTATATCATTATTGTACGCATAAACTTATTCCAAAATGGTTAAATTTATCTTTCTGAGCACTAATTAGCCAAGCTTTTCATAGCCTAATCCAAAAAAATGGTGAGTGGGTTTTTAATAACATAAGTTTCAATTTAATTTTACTATTTTTTCATTTACTTGACCATTAATTTATTTAATACTTTTTATTTCTTCTATCTCTTCCTTCATTAGTCGCCCTGTGCCCAATGCACCACCAAAACTACCCGAACGACCCAACTATTACGGTAATACAACGAATGGGCGTCCCTTTTAAATTCATATAAATAGTAAAACTCCAACGCACAAGCCATCCTAATGTAATGGTTAGATAACAAATTTATTCTGTTTAAGTTTAATATAATTAAATATATTTTATTATTATTTTTTTATATATATACATAAAAAATAATTTACAAAAAAAAAAAAAAAAAAAAAAAAAAAAATCATAAGAAAGCACCCTCCTTTTATTTTTGTTTAAAATACGCTTATAAGGCGCTGTAATGCAAAATGAAATATATCAACAAAATAGTACGAAGCATATTGTAATATTTGCAGTTTAAATTAAATACATTAAAATATTTAATATTAATAATATATAAATTATAAATAATTAAAAAATTGTAGTATTTTTTAAGGTCCTTTGTAAACAAATACATCATTAAACACACTATAAATGTTAAATATTATTTTATATTTAAAAAAGAAACTAAATTAAAAATAAAGAAAAACTAAAAAATACAGTCAGTATAAAATATAAACTAAAATAAAATGAAATTGATTTTTTTTAATGTAGAATATAAGGTCAAAATAAACTAGACTATTGAAGCGACTATAGTCAATAGTATAAAGTATAAACTAGTCCATAGTATAAACTATAAACTAGTCCATAGTATAAACTATAAACTAGTCCATAGTATAAACTATAAACTAGTCCATAGTATAAACTATAAACTAGTCCATAGTATAAACTATAAACTAGTCCATAGTATAAACTATAAACTAGTCCATAGTATAAACTATAAACTAGTCTATAGTATAGACTATAAACTAGTCCATAGTATAAACTATAAACTAGTCCATAGTATAAACTATAAACTATAAACTAGTCCATAGTATAAACTATAAACTAGTCCATAGTATAAACTATAAACTAGTCTATAGTATAGACTATAAACTAGTCTATAGTATAGACTATAAACTAGTCTATAGTATAGACTATAAACTAGTCTATAGTATAGACTATAAACTAGTCTATAGTATAGACTATAAACTAGTCTATAGTATAGACTATAAACTAGTCTGTTTATATAGGCCATTTATAGCCTATACTCCATTTACTATTTCTGTATCACTCGGCTGCCCACTAGTGTGTGAGGCCTTGCGGAGGTTTTCGGCTTCACTAAGTTTCAAGTGGACTGCTGTGAGAAACGTGTTAAATGCATACCAGTTTTCTTGGGATTTCAGCATTATACTAATGACATTATCTACTGTTAAGTTTTCGCCAAGGTAGATCAAAAGTCTTACTCTTATACTTTCAAACCGGGGCAGTTGAATATTACATAGGAGAGTTGTAGTGTCCGAATCTGTGGAGGTAACTCCTATATCCTCCGTGCCCTGTGAAAAAACTGTGTAAGGTTATAATTTATCTCACCATGACGACGGTTTATCCATGTCTCTATACGTGGGATTAGTCTGTAGGTCCATCGACCTCTAGGAGAATTTTCCCATCGTCTTTGCCAATTTTCTAGCATCTTTTCTTTTTCAATTTTCCGAATATTATTTCTGAGGGCATTGTCATTTTGGGTAAATTGTCTGTAGATGTTTGCTAGTTCTTTGGCTTAAATGTCTATTGAAACCATTCCCGATACTACGTTTGCCGCTTCCGTTGATATAGTTCTATATCCGCAATAGACTCTTAAACAGCTTCTTCTAAATACTGAAGACATCTCATTCTTCGAGGAGTTTCTTAGTGCACCTTCCCAAATCGGTGCGCCATACAGTATCAGCAATAAAATAAAACTAAACTAAACATTTTTGTATTAAATACAATGGAATTAATAGGTACTTCAATGCCTCAAAGATTTCATATGGGCGCTGGTAGAGAAATCATAAACTTTCAATTCTTGTTGTCAATAAAATATCCATTTCTTGTTCGTTAGATGGTTTTCGGTAGATGTAGAGTCTTTCTATTAATTCAGATGGTTTTTAATAAATTCACATAAATCTTGAGCTCTGGAATTTTGATCTGCAAAGAAATTTGGTTAATAATTTGCTTTAAAATTAAAAAGAAAAACAAAATGACAACAATTCCCTCATAAACCCTTTTATTCTCTTAAATGAAACACTTTATTTGTTGTAGGGGGTTTTTCAGAAATTGTGATGTTTTTTATTTTATTTATTTAAAAATTTGATGAAAACTTTTATGAATTTATTTTTTGTTTTTATTTGTTTTATAAATTGTTGGATTTTTTGTTGTTGTTTAAGAATATTGCTAAATAAGTTTTTAAAATAATTTACGATTTTTCTTTTAATTTTTGTGGTAATAAGTTTTATAAATTTACGATATTTTTTCTTTCAAGTAGCTATAATGAAAGGGGACATATAAAACACATGTTATAGGAGACAAGTGGAATTAAGGGGAATTTGTTAGAAATATTAATATATTTTTGAATAAATTTAACAAAATGTTTAAGATTTTTATTCAATTTGTTTTACAATTTTTTTTTTGCTTAAAAATTTTGAATTTTTTCATTTTTGTTTACAAAAGTGAGCAGAATTTTTCTTTTTGATTTTTTTAAATATTTCAAAAAATTATTAAAAGTTTTGTTTTACTTTTGATAGAATTTTTTATTTAGTTTTGTTTTCTATTAAATGTGTTTTAAAATTTCTTTTTTGTTTTAAAAAGTTAGGTTAGAATTTATTTGTGTAATGTAATTTGTTTATTTTGTGGAATATTGTTTATTTATGTTTTATTTGTTATAGAATAACATAAACATTTTTTTTAATATTTCTAAATATTTCTTATGATGTTGTGAATTTAATTATGAAATCTTTGATTTTGTTTGAAAAAAGTGGGGTTAGATTTTTATTTTGTGGTTTTTTGTAAAAAATATTAACAAATTTATATAATTTTTAAAAAATTACATTAATTTAATTTGTTTTCTATTGAAGTCACTTAAAACTTTCTATTTGGTTTGGTAATTATTTGAAAATTTTTGAATGTAACCAAAAAAGTAGGGTTAGATTTTTTTAATTTGTGAAATATTTGTGTTAAAATATTTATATCTTCGAAGAAGTATTAATAAAATTATTTATTTTGTTTTTTTTTTTTATTAATTTTAATAGAAATATAAAATAAAAATATTTATTTATTTTAATTAACAAATAAATATTAATATATTAATATAAAATATTAATATTAAATAAATTAACATTTTCATAATATTATAAAAATATTTCAAACAATTTCGAGTTTGTTAAAAAAGTTGTGTTAAAATTTTTCTTTTTTAATTTTTAAAATATTGTTGATAATTTATAAAAATTTTATATTAAAATTTAATAAAAGACAAATACTTGTTTGTTTTTTATTAAATTTATCTAAAGTTTTGCTATTTGTCTTGAAAATTTTTAAAACATTTTCAATTTTGTTAAAAAATTGGGTTAAAGTTTGTCTTTTTTTATTTTCTTCAAGAAATTTTTAGTATTAAAATTTGTTGTTAATTTTTTATAAAATTCATTAAATTGTTTTGTTTTCCTTAGATTTGATTAAAATGTTCTTTTTTGTTTGAGAACTTTTTAAGAAATTTTTATTATTTTTAAAAAAGTAGGGTTAGATTTTTTGAAATGTTTAAAGTATTTTAAGAAAATTTGTTTTATTTTTTAACATTAAATAAACTTTATTAATTTTCTTTTTAATATTAATGAAAACATTTTAAATTTCTTTTGAAATATAGAAAAGAGAAAAAGTAAAGTTAATTTGAAAAAATTATAATTAGAATGAATTTCTTTTTCATTTTTTAAGGTTTTAAATTAAATTTTTTAACAACAATTTGTTTTTTTTTTATATGGTATTTATCCTTTTTTATTTTTTTTTGTTCTAAGATATCATTTTGAATTTTTTAATTCATTTGGTATTTAATTGTTGTTGTTTAGTTTTTTAATATTTTGGAATAAATTGACTGTTTTATTTATCAAATTATTGTTCATTTTATAATTAATTGTCTGTGTTAAGAAATATTAATATTATAAGTTTTTTAAATAAGTTAAATAATTTTTTTTAATTGGGTTGATTATATTTAAGTAAATATTTATTTTTTCTGTGTTTAAATAATTTCCTTAATAACTAAATTAGAAATTTAATTAATTTCTTATGAATTTTTGTTAAATTCATTTATATTTATTTTTATTCTCATAGTTTTGTAAGCAATAATTGTTCGGATTATTATAAAAATGTTCGGATTTTTTATAATATCTTTTTCTTTGCTCTTACTTAATTAAAATTTAATTTTATTATTAATATATGTTTTTTTGTTAAATAATTAAATACATTTTTTATATAATATATATATATCTTATACAAAGTAATTTTTGTTTTAAGAAAGTAATACATATTAACTTCGACGTTTAATTTTTTTTAAAAATCCAAATAAAGATCCTCAACTTCTTTGTCAGGATTTGTAAAAATAATTTTTTTAAACGCTTGTGATAATATGTTGTTTATAAAGTTTTTAAGGCTTTAAGTGTTATACGATTTTTTAGGAAAAAAATTGTTAAATTTTAGATTTTTAATTAAAGAAAAAATTGCTACTCTTTAGAGTTTGTTAATAGAAATGGATTTTTTAATTTAATATTAATAATAAATCTTATAAACTATTAGATGTTTAAATAATTTTTAAATAGCTTTAATAAATTGTTAAATAGTGTTTTTAAAAGTTTAGTGTCGCGTAAATATTGCTTGAAGTTAGATTTTTTTAATCCAAATAAATTTAAGGTTTAAAAGAAAAAGACTGTTTAAAAGAATAAGGTTTAAGTGTGGTTTAAACGGAGTTTAGGTAATTTTTTTTTTGTTTATAGGAAAAAACTTTAAAAGCTTATTTAATTACCAAGCAAGAGTTTAAGTATACAGGATTTTATATTTTTAAAGGAATTTTGAATTTTATGTGAAAAAATTAGGTTACATTTTTTCTTTTTTAAAATTCTAAGAATTTTAAAGAAAATATTAAAGTTTTAAAGAAATTTAAATAAAAAACATTTAATTTATTTGTTTTCTTTTAAAAAATATTCAAAAATTTCCCTCTAAATAAGGAACTTTAAAGAAATTTTTATTTCTTTGAAAAAAAGTAAGGTTAGATTTTCACTCTTAAATTGTTTAAGATTTTTAGAGATAATTTTATTTTTTCTTATGAAATTTTTATAAAAACATTAATTTCTTTGGCTTTCTATTAAAAACCATTTAAAAAATTCCTTTTCGTTAAGGAAATATTAAAGAAATTTTCATTTTTTTGAAAAAAGTAGGCTTAGATTTTCTTTTAATATTTCCAAGACTTTTACTTTTTTATGAAATTTTTGTAAAATTTAATAATTTATTTAGTTTTTTATTAAAATAATTAAAAAAAATCCCTTTTGTTAACGAAACTTGTATTTAAATAAAAAAAAGTAAGGTTAGATTTTCTCTTTTAAATTGTTTAAGATTTTAAGAGAAAATTGTATTTTTTTAATAATTTATTTTGTTGTTTATTAAAAATATTTAAACATTTTAATTTTCTTAAGGAATTAAAAAAAAAATCACTTTTTGTTATGAAGTTTAAGGAATTTATTTATTTAGATTAATTTTCTCTCTTTGCTTGGTTGACGTTTCGCCATTTTGATTTATTTTTTGTTACTTATTTGGTCTCTTTGGATGTTTGCCTTGGAACTTTTTATTTCTTTTATAAAATATGGGGATTTATTTAAAATTAAGATTTTATTTAGGTTTAGATTAAACATTATGCTCTTACTTTGTTGGGGGGTATAAATTTTCTTTATTTAATATTACAAAATTACTCTTATTTTAAGGTGGTAGTTTGCTCTTTTGTTATTATAATTATAAAGTTTCGCTTATTATATTTTTAATTTGATTTTTGCTTGAGAAATTTTTCTTTTTGGAATTTGGTTTAAAGCTCTGTAATTTTTTTTATTGAAAGTTCTTTTTTTAAGAATTTTTTATATTAATTTTTTATAATATTTTATTTATTATCAAAGAAAGTAATCTCTTTTATTGATATTTGTTTATTAACCGTTCAAAGCTGTTGTTATAATTTGTTTAATTTTTTTAAGAGTAAACTTTTTAATTGTTTCTCTTTTAGTATTATTTGTTGTTGTGGTTATATATAATTATTTTTATTAATTGTTATTTAATTATGGGTATTAAACTATTTTTTTTATTTAAACATTTTAACATTTTTTCGTTTTGTGTTTTTGTTAATATATTAATCAAAAGTTTTTTCTAGGGTTAAATATTTGCTTTTTAAAGGGGATTTTTTTTTTCAACCCTTAAGCTGTTTTACAATGTTTCTCTTAAATTTACTAAGATTTTTTTATAAGTTTATTATAAGTTTAAGCTTAATAAATTTTTGAATATATATTTTGCTAAATTTCCAAAGAATTTCAGAGTTTATTTTTTTCTTTAGTTTAAGATGTAGTTTAAACTTTTTAATTAATTTTCATAATTTTCTTGCTCCTAAATCCTTTGTTTTTTAAGCCTAATAACTAATGATTCATATAGTATTTTTATTTAATGTTTTATATCTTTGAAATTCTTATAAACTATTTTTTTTTCTAAATTTCTTACTTTATAAACTTTATTTTGCATATATTTTTTTTAATAATCTTAAAACTAATTTACTATCCTTTTTAAATAATCCTTCTTTCAAGATGTTATTTTTTTGTTATAAACATATATATTTATACATACTTGCATTCAAATTTACTTTTTTTTCTCTCCAAAAAGCTTTAGAAGATGTTGTTTAAAGCTTTCGGGTTAGATGTTCGATGATACAAGAAAAAAAAGTATTAAAAGACTTTCATACGTTTATACAAAAGAGAAGGAATTTTAAAAAAGATTGTAGGGTGATAATGATTATTATATAAATACTAATAAATATATATTTGAAGATTAATTAATTTATATTTAAGAATAATAATAATAATATTTTATAATAAGTAATATTTGAATAATTTTTTTAATATTTTATAATATATTTTTTGAATATTTTTTTAGTAATATAATCAAATTAATAGAATATTTTGTTAATATATTTTTGGGTTGTTAATATGGTTTATTTATTTATAGTTATATTTGTTAATATATTTTGTTGTAATATTGTTTATTTTCTTCAAAGATTGTTTAAGATATTTTTAAATATTTGTTTATTGTTTATTTTTAAAAAGAGATTACTTTAAAATTTTATTAAAAAATGGAATGAATTTCTATTAAAATGATTTTTATTAAAATGTTATTTAAATTGAAAGAGATTTTTAAAGCAAAGTTGGGGTTAAACTTATTTAAATTATAGACAAAACTAAAGCTTTATAGGTTACACTAACGTTTACTCAAAACTCTGGTCTATAGTCCAGCACTAAAGTGTAGTCAACAATTTAGGCTATATTATAGTTCATATTAAAGGCTATAGTTTAGTGCATAGTCTAGTCAACATTCTAGGCTATATTATAGTTCATAGTCTGGACTATGGTTTAGTACACAGTCTAGTTATTATATTATAGTCCATCGTCTGGGCTATAGTTAAGTACATAATCTTGTCTATAGTTTACACCATAGTCTAGTCAATAGTATAGACTATATTATAGTCCATATTCTAGGCTATAGTCTAGTCAATAGTCTAGACTATGTTATGGTCTATATTCTGGACTGTGGTTTAGTACACAGTCAAATTAATTGTCTAGGCTATATTATAATCCATCGTCTGGGTTATAGTTAAGAACATAATCTAGTCTATAGTATACACTGTAGTCTAGTAGTACATAGTCTCGGCTATAGTTTAGTACATAATGTAGTCATAGCACTAGGGTCTAGTCAGTAGACTAGGTTATAGTATAATCAATAGTCTATAATCTAGTCAATAGAGTAGTCTATAATCTAGTCAATAGAGTAGTCTATAATCTAGTCAATAGAGTAGTCTATAATCTAGGCAATAGTTTGGACAATAGATTATTTTGTACTCTATAGTATAGTCAATATTCTAGACAATAGTCTACGTAATAGCTTAGACAATAATCTAAACCATAGTCTAGTCAATTGCTTAATCTAGTTTATAGTCTAGTCTACAATATAATCGATGGTCTTTATTTTATTCTTTACTCCAGTCTATAGTCTAGTCTTTAGATATAATTTTCTCTTGTCTATAATGTAGTCTATTGTATAGTTTTTAGTCTAATATTTCCTCCAGTCTATAGTCTTTACTTTTATCTAGTCTATAGTGTAGCTTTTAGTATAGTCTTTAGTCTTGTTTATAAATTGAGTTTCTGTTTAACTTTCCTAACAAAAATCTCTTTTTTTTTATAAAATTTTTAAGAGAATTTAAAAGCTTTTTTTATATAAAGCCAGATAAGAGCTTTCAAATATTTTTTTCTATTTTTCCTAAGAGCTTTAAAAGATAAATTTTCTATTACTTCATTTTATTACAATCATACGATCCTTAATAAATCAATTATAATACTTTAAAGGTGCTACCTTTTTTTCTCTTTTAACCTTTCTAATTTTCTTAAACTCTTTTAGATAATAAACCTTCTGGTGTTTGGTATTGATTGAAGGAAATTCTAAAGTTTAGGTTTAAATTTCTTATACCATTTGATTCCTTTTCAGAAACCTTTACTTTCCCTTTTTTAAAATCAAACTAAATACTTTAAACTTTATAAAGCTTTATTTGCTCTGAGTAGTATTAGCGGGAGTATATATTTTTAAAACTCTTCTGATGTTAGATGTTAAACGAAGAGAAAGCTTTAAAGTTATTAAAGTTATTATAAATTTGATTTCATTTAAGGGAATGTAAATGATCTTAATGAAATCAATTGATACTTTTCTGAAAATCCTTAATTGTTAAAATTTTTTTTCTTTTACAGGCAGCTTCCCTTTATATCTTCTTCTGTTGTTGAATGTTAATTGTAGGTTTTTTTATTTTTCAGAACAAACTTAAGTTTTTCTGCTTTTTCTTGAGATGATCTAGTTTCTCTTTTGCTGGCAACTTCTCTTAAATAGTTTTAGATTTTAACTGTGCTTTGCTGAGATGTTATTGTTTCTCTTTTTCGGCAACTTCTCTTAAACTGTTTTTGATTTTATCACTTCTCTTGTTGAATGTTAATTGAAGTGTATTTTTTTATTTTTAATGATTACAAATATAAGAGCCTTTTTTATAAGAGTTATAATATTAAATTGCTGTGTTCTTTTTCTTTTTTGCTTTCTAAACGTCTTAAACTTTTCCTTATGTTTTATTCTTTTTTATAATTTTTAGTTCCTCGTAGGCTTTCTATTTTTTTTTTATAAAGTTTATTAGAAGTTAAATATTCTAAATTGTTTTTAAATAAAACCGTTTTTTGGTAATAAATTAATTGTCTTGTTAATGAGTTTTATAAGATTTTAAATAATATTTTAATATAGTATTTATGTAAGTTAAAGGTTTTATAATGTATTTAATGTTTTTGTTATTGTTTAAAAGTATTAAATATTGTGTTTTTTTTATTGTTCTTAAACAAAAGGTAATTAATTTTGTTTTATATAATTCTATAGCTTTATAAAGTTTTGTTTTAAAATTTGTTAAATATAAGAGCTTTTGTTTAAAGATTTTTTTATTGTTTTATTTATTAAGTTATTTTGTTTTAATATTTTTTTCCTTGAAAAGACTTTAAATATTTTTAATTATTAATTAAAAGATTTCTTTTTTTAAGTTTTTTAAGAAAGTTTTTTAAAGTTTATTTTAAATTTAAGTTTAAATTTTATTTTTTTTTTAAATTTCTTAAGTGAAATCTTTTGGTTTCCTTTTGTACCCCAACTTAATATATTAAATATTTCGTGACTTTTTTTTGGAGTATAATAATCCTTCTGATGTTAGATGTTAAACGAAGAAGTTATCCAAAGCCTAGAAGTTAAATATTTTAGCTGGAGTTCATTAGGGGTTTCCAAAACGTTCAACAAAAAATTTAAAAAAAAAAAATCTTTTGATATTAAGAGTTAAACAAAGAGTTTTTTTCTTTTTTTTTAAGTTGAAGATCAATTATTTACTGCTCTCTTAGATTTTTAGTCTTCTAATGTTTGATGTTAAACGAAGAGTTTTTTTTAAGACTGAAGATCACTTAGTTCAGCTTCATTTTATAGATCTATTTGATCCCAAAAATAAATCAAGTTTCAAATTATAAAAGATCTTGTGCTTTTTGGGAGTATAAAAATCTCTTCTGTGAGATGTTAAACGAAGAGATTTTCTTAAGTCTCAAGATCAAAATAATATAGCTTAATCTTATTTAGGAAATTTTATGATCATTTTGAAATAATTTTACTTGGCTGAGATGTTGTTTTTTCTCATTTAGAGTTGGCTGCTCTCTTAAAATTTAACTCTTCTAATGTTTGATGTTAAACGAAGAGACTTTTTAAAGCTGAAGATCAATTCATTTGAAAATTTATATGATCCCAAAAATAAATCAAGCTTAATATTATAAAAGATCTTGTGCTTTTTGGGAGTATAAAAAGCTCTTCTGCTAGATGTTAAATGAAGAGATTTTCTTAAGCTTCAAGATCAAAATAGTATTAACTTGATTTTATTTAAGGAACCACACAATCTTCAATAAATCAAATTTAATACTATAAGAGTTTTTTTTTTTTTTTTTGGTGAGACGTTGTTTTTTCTCTTTTAGAGATGGCTGCTCTCTTAAACTTTTTCATGTTTTAACACTTTCGATGTTAGGTATTAATTGAAGTTAGAGATCTAATATTTTGGTTGGATTTGTTTCATTTTATTATAGACTTATATGATCCCAAAAATAAATCAAACTTAATATTATAAAAGATCTTGTGCTTTTTGGGAGTATAAAAATCTCTTCTACTAGATGTTAAATGAAGAGATTTTCTTAAAGCTCAAGATCAAAATAATATAGTTTGATTTTATTTAAGGAGCCACACAATCTTCAATAAATCAAATTTAATAATTTAAAAGTTTTTTAATTCAATATATTTTAAGCAGAACTGAGATGTTGTTTTTTGCTCTCTTAGAGGCAGCATCACTTAAATTTTAATTTTTTTTAACTCTTTTGCTGTTAGTGTTAATTGAAGGTTGAAATCAAATATTTTGGTTGGATTTATTTCATTTTATTTGTAGATTTATATGATGTCAAAAAATAAATCAGGCTTAATATTACAAAAGATCTTGTGCTTTTTGGGAGTATAAAAATCTCTTCTACTAGATGTTAAACGAAGAGATTTTCTTAAGCCTCAAGATCAAAATAATATTAACTTGATTTTATTTAAGAAGCCACACAATCTTCAATAAATCAAATTTAAAATTTTAAGCTGAGCTGAGGTATAGTTTTTTTTTTGCTCTCTTAGAGGCAGTTTCTCTTAATCTTTTTATTTTTTGACTCTTTCGATACTAGGTGTTAATTGAAGTTAGAGATCTTATATTTTAATTGGATTTATTCCATTTTATTTGTAGATTTATATGATGCCAAAATCAATCAAGCTTAATGTTATATAAGATCTTGTGCTTTATGGGAGTATAAAGATCTCTCTTAGATGTTAAACGAAGAGATTTTCTTAAGCCTCAAGATCAAAATAAAATTAGCTTGATTTTATTTAAAGAAACATACAAACTTTAATAAAGCAAAATTAATAATTTAAAAGTTTATTACTTTAATAGATCTTATGCTTAAATGAGATGATATTTATTTTTTTATTTGCTCTTTTAGAGACAGCTTTTCTTAAACTTAAATTCTTTCGATGTTTGTTGCTATTTGTATATTGAAATCCTAAAATATTTGGATTTATTTATTATTTATTCTTAATTTTATCTTTAACTATTGCTGGTTACTTTTAAAGATCTTGTGTTTGATTTTTCTCTTTTAGTGTTAATTTCTCTTATGTTTTTTTTCGCATAGATGTTCATCATGGTTTTTTTATTAAAATATTTTAGCTTGTTTTAATGACACGTTTTAATTTTAGCTTTTATTTTTTAACTACGATAATATTTTTGTTGAGAGATGTTCTTCTCTTATATGGCAACTTATTTTTTAAGATGGATATATATTTAGCTCCTTCTGATGTTAAGATGTTAAACGAAGGAGAAGCTAAGACTAATTGTTATCCTTTAAAACAGGCTAAAATACTTTAAAAGTTTTTTCTTTTAAGGTTAAGAGTTTTTATAGCAGAAATTCTTTGATGTTATTTAAAAAGAAAGAGCTGGAGATTATATTTTGTGGCTTAAATTTTCAATTTTCTTTAATTTTTTTTATCATTATTTTTTTTTTTTAATTTTTTAAACTTAATAAAAATATTTAAAGTCTTTTATCTTATAAATTACAAAATTTCTGTAATTTCTTACCAAGATTTCTTGTTTATTTTTAAAGTTATAAATTTATACTTTTATACTTTTTTTTATAATTTCAACTTACAAACTACAAAATGTTTTTTTTTTTTTTTATCAAACTTTAAAGATTTGAATATTCTTTTTTTACTTAATATAAACTTGTATTTCATCAAGATTAGATACATTTTTAAATAGATAAATATATTTGTTTTATAATTAATATATTTTCATTTTATAATTAATATATATTCATAAGTATACTTTTTGTTTTTTAATCATACATATATAAATATGGACCAACATGTGTATGTTTTTAAGATAACATTGTCATTTTTTATTTATTGCATATTTTGCTTAAATATTAGAAATCTACTTGATCTATTTTTTTTAACGATTTAAACTTTAATAAAGTTTTTCTAAAACTTTTCCTCAAATGGGCAACGACTTATGTTATGAACGATGTTGTTTTATTTGTTAGAAGAAAAGTAATTAAAAAACTTTCTCAAGGTTTTTGATTTATTGAAAAATGAAAATGATTTTGGTGATTTGGTTTGCTTTCATACGTTTATATTTATGTGGATGATTGATATTTTTAGCGATCAATATTATACTTTTTTTTGGAATGGTATAACATATAAATTTTATAATAAATATTATAAATATATTATAATTTTATATTATTTTTATAATTTCAATATTTTTATAGTTCTATAATATTTTTTGTTTAGTATTTAAATTTTATTTAATGCTTTAGTATTGTTTTTTAAAGTATTTTGCAAATATCGACTTAATACTACTATAATTTTGAAAGTTTAAAGTTGTATAATTTCATATTTGTCATATTTGTTATATAAATTAAATTTAAATACTTTAAAAGTTATTTTACTTTACAGAGATGTTAATTTACTGTTTTATTATTAAATTCTCCTTAATTCTTTTAAATTTTAGACCTCCTGCTGTTCGATATTAAACGGAGGTTTGTTAAGAATTTAATGTTTAATTAATTTTCTATTAAAACTATTTAAATACATTTTAATGCCTTTATAAGTTACTTTATTTAAATGAGAGGTTTTTTCTCTTATAAGATGCTATTAATTTCTTATAGATTTTAGCACTTCTGATATAAGTTATTAAACGAAGGGTCATATTTATATTTATATTTAAAGTTACTATTAGAACCATTTAAATTAATTTCTTTAAAATAGATTTTACTTCTTTTAGATGTTCCTTTTCTCTTTTATTATAAGTTACTTTTAATTTCTAATAGATTTTTGGCCTTCTGCTGTTAGTTATTAAACGAAGACTTTTTAGAAAACATATTTTTATTTAAATTTACTATTAAAACCTTTTTTTTATCAAGTCCAGTTTAATCTATTGTTTTTCTCTTTTATTTTAAGATTCTCTTAAATTCCTATAACTTTTAATCATTGCATAGTGTGTGTTATTATTATTTTACTAGTTGAATTCCTTAAATATTGTATAAATCAAGTTTATTTCTATCTTTTTTTGTAGATTCTCTTACAATCTTTTATTTTAAACTGTGTGATGTTATATTTTAAACGGAGGTGTTTTCTAGAGACTATTAGTTATCGATTTTTAGCAAATTATTTAAAAATCAAGCTTTTAATTGTTTAAAATTTATACCGAGCTACAGAAATAGTGATTTTCTCTTTTGTTAGATTCTCTTAAACTATTTTATATTTTAAACTTTGCTCTTAGACTTTTGGGTCTAGAGTCTATTCTTAATCGATTTATAGTAAATTATTTAAAAAATCAAGCTTTTAATTGTTTTAAAGTTATACCGACCAAATGAGACTGCTGTTTTCTTTAACTATTATTCTCTTATATTTGCTTAATATTTTTTAAAGCTTCTGCTCGCAGTCGGCATGTTGAGATGTTGTTTTTTCTCTGTTAGTAAAAGATTCTATTACAACTTTTTTTAATTTTAAACCTTCTGTTCTTAGTTTTTTAAACGAAGGTCTTTTTAAAGTCTTTTTTAAAAAGTTTGCATGAAAGTTAAAAGTTATTTCTGATTTGCTGAGTCTTATTATTTCTCTTTTAGTAGTTGTAGCTCTTAGAACGGCTTTTAGTTTAGTTATAGATTATTTCTTTTAACATTTCCGTTTGTTTTAAGTCTGAATTCAATAATTTTAGCTTTAATTCTTCTTGGTTATATTTTGTTTACGTTATATAGTTCTTTTTCTCTTTTAGTGGGTGTGAGTTTTAGTTTTTCTTACATTAAACTTTCTTTAAACATTTCAGTATCTTCTAAACTTGATTTTTAATATTTTTAAGGGATTTTTTTAGTTTCATTTTTCATTCTTGTTTTAAAAGTTATTTATGTACATGAGTGGATGTTTAGCTCTCTAAAGGTCAATTTGTATTAAGTTTTCTTATATTTTGGACAATTTTAAAAATGTCTGATGTTAAATTAAGTTCTTCATTTTAAGCTAGAGATTAAATAGTTTTTATTTTTTCAAATATTGATTTCTTTACCTAATTATTTTGTTCCTTTAAATGGTTTGGACTTTTACATAGATTTTCCGTTAAACTTTTGCTTCCTTAAATAGTTTTTACTTTAAATATTTCGTTCTTAATATTGTTTTGTTAAAGTTTATTTTCTTTAAATTGGTTTCATTTTTAATATTTCCTTTAAAGTTTTAAATTGTTTTTAGTTTATTTAAGAAATTTTAAACATTTCGGCTATTTTCTACTACATTTTTTAGCTTAAACATTTAAAAAAAACTTTAACACATTAAACATTAATTTAATTTCGTATTTAAATTTTTGTTTTAGTTACTGGAGTTTATTGCAAAAATCTTTTTTATTTTCTAGCTCTTTAAAGGAATTTCTATAAATTTCTGCTGTAATTTTATAAAACTTTGTAACCTTATATTTTGTATTAGAACTTCTTTACAAGGAGATTAATATAAGTAAACAATAAAGTAAAAAATTTAAATAAAAATTAAACAAAACATTTCTATTAGCAACAAGAATTTACTTTGAAAAAAAAAGGTAAACAATAAAATGTAAACAACATAAACTTAAGGAATGGTTTGTTTACAGTTTCACTACACTAAAGAAAGACAATGCTGCCAGATGTAAAACCGTCAATGTTTACAGCGAGCAGCGTAAAAAATAAACAAAAAAGGAAATCCTTTGGGAATTTTTTTTTAAAGAATTTTATAAAATTACAACTTAGAATTTCATTTTATAATAAAATAAATTAAAGAAATAACCCAAATTTTATACATTAAAATTTTTTAAGAAATTTTGTTATTTATAATTAATCTCCCTTTTTTCCTTTGCTTTTCATTAAAGTTATTTTAATTAAATTATTGTTTATTTCAAAAAACTTTTAAAACATTTAATAATTTATATAATTGCTTATATTTTGTTATATTTTTTTTTCTGTGTTAATAACATTTAAATATTGAAATTTGTATCATTTTCCACTACATTATTTTTTTTTGTTTGCTTAATAAATTGTTTTAATAATATAATTAGTATTTGTAATAAAATTTGTCAGTAAGTGTCAATAATTTTCTTAATAATCTTTCATTTTCCTTTTTCATTTAATTTCTTATAATATAAGGGATTTTATTTGTTAATATTTTATTTAAATTTAAGTTTAATAAAGTTTTTGTTTTAATATTTCTTGTTGTTATTTTAGAGTTCAGATATATATTTTTTATATTTAATAGTCAACTTTGAGATGTTATTAAAGTTGTATTAAATATTATTTTTGTTTGGTTTTTCAAATTGTCAAATAAACTATAGTTTTATAATAAGTAAAATTTTGATAAAGAAAAAAAAAGCAAATTGTTGTTAAATATATTTTTAAATGTTATTAAATATTTTTAAAGTAAAATTCTGTAAATTTGTTGAAATTCTAATCTTTTTCTATTGATTTTTTAAAATTCTTCAAAATTTTTTTTTATAGAAATTAAGTAAATTGTTTCTTTTTAAATTTTTTATTCATAATACAATTTCAAATTTAAAAAAGGATTAAAATTTTTTTTTTCTTAAGAAATTTCGTTTTATAACCCAAAGATAAATTTAAAATTTTATTATAAATAAAACGATTGAACTTTAACTTAATTGATTAAACTTGATCTCACCCTTTTGTGTTAATTTAAAAGACTTTAAAATTCCCCTTCAGGGAAATAAATTTAAAATCCTTTCAGTTACTAACTTTTTAATAAAAGTTAAAAAAGTAGTTTTAGAAACGCAATTTCCAAAAATTAATTTTTGCTTTAAATTGAAAAAAATTTTAAATATTTTAAATATTAAATATTATTCTTAAGAATTTAATACTTTAATCCCTTTTTGTTTAATTTAAACTTTAATATAACAAATTTTTAATCTATTATTCCTGCTAAAAATCTTATACTGTAAAAAAAATCTAAAGTCTTGAGCTTTTATACTGTATAACCCTTTTCGGAAACTCTTATAATGTATAATATTCTACCAAATTTTAATACTGTATAAGATTCAGTCTTATATTTTTGAGTTAATCGAAACTTTTAGACGATATAAAAGTATGTATAAGAATTTGATAAAATTTTTATACAGTATAAGAATATGCTACTAATTCTCATATTGTACAAGCGTTTCTATAGCTTTTATAAGCAAATTTTAAAACAGTTTGTTAAAATTATTCTATTGTATAAAAGTTTATTAGTATACGTTTTTCATAAGATTCATGATATATAAGAGTTATTCTTAACACTTATACTGTATAAGAATATGCTACTAATTCTTATATTGTATAAGCGTTTCGATATTTTTTATAATTAAGTTTTAAAACAATATATTGTAGACTAATTAAATAAAAACTCTTCTACTGTATATGAATTTGTTAGTATAAGTTTGTTATAAAACTTATTATGTATAAGAGTTTCTCTTAACACTTATAATGTATAAGAATATGCTACTAATTCTTATAATATATAAGCATTTAGATGGCATTTATAATTAAGTTTTAAATCACTATTATAATTGCTAATTGTTTAAAACTGTTCTACTGCATAAGATTTTATTAGTATAAGACTTCCTATTTTCATTTTTCTTTTTTTACATTAAAATTTCTTTAAGTTTTGGTATAAGATTCACATTGATATAAAAATATTATACTTTAACCCATTTTTCATTAACATAATACTTAACATAACAGTTATTGTAACTGTTTAAGAATTTAAATATTTTATTAAATATTAAAATTTTCATTTTTATTATTACAAACTTTCTTCTATAGTTTTAAATGTTTTAAAACAATACTTATTTTTATATTGTTCAAAAATATGTCAAATCTTTTATGCAGTATAAGAGTTTGTCAATACTTTTATTCTGTATGAGAGATTGTTAATACGTTTATACTTTACAAGACTCTGTTAAAAATCTTACTGCTTTTTAAATTATTTGTATAGTTTACAAAACCGTTACATTGCAAAAGAACTGATCCAAGCTTTTATACTGTATAACCCCTTTCGGAAACTCTTATAATGTATAATATTCTACCAAATTTTAATACTGTATAAGATTCAGTCTTATATTTTTGAGTTAATCGAAACTTTTAGACGATATAAAAGTATGTATAAGAATTTGATAAAATTTTTATAATGTGCCAATATTTTCAAACAGTATAAGAGCTTTCCAAAAATTCTTATACTGTTAAGAATTTGTTTAAACTTTTATGATGTATAAGAATTTATCAAAACTCCTGGTTTGTCAAAACTTTTATATAATATAAAAGTTGTTTTAAATTTGTTTTACTATATATCAGTTTTATACGAGTTTTGTCAAAATTCTTATATTGTACAAAAGTTTTTGATAACTCTTATATTGACAGTTTTAGGACTCTTATACTGTTTAAAAAATGTTTTAAGTCTCTTTTAATATATACCAGTTTGTTAAAACTCTTATACTGACTTTTTCAAAACTCTCATCATACTGTATAACAGTTTTCTTATCTGTTATATTCTTGCACTTCTGTACAATTACACATATTTTTCAAATTTCCTTAAATCTTAAGAATTTAAGAATTTAAATAATTTTAAATATTTTATTAAACATTTTGTATAACACTTTTAAAATTTTTTAAGTTTTTTTTTGTAACCAATTATTAAAGGAGACCAAATCACGCTATTCAAAATTACCTAATAGTCCTCCAAATTTGACTGTTTTTTTTTCAAAGCTGAAACTTTTTTTCTTTAATTTGTATAATAGTTTAACTAATTTGTTTAAATTACTTTTATGTCTTAGTTAATTTTTGAAATATTATAAATTCCCCTTAATTATGTCCCTTTTTGAAATATTATTTTTTTTTGGAAATATTTGGCTTGAAATTCAAAATAATTTTGTATAACGGTTTTCGTTTTATAAGTGTTTCTTAATATATTTAAGATTTTTTTCTTTAACTGTTGAAGTTTTTAAATTATTTTTTTAATATTTTTGAAGTTTTGCTTTTTGACTAACAGCAAATTTATTATTTATAATTATAACAGCTTTGAGTTTCTTTTAGCAAATATAAATTATTAATATTTGAATTTAGTTGAGGGCAGTTATTTCAATCTTCTTTTTTCGACTCAATATATTTTTCTTACAGCCTGAGGCCAAATCACAACATTTGATATTAAACATTTTTATTTAAATGTTGCCCAATATCGAATACCGCGATTTGGCCCCTAATACGCTTCGATGAAATATTTTAAAATTTTATAAAAAGAAATGAAAATTAGTTTCAAAATTATTTTCTTGACTGTTAAGAAAAGGTTTAATTTTAATGGAATTCTGTTTTCTGTGCAACAGTTTTAGTTATATTTTTTCGGTTATAACATGTGTTTTATTTTATTTTATTTTTTTCTTATTTTTTTGAAATTCCAAAAAATTATAAAATTTTTAAGAAAGTTTAAGGATTTTTTTTTAAGTTTTGTGTGTTTGTTTTTGTATTTCTAATTAAATATGTCTCGTTTTCAAATCGTTTCAAATATCCTAATTTGATTTCTTTTAATTTTTCTTTTTTCATTTATAAAGTTTTTTTTCTTCTGGTTTTCTATTTTAATATTTTTAAAATGTTTTTTTGTTTGTTTTGTTTTAGTTTTAAAGAGAAGAGAAAGTTTATATAATAATTATTGTGTTTTTTTTTTTATTAAATTTTTGTTGTTTTGTGGGTTTGTTGTTTAAGTTAAATATATATAAATATATGTTGTAGTTTAGTTATATATATATATATATATATATATATGTATATATAGAAAGTGAAGTTAAACGTTGCTACAAATACACATTTTGTTTTTTAAGTTATTTTTTTTTTTTTTTTTGTAATAATAGATTAATTTGTTTTTAATATAAATGTTTAAACAAAGACAGATAAAGTTGAAAACTTAATACATTGCTTAATCAGCGTTTTAAATTTTAGTTTAGGTTGAACTTGACAAAACCTACTAATTACTAAAATACCTTTTCCTTTTTTCTTTTAAGTTTTAAATAAATAATTTGTTCTATTTTTTGTTTTATAGGGGGTAAGACATTTTAGCAGCAGATGTTGTTTATAAACAAATTATATATTTTATTTTTAATTTAAAAAATTTCTATTGCATTATATTTTAGTTTTAATGATTTATTTTTTAATTAATAAGAAAAAACATTTAAAATTTTTTAATAATAATTTGAATTTTTTAAAAAAATCTTTAAAAAATTAAAAGGAATTGCACAAATTGCTAGTAAATTTTAAATATTTAACCATACTAATAAAGTTAATTAATGCTTGTCTTTATTTCTTATACATTTAGCCAATAAATGTTCAAGATTTTTCTATAATAATTTAATATTCAAATCACTACTCTTTTTTAACTTTTTTTCTAACCGGCTGTTGCTGTAAGCTTATTTATTTCTTTTGTTTATGTCTTATAAATATTTTCATTTTAATTTAATCATATAGTGATAATTATACTTTTTAATTGTTTTTTAAGCATTATTTTCTGTTTTCTCTTCAGTTAAGTCAATTGGTTTGTTATATTTCTAGTCTTCCTTGGAAAGAGAACCCAAATCACTTAAGAAATTTTCAGGGGTTAAGATATGCGATGAACCAATAATCACTTCCCAATTTTTAATGGCATTTGTAACTTCATAAGCACAACGCATTTCAGACATGCAAACGCCGCCCGTAATGAAGACAATAAGACGTGGCACATTTTTAACTTGAGTTTGAGTCTTGTCTTTGTGCCAGTGGCCATAGCGGGCACTAATAGAAATGAAGTAAAAGTGAACAAAAAAACCTAATCTACTACCAAAAATTAAATCCCTTACCTAGTTGGTGCATGATAATTGGTATTTTGTGCCCTTCCTGCCAAGAAAGCAAAATGTCTTTGATCTAATTTATCTTCAATACAATCTTCCATAATGTCTTTTATAACGGGTGTCCAACGTGACATTTGATAAGTATGTTCGGTAATGCGTTCTTTGCGTGGTACATTATATATTTTTTTGCGTGACTAAAGAAGAAAATAACATATTTATAATAAAGGAAATTTTTTGTATATGAATAGAATCAATAGAAACTTACATCAGCTATAACATTCACACCCAAATGACTTAAATTGCGTACCATATCTTGATCTTTGGGTGAAAGTTGAGCATGCGTAAATAATTTTGTAAGGTTTTCCTCAGTAATGCCATTCTTAATCATGACATACAAAGCAATAATACGCACTTTATCAAAATTAGAGACGTTCTAAAAGATAAGAAATCAATAAATAGAATTTTTTACAGTCTAGTCTATAGTCCTGTCTTTAGCCCTGACTATAGTCTGACTAACCTGTATTCCTGATTATAAACTAATTTATTGTCATGTCTATAGACTAGTCTATTGTACAGTTTATAGTCTAATCTATCGCCTATTCTATAGTCCTGACTATAGCCTAGTCTTGCCTATAGTCCTGACTATATTCTAGTCTATAATCATGACTAGAGTTTAGTCTGTAGTGCTGACTATAATCTAGTCTATACCACCGACTATAGTCTAATCTATAGTACTGACTATGGTTTAGTGGATAGTCTAGTCTATAGTCCTGATTATAGTCGAGTATGTAGTCCAGACTGTAGTCTAGTTTATAATCCTGACAATATTCTAGTCTATAGTCCTGACTATAGTTTAGTCGATAGTCTAGTCAATAGTACAGACTATAGTTTAGTCTATAGTCCAGTCTATTGTCCAGACTATAGCCTAATATTGAGCTTAGCCTTGAGTCTAGTCTAGTTTTAGTTTAACTTTATTTTGAAATATTTTTAACTTACAGCATCTAGCAAAATTGGTACAATACTGCGCATATGGTCTTTGATCTTTTCACCCTCAGCATCAGTGCCCATGGCTAAATCTTGTTCCACACGGCATAATTTATCAACGTAATTCTAAATTATACAAAAAATATAAATTAAAACAAATTCCTAGAATTTATAAATATTCAAGAAAATTTTGGGAAGAAAAAAAAAAGTAAAAAAAATCTACCTGATAAGATTTCATACAATCTTCAGCCAAATGCAAATGAGTGGAATATTTAGAAAGTTCCTTTTGATACTGTGGCATTTTCTTAATCATTTGCGATAAATCACGCATGGAGGCTTTATCGGCTAAATACATAAAATTTCATTAAAATTAATAAATAATTTCACAAAACAAAATTTAAAAACAAAAATTTAAAACATCAAATTTCGTTTAAAAAAACACTCTCGCTGAGCAACAAAAAACTTACTAGAAGACATTCTCTTTGAATCGGTAAATTTCTTAAGATTCTGTGTAACCTGTGTCGACACCACAGCAATATGTTCATGACGTAACTCTACCCATAGATCATCATTTTCATCGAGTAATACTTCTTTTTCGGGCTGATTGGGACCCGGTGTAAAACGATAAACATCATTGGAGATGGGCAATAAATCATAGGCCATTGCTTGTAGGGTTAATTCGTGCAACAAGGGCGACACGCAATCAAAACCACGATCCAAAATTAATAATTGTGAACGTGCCTTCTCGGAACCCTCGCCCATCGTTGGCTCGTCAGCCTTGTACGCATCCAGTTTTTGCTGCACGACAGCAGCTAAATCGATGTTGCGATCCCAATCAGTGCGATATCGCACCATCGGATACTCGCCGAGCGTAGCACACAAGGTGGCAATTTGCTCGGCAATGCGCTCGATGTGTTTGGCGCGTATCGAAGCGAATGCCGGAGAGTACAAACACTGAAAACTGTCTGGCGAATCGAGCGAGTAGACCTAAGAGAAGCACATTTTTTGTTTACAATTTTCAATTCATTTTTATTTTTGGTTTTGTAAATTGATTTTAAATTTTTTAGAGGCAGATAGAAATAGATAGTAGTAGTGGTTGGTGGTTAGTAGTAGTTTTTTAGTAGTTGTGGTGCATTATTTTGTGGCCGATTTATTAACAAATTTTGATTGCGGTGCAGGTTTGTTGAAGTTATTTTAATATTTATATACATATTTATAGAGTTTTGAAGTTTTAGGGTTTTAGAGTTTTGTAAGAGTTTAAAGAAAACGTGCGTGGTGCAATGTTGTAGGCAGGTTTTGAAAATTACATATTTGTTTTGTTAAAGAAATAAAAAATAAATTTTTTATGTTAAATTAAAATTTGTTGAAAATCAATATTTAATACATTAATTTCATTACATTGAGATTGATTAATGTTAATATTAAGACATTTTTAAAAACATTTATTTTAAATTAAAGTTAAAAGCTTGGAACACAAATAACACAGTTTTAAAAATGTTTTTAATGATTTTGAAAGTGATTTGAAGGATTTTAAAAGCAAATATAAAATGCAGAAAAAGCTTAGATCATTAATTTAATGTAGTCTATAGACTTAACTAACAGTATAATCTATAGTATAGTTTGTGGTCTTGTCACTCTAGTCTAAAGTCTAGGCTAAAGTCTTGACTATAGTTTGTTGACTATAGTTTGTTGTATATAAACTAATTTATAGTTGTGGCTTTAGTCTAGTATATAGGCTATTTTATAGCCTTGAATATAGTTTAGTCTATAGACTATTTTATAAACTTGACTATAGTCTAGACTGTAGACTATTTTATAGTATTGAATATAGTCTAGTCTATAGACTAACTTATTGTCTTGTAGTTTAGCCTGTAGACTAGTTGGCTATAGTATAATGTCTAGACTATTTTATAGTCTATTATCTAGTCTATAGACTATTTTAAAGTCTTGACTATAGTCTAGTCTATAGACTATTTTATAATCTATAGACTATTTTATAATCTTGACTATAGTCTAGTCTATAAACTATTTTATAATCTGACTATAGTCTAGTCTATAGACTATTTTATAATCTTGACTATAGTCTAGTCTATAGACTATTTTATAATCTTTACTATAGTCTAGTCCATAGACTATATTATAGTTTTGACTATATCGTAGTCTATAGACTACATTAAAGTTTTGACTATAGCGTAGTCTACAGATTATATTAATAGTATTGATTATAGTCTAGTTCATAGACTACATTGTAGTATTGCCTATAGAGTAGTCTATGGACTACATTATAGTCTTGTCTATAGCGTAGTCTATAGACATTATAATGTTGACTATAGGCTAGTCCATAGACAACGTAATAGTCTTGATTATACTATAGTCTATAGACTACATTAAAGTCTTGACTATAGCGTAAACTAAGACTATATTATTGTCTTGACTGTAGCGAAGTCTAGGACTACATTATAGTCTTGACTATAGCGTAGTCTACAGATTACAGCGTAATCTACAGATTACATTATAGTCTTAACTACATCGCAGTATATAGATTACATTATATTATTGACTATAGTCTAGTCTATAGACTACATAATAGTCTTGACTATACCGTAGTCTATAGACTACATTATAGTCTAGTCTATAGATTGCAATATAGTCTTGACTATGGTCTAGTCCATAGATTACATTATAGTCTTGACTATAGTCTAGTTTATTGCCTTGCTTTAGTTTAGTCTATAGCCTAGTTTATAGTTTTGACAATAGTCTAGTCTATAATCTCTAATCTAATCTGGTCTAGACTATCGTCTTTAATTCTTTTAAATGGTTTTAAGTCTTTTGTTTCAAATAAAAGAAAATCATTTTTTGATGTTAAAAACATTTAAATCAATATTGATTTTCTTTTATGTAATATTTCTAAACAATTTCTAACAATGAAAAAATGCAATAAATTCAATTATCAAGCGGTCGAATATAAAAAATACCATTAAAACAAAAATAGTATTCAATTTGAATTTTAAATGGTTATAAATTACTCATGTGAATACAGAAAAGGAACTAAATACCCTGCAGTTCTAGAGGCTGAGCGCATGGAAAGTGACTTTGCTAAAAAATGTTTAACCATCATTGTTTTCCTGATAGACTTCGAAAAGAAAGTGCAATGATTACGATAAGATATACAAACTGGTGTTAGTTATCATTTCTTCTTAAGATCTGGCTACATGCTAGATTACTTAACGACAGTAAAAAAGTCCATAGACTTATAAATTATATAGAAATATTTTAAAATCGTAAAATACATTAACAGAAAAAAGCAGTGGAATAATATCCGTTCAATCATCACCCAAACTGCAGTTTATATAAATGCCATTATCTCGTATTAAAGTAAAATATATTTTTAAAACTGTGTTATTTGTTGCTTAAGCTATATATAATAAGTAAAAGCGTGATAATGAAACTAAAGCGGTTTAATGATAATAAAAGTATTGAAAACTAAACTAGTTAAATTTATTACAAATACTTAGTAAAATACATGATACATGGTTTTAAGCAGCTTTAAAAAAAATACATACATGCAAAAATACTGGGTTCGTTAGTTAAAATATCAAAAGACTATTTCAAGGGATTTATAATAAAGCGGTTAGTGAAATAGGTGGCGTTAGGTGTATATGTGTTGAATATTGTGTACAATGTTGTTAATAAAAATTTCTAGTGTTCTTGTGATAGTGATGTGATTAATAAAATTTTAGTAAACGATTTTTAATGAAATACACTTAAAGGCGAACAAAATAAAAGTAATTTGTTATATAAATTCTAAAAATTTAGCAACAAGATATAAAATCTAAAAATGTTGCTAAGAAATGGCAACATGTTTCTGAGAAAGTAATGCTTGGGAATTTTTAAAACACAATTCCTTTTCAAGGATTTAAGTTATATATTATTTTTTTGAAAGAAATTCACAGTTTTAGTTAAGATTTTAACTCTTTCTATAGGTAAATGTTGCCATCAACACGTTGCTATATATCATAAGCCTTATTGTAAGATTATATTTTAGAAAAAAAAACATGTTGTTAAGTCTAACTAAAAATACTAATATAAATATTAGCCACATGTTGCATCAAATAGAAATATGAAAAACTTAAATAATTTGAAATTGTTTGAAAAAAAAAAAAAATAAATAAAAACTATGTTAGCAACAAACTAATATAATAAAAAAAATAAAAATCTTTAATGCTTTAGAAACCTTTAAAATACTCTTAATTCATTTAAAATTGAAATTAGCAACATGCTGCTAAGGAAACAATTTGAAAAAATTATTAAAACTAAATAAAAATTCAAGGATACTTCATTAAACTAGTCATTTATTAAAAGAAATGAAAAATTGATAATTTTTATGAAATTTAAAAGAAAATTTAATTTTCTTAGATAAAAAAAATATTAAAGTAATTTATAGTAGCTAAATTCTAAAGAAATACAAAGTTAATAGTTCAAATTTAATAGAATTAATTACCATCAAAATGTTGCAAAGAAAAACATTTGAAAGAGTTAGTAAAACTCGACGAATTATACATTAAATAAATCATTCCTTAAGAAAAGAGATTAATACTTTTACAAGAAATTTCGTAGTTTTTAACAAAAAAATTTCCGCAACATGTTTCATTAAGAATTACAAATAAAATGTTTCAGAAAATACAATAAAACTTTTTATAATAATTACCCCTTAAAAAATAACTCTCAGGGTAGTAATGTCATTAGGAAAATTAATAAACTATTATCGAAATAAATAAAATATTGTTAGCAACATGTTGGAAAAAATTACTGTATGAAAACTTCCCAAATGTGTTCTCAAGTTGTTACGTTTTTTGAAATTTTCTCAAAAATGAAATAAGTTAAGGACTATGAGGTCCACTTTTCGATATGTTGCCCTGATAAATATCACTAGACAATTCTGTTAATTCTGACAATTAAACTTTAACAAAAATTCTAGTTTTTAAAGGAAACATTACTACAAATTAAAAAATGTACTAAAAAGTTTCCAAACATGTTGCTAGCATATTTTGCAAATAAAATGTTTCATAATTATTTCTATTAAAGTAAACAATTTTAGTAGTTATACGTATGTATACGGGGATACATACGTATAACTAGTAACATGTAGGTATTCATTTTGAATAAAACATTGAATTATTGCTTAAAATATCAAATGTAACAATGTTAGCAACATGTTGTGGATGAAAAAATTACTTTTGTTTTGAACTCCTAACAATTTGATAGAAGAAATTTGAGGAAATATAAAAGATATTTTAAAAGTATGTAATGCACAGTGTAACATGTTGCAAAGAATATTATAAGAAATTTTTCGAGTTTTTAATAATATAAATTTTTTTCTGAAACTGTTAGGGTAAAATTAATATATTAAAGAAATTTTTTATATATCTAAATAACAAAGCATGTTAGCAACATGTTGCGTAGGTTATAATTTACCAGAATAATGTTAAACTTGTATAAAAAAAAATTAAATATTTCAATATTTATTATAATCGAAATAAATTGTTTCAACATTCAAAATATTTACACAAAAAATATAATAATTTGAAAAATGATTTGCAAACATGTTGCTAACAAGATAATAATAGAAAATTATCAGAAATTTATTGAATTTTTTATAAAATCTAATTTTAAGGTAAAATTAATAAATTCAAGAAAATGTTTACATGTTTTAGTAACAAACTTTGTTAGCAACATGTTGCGAAGGTTGAAATTAACTATAATAATGTATAATTTTAATAAAAATAATTTTTGAAAAATTAAAATAAATGTTTCTATTTATATTATGGAAGAAATTTTTCTTAATTGTGTACAGCTACATGTTGCAAAGAAAATTTTACTAAAAGTAGTTAAATCAAATACATTTTCGATAAAAGCAAAATGCTTTTTCTTAAGGAAAAAATTATAATTTGCAGAAGTATTTTTCAAGATTGCTTAACAAAACTTGTTAGCAACATGTTGCAATGAACAAAATTAACGAAAAATGTTTAAATAAATTTAGTACTAAAATTTAAAAAAGGATTTAACCTTCAAAATATTATTAGCTAGCTCCATGTTGCAATGAAATTTATTATACAAATCTGTCAATTTATTATAAAATAACAAAATTTAATGAAGATTTCTTAAATCATATGGTTTGTTTAGAAATTTAGCATTAAGTTATAAACTGAAGTTTTTAACTATGCCCATTAAATTAGAGACAAGACAATAAGCTACTAACATGTTGATCATGATCGTTTATGATCATTACAATGAAGACGAAAAAATATGTAGCAATATGTTTCTAGATAACAAATTTTACTGCAAAATTTAATCAAATAAAAAATTTCTAAGGTAATTTTGCTTACAACATGTTTATAATTATAAACTTAACAAAAAAAGATGTTTTTAGCAAATGTTTATCTTAATGATAAATAAAATTTATAATAATGCTAGCAACATTTAAACAAAAATAAACATTTTTATTTTATTAAAAAAAATCGAAATATTTTCTAAATAAATTATCATAAAACTTCAAGTGTATTTCATTTATCGCCCAAAATTTAATTACCAAAATTATTAAATGCTTTAGTATAAACTAAAGTTAATATTTTAGCTAAAATTGTTATATTTTATTTAACACAAACTAAAATTATATGTTATAAAAAAAATTTATATATATGTAAATGTAATTCTGTTTTTTTAGTATTTTCTATGGATTAGTATAATTTTGTTTGTAAATGCCCGTGAGTTTTATATGTCAAATTACATAAACCAATTACAAATCAATGTATATAACACATTTTGATTATAAATTTCTTTTTTATAAAATTTAACACAATTTTTTATGAACAAACATTTCAAACTCTTAAAATTTAAGGTTGTCTTTTAAGCCAATTTTAAGGAGTTTATACATTGATTTGTAATTTGTTTTGGAAAGGAATTTAGATTTTTTTTAGGAAGTAAAGGTATTAATTATTAAGTCTATGTAATTTGGCATATATTTGTCTATTCGTGTAAATATTAAATAACTCTGTTTATTTTGAATGTTTATAATATATATTATCTTTTATTTTTCCACTTTTTGGAGTTATATAGTCAGATGACGATTTGTTTATCTGTATATAACATCACATACACATTAAATTGAACACTACAAAACAAGTACAACAAAACTTAAGGAGATACGGTTTTTATTATTCTTTGAGAGCCAAAAGGAGTTTTGACTAGGACTTCCTTTAAGGATGGAAGAGTTAACTAAGGAAGACGTAGAGAAAACGTCTTTGCGAAATGCTGGTAAATTTATAAAGAAATACAAAAATAGCTTAAGGTCTTGAGAAAATGTAAGTGTTATATATATAGTCTACTCTAGAGCCTAGTTCATATTCTTGATTATAGTCTAGTCTATAAATTAGTTTATAATGTTGACTATAGTGTAGTCTGTAAACTAGTTTATAGTTTTTACTAGCCTTGTATATAAATTAGTTTATAGTTTTGACTATAGACTAGTATATAAACTAGTTTATTGTCTTGACTATAGTCTAGTCTATAAACTATTTTGTAGTCTTGACTATAGACTAGTTTATAAACTAGTTTATTGTCTTGATTATAGTATAGTCTATAAACTAGTTTATAGTCTTGACTATAGTCTAGCCTACAGACTAGTTAATAGTCTTGATTATAGTTTAGCCTATAGACTATTTTATAGTCATGACTATAGTCTTGATTATAATCTAGTCTATTGACTAGTTTATAGTCTTGACTATAATCTAGTTTACAGGCTACTTTATAGTCTTAAATATAGTATATTCTATAAACCAATTTATAGTGTTGACTATAGTTTAGTCTGCATTTTAATACTTAGTTTAATGTTTAATCCAGCATTTAGTATAATTTGTATATTTTTAATTTATAACACTTTATTTTGTATTTTCTTAGTTTAAGCTTGATTTTTGCTTTTCTTTTACTTTGTTTTTTGTCTAGATTAAAAAACAAGTTGATCTTTTCCTTTTTTGGGTTTTATTTTGTTCGAAGCTTTAAAAAAACACTTATAAATATTTTAAAATGAAAAAGAATTAAACATAAAGTTTAAATCAATTACAACATTTAGAAGTTTGAATAAAAACAACACAATTACAAACAACACATGTATGGAGTATTTAGTAGTTTTAGTTTAAAGCGGTAATAGTAAGTAGTAAGAGTTTTTGTTAACAAAAGAAAATCATAGTGTTAGGTAAAATCTTAGTTAGGTTTTCTTTGAAATTGTAAGTAGTAATAGTAGTAAGTAGTACGAGTAAACAGTTTATACGATTTATATTTGTACATTTAGTTTTTTTTCTTATTTTAAGTGAAAAAAGAGTAAATCCTTTTTTGTAACAAACAAAAAATATATGCAACTAAAATACTTTTAGTTTTCTTTGGGTTTTTTTGTTTTGAAAATTAGTGTTTTTTGTTTTGTTGTTTTAAAAAAATGTCGCACCTGGCATTCATAGGGTAGAAACGCGATATTGATCTCCTTTAGAGTTTTGATCTTTCTTGCAGCGCACGATTTACACAAATCGTTAAATAATTCCTCCGGGCAAACTATAATAAATACATATAATAATAAAATTTGTCAAAAAAAAAAAAAAAAAAAAAAAAACACAAAAGTAAAGCAAAGAACAAACGAAGATCATTTTCTTCTTTTTTTTTTCTTCAAAACCAAAATTTTGGTATAAAAAAGAAAAATTAAATTTAAAAATTAAAAATCCAGTGCTTATTATGAAAATAATAAAGAAATTGAAATATTTTAACAAAAACCTGGTAGGTTTCTTTTATTATTATTTAAATGCTAAATAACAAAATCTAAAGGATTTTTTAATTTAGAATTATTGTAAGTTATAATAAAATTTTTTCAGAAGCTTGTTTTAATTATATAAAAGGATTATATATATAGGATTATATATATTTTTTAAAAATAATTATAAATATTTTATAAATATAAAAATTAGATAAAATATTTAAGTAAAAAATTTAAGAAAATTATATTTCTTTGTTTATTTAAACAAAAACGAGATTTAAAATCTCACCATTTTTATAAAAAAGTGGTAATAATTTTTTAAATAAAAAGAAACTAAAATTTATTTTAAAAATAAAATTAAGATATTGAAAAAAGTTTAAAAAATAAAACATTTAAATAAATTGTTTACAAAGTTTAACCTTCAATTTCCTATATTAAATTTATAACAAAAATTGTTAAGAAAAAAAAAAAAAACTATTATTGCATACTTTGCCTTCTTACATTAAGCTAGAAATTCTAGCAGACTTTTAAGGTGTGTATAAATAAAACAAGAAACAGTCAGCGCACAAACAATTACAACGCTAAAGAAAAATATAGGGCAATAAATTTGAATTTAAAAATAACTACCGCTGAACTATACTAGGTCTCAAAAAAGACCTAAAACTGAAGCCTATTTAGGATTCCAATAATATCTACATTTGAAACTAATTTACAATACTAAATAGATTTGAAACTTGAGTTCATTTAGAACTTTAAAAGAGTTACCATTGAAACATTTTTAGGTCTTCAAAAAAACCTGAAACTGAAGCTTGTTTAAGTCATTAAAAGGACATAAAACTGAAGCTTATTCAGGATTCTAAAAATACGTACATTTGAAGCTAATTTACGATACCAAAAAAATTTGCAACTGAAGTCCATTAACGACTCGAAAAGACCTAAGACTGAAGCTCATTCAGGAGTCCAACAATGCCTATATTTTAAGTTAATTTACGATACCAAAAACATTTGCAACTGAAACTCATTTAGAACTCAAAAAGATATAAAACTGAAGATTACTCAGGAAGTAACGGAAGTTCCAAAAACATTTGCAACTGAAACACATTTAGGAAAGAAAGAAACCCAAAATTTAAGACTCAAAAAATACCTAGATTTGAAGCTAATTTACGATACCAAAAAAGTTTGCAACTTAAGTCCATTTAGGACTCAAAAAGGCCTAAAACGGAAGCGTATTCAGGAAGCAACTAAAGCTCTAAAAACATTTACAACTTCAGTTACCTTCAGCTCATTTAGGACTGGAGAAGACCTTAAACAGAAGCTTATTTAGGACTCCAACATTCGAAGCCAATTTACGACTGAAGCCCAAAAAACATTTACAACTGAAGGTCATTAGGACTCAAAAAGACATCAAACTGAAGTTTATTAATGACTCCAACAATACCTACATTGTAAGCTAATTTATAATAATAAAAGCATTTGTAACAGAAGCTCATTTAGGACTCAAAAAAGAAGATCTCCAACGAAAGCTTATTTTAGACATTAAAAAATTCTACATTTAAAGCATATTTAGGACTCC
Source organism: Protocalliphora azurea (assembly GCA_932274085.1). Lineage (NCBI taxonomy): Eukaryota > Metazoa > Arthropoda > Insecta > Diptera > Calliphoridae > Protocalliphora > Protocalliphora azurea. Next base: position 7,155,139 of record OW026523.1, read on the forward strand.
AAAAAGGACCTAAAAAGAAGCTAGTTGAAGACTTAAAATCACAATTGCAGCTTATTTAGAACTCTAAAATGACCAATATTTGAAGCATATTCAGGAAAACAAAATGACTTGCAACTGAATCCTATTTTACACTATTAAAAGGACCAATTCAAGAATATTTAGGACTTATGATTGAAGTTTATTAAAAGTTCTAAAAAGACCTACAATTAAATTAAAATTATTAAGGACTCTAAGAAGACTCAAAAAATCCTTCAATGAACGTTTATTTATAACTCAAAGTTATCTATAATTGAAGCTATTTAGGACTATTAAAAATTCTACAATTAATGCTTTCTAAGCACTCTAAAATAATTTATAATGGAAGCTTATTTAGGACTCAAAAAAATCTTCAACAGAAGCTTATTTAGCTTCTAAAAATATCTAGGTTTGAAGCTAATTTAGGACACTAATAAAACCTCTATTTACTTCTTTTAAAAGAATCTAAAATTACCTGCTATTATTTCTAAAAGACCTTGAACATTATCAAATACTTATTTTTCTTTCATCGTTATAATAGTTTGTACCTAAACTGTTATTTTTTACATTTACGAAGTGAAAATTGAATTGTAATGTTTTCTTTCCTTAACAAAGTGTATTTTTTAGTATCTTTGGCGTTAAAAGCAAAGAAAAGACATTAAAGTATATTTGAAGGAGGAGAAAGAAGGGGAAAACGAAAAAATTAAATAAGAAAAGACAGCTGCCAGGGGGATAGTGTCTGCACAATATTACGCAAAAATAAAAAAGAAAACATTGCAAATGTTTTAGCTTAGTTTATAAAAACATTGTACTTAAAATTTAGTACAAAAAAAGATTTATTTAAGAACTTTATAATGAAGTTAATTACAGTATAATTTAAGGCTTTCAATTAACCTTAAAATAAAGGCTAACTTATGGGGCTTTTTTAATTTAATTTTTTAAAAACGAATGTTAATTCGAAACAACCTATCATATGTTTTAAAAGCAAAAAGGACATAATAACACAACATTTAGTTCCTTAACACAGACATTAGTTAGTAGTAAGTTTGCCAATATAATTGATATGACAGAGATGATTTGTTTGTGCAAGAATTAAAAGACAAAAACACATTTTTTATATGTAACACACATATAAAATTAGTTAAGGTTAGATAAAAGCAAAACAACCTTATATAAATTATTATCATTTTATTTTGTTACATAAAATAATGGTTGTCACAGGATTATTTGCAGATAAAAAATTATAAGAAAATTGCCTTGGCAAACTTTCAAATCGAAGAGGAGAAACACAAAACAATACCTGACTTTCATAGGCTAGAAATGCAATATTGATTTCTTTGCAAGTACGCATGTAGCGTAATAAATTCTTTTCAGCTTTAAGCATATCAAAAATTTCATTGGGTATAGCTAAATTAAAAAGAAAATAAAATAAAAAATAATAAAAATAATAAAACAAATAAAAATAAATAAAATAAAAACAATTTAAAATTACATAAAATTAAAAAAAAAAAAACAATTTAAATCAATTTATAAAAAAACTAAAATATTGTTTTTATATCACTAAAAATAGAAACCTCCTTTAAAACAACTTACCCTCGGTAAAGAAGACATGGGCATACCGATACATGGGTCTAGCAGGATTTTCAAAATCTCTTATTAAACCCGCTACCGATTCTTGTGAGGGTGTTATCAAATATATAGCATCCATAGATGGTAAAGGTTCACGTTTTTTATTAATGTCCTCTACCACTACAAAAAATAAAAAATAATAATAGAATTAATAATATGAAGTTATATAAAATTAATTTTAATAAAACTTACAAGTAATGCCCTCGGCACTGATTTCATGCATTTTTGTACAGGCCGATACCATACGCATGCCCAACTTGTCCACAACCAATACACGCCAATCCATGTTAGCCTTGGAGGCAGCAGAGGCCGCAGCTACGGCGCCGGCTTTTTTCGGAGGTGGTGGTTTATATTTCACCACCTCGTTCATAATTTCTATAAAAAAGAGAATAAAAAATATATAAATTAATATGTCATAATAATTTATCATAATTTATCATAAGAATTTTTATTGTAATTTTTATTATTATACTCAGGAATTTTCTTTTGTAATATATGTTTATTTGCCTTGGAAGGTTTTTGTATATTACTAGTTATTAAATAAATAAATAAATAATATTAAAAGGAAAAAAAATAATAAACAAGACAAATTAATTTGGCATAAAGCCAATGGATAGACATATAAGAGCAGTTTAAAAGTTTTAATAAAAAAAAGAACAAAACATTTTGTATGAACAAATTAAATTTAACAAAGACTAACTAAAGGCCTACAATTGATGATTATTTAATACTCTAAAAACACCTATAATTGGAGCTTATTAAAGACCTAAGATTAAATCTCTTTTGGCACTTCAGTTGAAGATTATTCAGGAATTCAAAAGTGCATACAAAGAAAGCTAATTTAAAACTCTAAAAGGACCTATAATTGGGGGCTAATTTGGAACTCCAAAAATATCTACAATTGGTGCTAATTTAGAATTCAAACAATTGAATCTTGCTGAGGAATATAAAAGAGCTTAAACTGAGTCTTCTATAGTACTCTAAAAACATATAATTGATTATTATTTAAGATTATTAAAGGCATAAAATGGGAGCTAATTCATGAGACTAAAAAGGCCTATAAAAAATTAACAAAAGGCGTACGATTGAGGCTCATTTAACACTATAAAATAAGCTTCATTTGGAGCTCTTTGTAGAATCTAAAAATCTACGATTAAAGCATATTCAGGAATACAAAAAGACATATAATTGAAAATTTTTTGGGACTCTCTCTAAAGGCATGGAATGAGATCTAATTTCAAACTATAAAAAGGTCTACAATTGGAGCTAATTTAGAACTATAAAAAGACCTACAAATAAAACTTAATTAGGGCTCCAGAAAACAAACAATAAAGGTTAATTTAGGAATATAAAAAAAAAACTTCCATTTGAAGCAAATTTAAAAATTCCTACAATTGAAGTTTATTGAGAAATTTAAAAGACCTTAAATAGTAGCTTATATAAGACTCTAAAGTACGTCGAATTGAAAATTATTTAGGACTCTTAAAAAATATACAATTGAAGGTTGCCTATGAGTCTAAAAAGTCCTACAATTAAAATTTGTTATCGAAAATTGAAGATTTGTTAGGACTCTAAAAAGACCCACAATTCGAGAACATTTAGAGCTCTAAAAAACCTACAATTAAGGCTTATATAACGCTGCAGAAGACACAATTGAATCTAATAAGGGCTCTAAGATGTCCTTAAAACGAAGCTTATTGAGGAATTTAAAAGAGCTTAAACAGAAGCTTATATAAAACTAAAAAATTTTTTTTAAATTTAAGCTTAAGGGCTGTTAAATATCTAAAATTGAAGATTGTTTATGTCTAAAAAAAATCCCACAATTAAAGTTTGTTTAGGACTCTAAAAGGCTTAAAATTAAAGATTTATTACTACTTTAAAAAAAACACTTATTTAGGAATACAATTGAAGCTTATATAAAGATTCTAAAATATCATAGATTAAAGCTTAATTAGAACTCCAAACAGATCCACACTTGAAGCATATTTAAATCTCTGAAAAGACTTACAATTGAAGCTTGTTTTAAACTCGTAAACAGTTCTACAATTGAATCTCCATAAAAACTTAAAACTTATCTTATATCTGATTCTAAAAAGACCAAGATTTGGTGCTTATTTAGGTCTTTAAATATCCTATGATTAAAGCTTACATAGAACTCCAAAAAGTAGTTTAAGATTCCAAAATAACTAAAATTAAAGTCTATTTGTGGCTCCTAAAAGACTTACAATTAAATCAATTATGAAAAAAATACAAATAAAGCTTATCTCTAAAAAAATATTCCAAGTTAATTAGAAATGCAAAAAATTCTTACAATTAGGGATCATTCAGAACTACAAAAACTACAATTTTCCTAAAATTTACCCATTTTAAACGAAAAAGAAAAAACAAACGATTTAACAATGTATTTTTTTACAACAATGAAGGGGAATTTTTTTCTCCAATTTTGATGAAAATTTGAATTTAGATGTGAAATAACTTTTGATATCAAAGAAAAAAAAGACATAATAATCTTTCAAACCTTTGAAATATGATGACTTTGGGAATAACTAAACGAATATGAAAAACAAAACAAAAGCAAAAAAAATCATCATCATTTTTAAAATTTGTGAGTCATCAAAATAATCATCATCACCATAATAAAAACACGATCAACAAAATAAAATAAACAAAACCAACAACAACGCAAAATAAAAATAAACACCTTAATGAGAATTAACCAAAGAAAAGAAAAAACAATAAAACAAGTTGGCAGGCAGTAGAAGTATAAATAAAACATTGTTAAATTAAGAAATTAATCAATTTAACTTATAAATAATTGAAAGAAAAAATAATAAACAAAAAAGATAAACTAATAAATAATGGTTAATTAATATCCAGTTTATGTTTCAAAAAATTCATGAAAATGTTAAAGTATTTAGAGAAAAGGTTAGAGAAAGAGAATAATTAAAAATTTTTTTAGAGAATACTTCAAAAGAGTTGCCATATTAGAAAATTTAGCATGGAATAATGAAACCTTGAGTTTAAACTTGAAATAAAATAGGTTAAATTTTAATTTACATAAACTAAAGGCTGTATAAAATGATAAAAATGTTATTATCAACAATATTCTTCCAAGAATTTATAGAAAACTAAATAATTTAATTTACGTATTTTGTTAAATAAAATTTAAATACAGAAAAATGTGGAAAAAATCTGTAGCAAAAAGAAAAAAACTACATAATTGATTTTTATTACTTTTCTGGAGACAATTTTTTTGGCTTTAAATTGAAATTAAAAGTCGTAGGTATACAATTCGTACGAAAATTATTTGGTATATTTTTCAAACTGATATGTATATTGACTATCTAAAACTAGAGTAAAAAAGTAATTGTGTTATTTTTCCCTTTATAAAATTAATATTTTGTTTAGATAATATCTCAAGTTATACAATTTTCCCAAAATGGAATTTTAAAATATATCTTGAATATGTTAAATCATGTACTTATTCCATTTCCAAAATACTATGAAAATAAAATGCGTCTTAAACAGTGTTGCCAATTTAGCGCGTTTAGTGTTAGATCTAGCACTTTTTAAACTCATTTAGCACGGAAAAAATGAATCTAACACCTGGCACTCTTTCTAGCACTTTTCGAATTATTTCTGGTTTTGTAGCAATTTTTGCACATTTTTTTTTATTAATTTGTATTTTTGTACTATAAGAAATAATTATGATAAAATAACTTATTAATTTTTAAAATTATTAATTTTTAAAAATAGTTTAATTGTGAACGTAACTGAATCGATATCGTAAATTAAAATAAAACTAAATGTTTATTAATTTCTAATCTTCTTGAAAAATAAAAATATTTATACATAATTAAAAAACTTTTTACCCAATTTAAAACATCGTAATGTGACATTATGGCAGTTAACTTAACAAATTTTAACTCAAAGTTAAAGCCTAATTGTAGACAAAATGATTAGTTTGTGTGAAAAGAATGTCATTCTATATATGATTATGCTTAAATCTTATTGTATTTTGTTACATTTTTAAATAATTTTTTATGAAAAACTTTTTCGAAAATTTTATTTTTTGCGAATATTGGTTTTTGGGTAAAGGTCTGTTTATTTAATTAAAAATATTTTTTAATATTATTTGAATATCATTTACTTAGCTAAAAATTAGAATTTTAATAAATATTTCATTTGGTTCATTTGAAGAGATAATTTTCTAACATTTCCTAACTTTCCATTTCATAACTCTATAATCCGGATTAAATAAAGAAAAGCCCTTTCTTATTAAAATATTAGTATAACAATAAGAAATGATATAGTTATAATGTAAAAGTTGATTCTAGTTAATGTTTGTTCCAAAAATTCTTCAGTAAAAAGAACAAACAAACATGTTTTTTTAGATAAAAATTTTAAAATATGAAATTTAAAATATGAAAATTTTAATATATTAAACAAAAGTTTTTTTTTAACAAAAAAATGTTTTTTTTTTAACAAAATTGGACCAAAAAAAAAAAACCTCAATAATCCGGATAATTCGACAATCCGGTTTGGGGTTTGCAATAATTATTCATTTTCTCGAGTTTATACTGTATTTGGTTTTTAATAAACAAGATTTTAAAAATCAAATATTCGGTAAAAAAAAAGAAGATTTTAGTTCGTCAAAATGGTAACCTATATATTATTTGGAATACGTATAACACTATAATTCAAATAACACATACTTGGATAACTTACGATAAAATTAGAACTTTGAAAAATTCAACCATAAATTTCGTTTAATGTCTAAAAAATAAATTTCAGAATGTGTTTTTACTCTTTTCTTTAATGTTCTTTTAGCTTTAAAATGAAAGATGTATCTCTTTATTTACGAATAGAAACAGTTTTTGTTCTTAACACTTTTTTATTCTTCCCACTTAGGTTTTGGCAACACTGCTTAAAAACTACATATTTCAAATAAGTTATTAAATTCAATCATGAATTTTAATTTACGAAATGTGGAAAAAAGCATACAAAGAAAAAAAGTTCGTACATAAATATAAAAATTTAGACAAAATAAGACAAATATTTCAGAAAAATTTTGTCCCCTATGTTGTCCGCCTCGAGTTCTACTCTTCTTTCAACAGACACACAAACTGAAAGACGGGCGGACATTGTTACATCAACTCAGAATGTTACGAACACTCAGAATATATATACTTTATGGGGTCTTAGACGATTCTTTTGACATAAAAAATTAACAAAAATCGCTAAAAGGAAAAAACAGCTAAAACGAAAAAAATCGCTAAAACAGGATAAAAAGAGCCAAAATGTAAAATTGCTTAAACGTTTTTTTTTTTCATTCTTAAAATTTTTTTCTCGTTTTGGACTTTTTTTTTTAGCCAAAAATCTAATTCGAAAAATGTTCGAAGTTCGAACTTGTCCAAAAATCAAGTAAAAATTTCTTTAACTTTAATAAATAAATTTTAACATATTTATAAATAACCACTAAAATATAACAGAATTGCAGTAAATTTCATGATTTCGAAAAATTCGAACTTAATATCGAATTTTAAAAATTGTGAAAAGTTAAAAAATAATAAAATTTTTATAGATGGTGTCATAAAAATTAATACAGTATTAAATTTTTCTACTTTTCAAAATTTAATAAGATATTTTATAAATTTTTATTGAAATTCAAGCAAAAAATCAAATACAAATTCAAATCCGAATTTTAGAAATTACTAAAAAAAATTTAATTTTAGTTAATTTTATAGCCATATACGTTTAACTATTATAAAAATCTAGAAAAATCCTTTATTTTTATACATATTGTTAATGTATTTTATAAAATTTTACTAAAATTCAGCTAAAAACTAAATTCGAAATTTTTGAAAAATTAAAAAATTTAATAACTTTTTTAGCAATATACCTTTAAAAATTTGAAATTTTGACACAAAATTTTATATTCGAACTTAAGTAGTAATTTTCGAAATTGTTGAAAAATCCTTTGTATTTATATATTTTTAAGTTATTTTACAAATTGATCAGAAAACTAAATTCAAATTTTCGAAATTCTTTAAAAGTGGCAAAAATTTAATAATTTTTTGAAAAAAAAAAAATCGTTTTGAAAATTTTTTCTCGTTTTGGAGATTTTTAATTTTTTAGAATTATTGTTTAGCTTTTTTCGTTTTGGTGATTTTTTTAAAATTTCTAAATTTAAAAAACTGCCAGAAATGATTTCCTCGATTTTTACGTTTTGGCGATTTTTTTTATTTTTAAGATTTTTTTCTTTTTTTCTCAATATGAAAAAATCATACTTAAGGCCTCATTTCGTAAAACGAAAATTTTTCAAACCTTAAAATTTTGTGTGAATACTTGGAAATTTGTTTAAATTTAAATTTTTTTAAAACAAATATCTGAAGTTTCGTTTTACAAATTAGGCCCTTAGTTTTATTTTTAATAAATTTTCGTTTCTTCAGAAAAATATCTTCCCTGGCATTAATTTCAATCTAAAATAATGTAAGACTCGCCAATCTCTTACCTCTGGAAGTTTATTTACAAAAAAAAAAAAAAAAAAAAAAAATGGTTGAAATTTTGAAAAAACTAATGTCAATTTTTTTTTTTTTTTTTGAAATTCATAAGATAAAAAACGTAAAAAACGGTAATAGAATGTTTTCTTTTAAAACAAAATGCAAAATTTTTGAATAAAAATTAAGAAGCCCATAATTATTAATAGATTTTAAGTCCCCCTTTAATATTACAACTATTTTTTAACACTTTTTTGTATGATGCATGAACGCTATTAATTTATTAAATAAATTTCTCTAGCAAAATAATAATAATAATAATAATTATACAATTAATATTTCAAATTTTATCATTTATATATTAGTATACCCTTTATTTACCTTTTAAATAATTATTAATTTTTACTTGAAAATCATTATTTAATTTAAAATTTATTTAATTTATTTTTCCTAAAAAATCACTTCTTTCCTATATCATTAATACAACATTCTAAAAATGTATCGATTTTGCTTTTTTCTGGGCATTTATAGAGATTTCATTGAAATTAACTGGGAATTACAAAAATAAAATAACAATGTGGCCAATTCAGATTAAAAAAAGAATGAGGCGAATAAATAAAAAAAAACAATAAAAACAATTGTATTTTTAAAGTTTTTTTCATATTTAACAAGAAAAAGTTGTGATTTACAATAAAACTCCCACCCATGACACAATCATTTAAATGACACACAGTTTCTAAAAAATATTAATAGAATCCTAGGTTAAACAAAAGTAATATATTATTAAATAATAAAAATACTAACAATAAAAATAGCAATAACATTATAGACAAGTAACGTTATAAATTACGTACAATCAATACGTACCCCCTCCCCTACAAAAAAGAAAGACAATTTACGCAATTGCGCATATCTATAATGAGGGGGAGGGTGTTTGTGTAAAAAAAGGAGAGTTAGGAAAATTAAATTATTTTTTTTCGGTATCCAGTGCAAAAACGGAAATCACATACAACAACACTAACAAAAAAGGTCAATCTGGGGGCGTAATAAACTGTCTGCTGAAACTGCTACTACAAACAGCCACCAAAAAAAAAAAAAAAAAAATTCCCTTACATCACTAACCCATTAGCAGGCTGCTTTCACTATCAACATTTGGCTTGTAGAGGCATTTCCTTAAATAAAGCGTACAAAGAGTCACTAGTGTTTTTTGTAGTTTAGAAATAAATAGGGAAAAATCAATAATTAAGACACCAGGAAAATTCTACGTTCTATTTTTTGAAACTAAGGACAAATTAATTATTCTAACAAATTCTAGTAATTTCTTTAAAAAAAAAACTAAATTATAGAAAATATGTTAATTTTTCTACTTTATAGATAAAAATTAAAATTTTTACACTTTAATTCACTTACTTTGTCCAACCAACACCTTCAATGCCATTTTCGATGTTTTACTTAAATTTTGATTAAATTATATTTTTAATATTCGTTTTTTAATAATTAAACACTTCATAAGTTAAAAATAAAATAAATTATATTTATATTAAAAGACCGTAAAATTCGCAGCACAAAACTAAAATAAAAATTGTTCCGTCACACAAAAAATTATGAACCCCGTCGTTGGTTTAGTTGTTGTTTTTCCAGGCGCCTCTTCTATCTACTACAACTTGTACTCTTATTGCAATTTAGTTTTTTTCTTTCTCTATGCGCTGTTGTATTGTCTCCAAAATTCCCCACATAACTGATATATTTGGGGGCTAAATTCGAAAAATATAATATACTGGATTTGCAGAGGGTATATTTTCTGCTATTTTATTTCTTGATATATTTTCTTCGTTTTTCTTTTTCTTTATTTCTTCATTCAATAATTGTAGATTTTTTGTCACTTGCTTTTGATTACACTTTCTCACTCTCTCGTATCATACGAAGGAGTTGCCAGTTTGGTAAAATGCCACTTGAATAGAATCAATTTTAAAATTAAGAAGAAAATCGCTTAAATGTTTTTAGACACATTAAATTAAATTAAATAAAAATTTTTGAAAAAAAAACAAATTTTAACAAAGAATCAAAAATGTAAGAAAGAAGAATTTATAACATTAATTCATTAAATTTGCCAACGAAATTATTGCTTTTTTTTTTCTATGATATGTGTAATAAAAATCTATATATGATATTTATTATTATTTATTTAAAATTTATGTTTTTTTCATTTGTTCTGAAAATTTTAATTTTGTCGGAAAATAACGTGAGTAATTCAAAATTAATTGTTTCATAATATAAATATAATTTTTATGAGATATTGAGATTTTTATAAGAATTTGTGTGTGTGTGTTATTATAAACGCTTTTATGTTAGTTTAGCTAGTGTCAACATTAGGCAAATTTTTATCAAAACAAACGTCAAAATCATTACGAATATATACAAGGTAAACTTAATTAAACAGCTGATTACTATTTTGGTTGTTACAGTTGTCAAATTGCATATATAAAAAACAATAATGAATACGCCATATTGTTGTTTTTGTGCAACTGTTGCCACCTTACACAAATTCGCGTTAAGTTTGACGTTGTCTTGATAAAAAATTGTTTAATGTAGACACTATGTTAAGAAATCTCATCCGTAAAATTCGTTAAAATTGACAGAAATTAGGCAACATGGCAACCTTTATGTTACTGTCCTTCGATTTATCAAATTTTATATTTTAAATGCTTTTTTAATAAAGATAATATGTAAAATATTTATTTATTTACTTATTCCCCATAAATCTAGCTTTAATTTTTAATAAATTTTCATAAATTTTTTTAAATTAAATTTTAAAGAAAATCATTTAAAAAATACTTTATATCTAGAAATACGTTAAAATACACAATTTAGCAACCTATACAAAAGCTGCTAATTAGCTACCTTGTGATACCGTATTTTATAGTATATGAAAGATAAATAATGTGAATTAAAGCGGGGTTGTATTTTACAGGAAGTTGTTTAAGTAAACAAGGTCTCTACTACAAATGATTTAACGAGTGCAGCAATAAATTTAAGTGTAAATAACGGTTTTTGGGGTCTAATGGGAAAATTATTAAATATTTATTAGTTATGATAAGGTTGAACGAAAGCTGCTTTATTAATTAAAGTATATTTTAGTATATTAATTATATTCTTTGGCCCCTTTTATTTGTACTTTCCATAGAAGTTTTTCATTTCTTTTGATTTTTTTTATTAATAAAACGCTGGTTTTTGTTTTGTTGTTTATTTAAGCATTTTTATTTAAGAATATTTTCTGGTATTGTATAGAGAAAATTTATATTTTGCAATTACATTCATTTTTAATTTTATATATTTATATATAATTAAAAATTATAAATTATTCTTGTTTTTGTTTGCATGCTCTATTTTCTTTATTTAGTTTAATGTTTGTATTAGTTTATAAAGTTTTTTTTATTATATTTTAAATTTAAATCTAATAAACATGGACTGTTGCATTTTTTCAATTATTTATTTGATTTTTTTTGTAACACATTTTTTTATTTTTTTTATTTTATTTTTTATTAAATATTTTTTATATATAAAGTACACACAGATTTTTTATATAATTTATTACACTATTATTTATTTTTTTTTTATAAATAATTTAGTTTTTTTGTGATTTTTTAAGCAGTTGTTTGAATTTTTTGGGTTATTTAAAATTTTAAGGGTTTAATATAAACTATTGTTAATAAGTATTTTGTAAGTTTTTTTTTAATAGAAAAAGCATTTGAATTTGTTTATCTGTTTTAGTATTTTATTGCATTAAATGTTTGAATTAATAATTTGTGTTTAATAAATTAATATTTTCTGTTTCTTATATTTTTATTAATATTTGAAATATTGAATATTTTGTTTTCTATTTAAAGGCTGTGGGGGATTTGTTTTTAAAATAATATTTTAGCAATCAACTAAATGAATATTTTAGAAAATAATTTTTGAAAAATAAAGCTTTTTTCGTTTTCTTTTTATTTTGTTTTTTATTTATTTTTTTTTTTCAACTTAAAATCTAAATTAATATAAAATAAAAACAATAATATTTAATTAAAACTTTTTACAGGTTGGTTTTTTATATAAATTATATTAAGGTTTTTTAAAATGCCACATAATATATTTTTTATAAAAAGAATTATTATTTTTTAATGAAGCTTAAAAATTAAAATGCAATAGAGTAATACACATTTAAATAAGCGTTTTCTTGTTGAAATTTTATTAAGCTTCAAATTATTTTGTTTTATTTAGCAAATTTATATTGAATTAAATAAATATTTATAAGATTTTATTGAGTATTACAAAATATATATAATTTTTTTTGTTTATTTTTAAAGATTTTCTTAAATTTAACATAAAATTTAATTTAATTATATTTTTGTTTTTTTTAATTTTGTAATTAAATTTTTAAAAATATTTTTTACTTGCTTGCTTTTTTCTTTTAAACTAAAAACTTAGATAATTTATTCATTATCTAATTTCTAACATGTGTCTTCTAGTTTAAAAAATCCTTTTTCCTTTCAAAAATATATATATATTTTTTTTAAATAACAAATTTTTACTACTTTTTTTCTTCTTTATTTTCTTTTTTTATATTAAATTAAAATTTTTTTCTTTAATGAATTTTTGTAAACTTTTTATTTAATTTGTTTTAAAACTCCAGGGCAGTGTAAATTAAATCAATTTTAATTTCAAATTAAATAAATTAAAACTAACCATTTGTTTTCAGGCTGTATTTTAAATAAAATTTCTTTTTAATTTAAGGTGATTTTTATTAACTTTACCTCTCTGTAAAAGCTCTGTTCAGCTTTTTGCTCTTTTTCTTTTGACCATTTTATAGGCGGATTTTTTAATTGTTTTGTTTAATATTCTGGTTTGATTTTAAAGCAAGATTTTAAGGTTTAGTTAAAAAAACGTCTACAAACAGTTAATGCTGAAATAAAATAAATCTTTTTCAGAGTACAGCCAAGACTATAAACTAAACTATAGACTATACTATAGACAAGACTTTAAACTAAACTATAGACTAGATTATAGTCAAGACTTTAAACTAAATTATAAAATATACTATAGACGAGACTATAAACTAAACTACAGAATAGATTATAGTCAAGACTATAAACTTAAGTAGAGAATATACTATGGTCAAGACTTTAAACTAAACTATATCCTGCAATCTAAACTATAGTCAAGTCCATAATGTAGTCTATAGACTAGTCTATAGTCAAGACTATAATGTAGTCTATAGACTAGTCTATAGACTAGTCTATAGTCAAGACTATAATGTAGTCTATAGACTAGTCTATAGACTAGTCTATAGTCAAGACTATAATGTAGTCTATAGACTAGACTATAGTCAAGACTATAATGTAGTCTATAGACTAGACTATAGTCAAGACTATAATGTAGTCTATAGACTAGACTATAGTCAAGACTATAATGTAGTCTATAGACTAGACTATAGTCAAGACTATAATGTAGTCTATAGACTAGACTATAGTCAAGACTATAATGTAGTCTATAGACTAGACTATAGTCAAGACTATAATGTAGTCTATAGACTAGACTATAGTCAAGACTATAATGTAGTCTATAGACTAGACTATAGTCAAGACTATAATGTAGTCTATAGACTAGACTATAGTCAAGACTATAATGTAGTCTATAGACTAGACTATAGTCAAGACTATAATGTAGTCTATAGACTAGACTATAGTCAAGACTATAATGTAGTCTATAGACTAGACTATAGTCAAGACTATAATGTAGTCTATAGACTAGACTATAGTCAAGACTATAATGTAGTCTATAGACTAGACTATAGTCAAGTCTATAATGTAGTCTATAGACTAGACTATAGTCAAGACTATAATGTAGTCTATAGACTAGACTATAGTCAAGTCTATAATGTAGTCTATAGACTAGACTATAGTCAAGACTATAATGTAGTCTATAGACTAGACTATAGTCAAGACTATAATGTAGTCTATAGACTAGACTATAGTCAAGACTATAATGTAGTCTATAGACTAGACTATAGTCAAGACTATAATGTAGTCTATAGACTAGACTATAGTCAAGACTATAATGTAGTCTATAGACTAGACTATAGTCAAGACTATAATGTAGTCTATAGACTAGACTATAGTCAAGACTATAATGTAGTCTATAGACTAGACTATAGTCAAGACTATAATGTAGTCTATAGACTAGACTATAGTCAAGACTATAATGTAGTCTATAGACTAGACTATAGTCAAGACTATAATGTAGTCTATAGACTAGACTATAGTCAAGACTATAATGTAGTCTATAGACTAGACTATAGTCAAGACTATAATGTAGTCTATAGACTAGACTATAGTCAAGACTATAATGTAGTCTATAGACTAGACTATAGTCAAGACTATAATGTAGTCTATAGACTAGACTATAGTCAAGACTATAATGTAGTCTATAGACTAGACTATAGTCAAGACTATAATGTAGTCTATAGACTAGACTATAGTCAAGTCTATAATGTAGTCTATAGACTAGACTATAGTCAAGACTATAATGTAGTCTATAGACTAGACTATAGTCAAGACTATAATGTAGTCTATAGACTAGACTATAGTCAAGACTATAATGTAGTCTATAGACTAGACTATAGTCAAGACTATAATGTAGTCTATAGACTAGACTATAGTCAAGACTATAATGTAGTCTATAGACTAGACTATAGTCAAGACTATAATGTAGTCTATAGACTAGACTATAGTCAAGACTATAATGTAGTCTATAGACTAGACTATAGTCAAGACTATAATGTAGTCTATAGACTAGACTATAGTCAAGACTATAATGTAGTCTATAGACTAGACTATAGTCAAGACTATAATGTAGTCTATAGACTAGACTATAGTCAAGACTATAATGTAGTCTATAGACTAGACTATAGTCAAGACTATAATGTAGTCTATAGACTAGACTATAGTCAAGACTATAATGTAGTCTATAGACTAGACTATAGTCAAGACTATAATGTAGTCTATAGACTAGACTATAGTCAAGACTATAATGTAGTCTATAGACTAGACTATAGTCAAGACTATAATGTAGTCTATAGACTAGACTATAGTCAAGACTATAATGTAGTCTATAGACTAGACTATAGTCAAGACTATAATGTAGTCTATAGACTAGACTATAGTCAAGACTATAATGTAGTCTATAGACTAGACTATAGTCAAGACTATAATGTAGTCTATAGACTAGACTATAGTCAAGACTATAATGTAGTCTATAGACTAGACTATAGTCAAGACTATAATGTAGTCTATAGACTAGACTATAGTCAAGACTATAATGTAGTCTATAGACTAGACTATAGTCAAGACTATAATGTAGTCTATAGACTAGACTATAGTCAAGACTATAATGTAGTCTATAGACTAGACTATAGTCAAGACTATAATGTAGTCTATAGACTAGACTATAGTCAAGACTATAATGTAGTCTATAGACTAGACTATAGTCAAGACTATAATGTAGTCTATAGACTAGACTATAGTCAAGACTATAATGTAGTCTATAGACTAGACTATAGTCAAGACTATAATGTAGTCTATAGACTAGACTATAGTCAAGACTATAATGTAGTCTATAGACTAGACTATAGTCAAGACTATAATGTAGTCTATAGACTAGACTATAGTCAAGACTATAATGTAGTCTATAGACTAGACTATAGTCAAGACTATAATGTAGTCTATAGACTAGACTATAGTCAAGACTATAATGTAGTCTATAGACTAGACTATAGTCAAGACTATAATGTAGTCTATAGACTAGACTATAGTCAAGACTATAATGTAGTCTATAGACTAGACTATAGTCAAGACTATAATGTAGTCTATAGACTAGACTATAGTCAAGACTATAATGTAGTCTATAGACTAGACTATAGTCAAGACTATAATGTAGTCTATAGACTAGACTATAGTCAAGACTATAATGTAGTCTATAGACTAGACTATAGTCAAGACTATAATGTAGTCTATAGACTAGACTATAGTCAAGACTATAATGTAGTCTATAGACTAGACTATAGTCAAGACTATAATGTAGTCTATAGACTAGACTATAGTCAAGACTATAATGTAGTCTATAGACTAGACTATAGTCAAGACTATAATGTAGTCTATAGACTAGACTATAGTCAAGACTATAATGTAGTCTATAGACTAGACTATAGTCAAGACTATAATGTAGTCTATAGACTAGACTATAGTCAAGACTATAATGTAGTCTATAGACTAGACTATAGTCAAGACTATAATGTAGTCTATAGACTAGACTATAGTCAAGACTATAATGTAGTCTATAGACTAGACTATAGTCAAGACTATAATGTAGTCTATAGACTAGACTATAGTCAAGACTATAATGTAGTCTATAGACTAGACTATAGTCAAGACTATAATGTAGTCTATAGACTAGACTATAGTCAAGACTATAATGTAGTCTATAGACTAGACTATAGTCAAGACTATAATGTAGTCTATAGACTAGACTATAGTCAAGACTATAATGTAGTCTAAAGACTAGACTATAGTCAAGACTATAATGTAGTCTATAGACTAGACTATAGTCAAGACTATAATGTAGTCTATAGACTAGACTACATTGTAGTCTAGACTAGACTATAGTGAAGTCTATAATGTAGTAGATAGAGTTTATTTTAGCATTAACTGGTGAATTTTTACACTTGATTTAATTATTTTTTATTGTAAATAACTTTTTTGTTTATTTTATTTTATTTTAATATTTTTATATTATAAATTTTATTTTCTTTTTTTTTTTGTGGTAATTAAATTAGCAGCTAAATTTTCTTTTTATATAAATTTTTTCCCTTTTTTTTAGAATTAGATAAAAAAAAAATACTTAAAACTAAAATATTTGTTCTTAAGATTGTTTTTTTTTTCTACAATAGATTTAGAAAAAAGGAATTTATGTAGGACATAATACCTTTAAAATATAGTCCGTTAATAAAGTGGGCACAGTAGGACTATCCTCATTAATGGCTTTTAAAACTTAATAAAGAGAAATAAAAAATTATAGTTATTAAAATTCTTTAAAACATATTAATAGAAAAACTCACTTTTAATTAAAACTTGTAAATTTTGATTATTTGGTGTGCCATTTTCCAAACTATAGGGTATAACAGTGGTTAGATATTTAGGTTCGGGACCTTGGAATTTGCCTCTTTTCTTTTCAACATGATATTGTCGTCGCTTATTTTGTACTGCCAGCAGTATGGAAATAAAAGAATTTTTCAATTCTTTTTCAAATTCCAATTCATCACGTAAAGCCAATTCATTGATTAAAGTTTCACTAAGTTCTTGGATCAAAACCTCCATTTCCATATACAATTCATTCAATTGGGTAATAGAGAGATATTGTAATTCTTTAAAGAAAATGAATAAGAAATTTAAAAAAAAAATACCTTTTAGTTGAAACAAATAAAACTTACTCTCCGCATATAGTGGTGCTCCCAATACCTCTTTGGCCTTTTCTATAACTTCCGATTCACAAGTGGTGGCATCTTCGGTTGGACTTTCCGCTTCATCAATGATATATTCAATTTCCTTAATGACTTCTTCAACACTCTTAATGGGTTCTTCGGTTTCACTATTGAGTCCGTTCAAAATCAAAGCATGCATATCGAGATCATTGGCAATAGCTTCATCTTCACTGTTCAAGTCATCGCCGGGAGTTTGGGCATCTAGAGAATCAGATTGTTTAGCAGGATTTTGTCCCAAATTTAAAGTAGGCATATGCATTTTACGTGTATAAGATTTAGACCAATCGATTGGTAGAATGTTACCAAAGTTACCGGTTATAGTCCACCACATTCTGGAAAAAAAGAGGAGAGAAAATTTTTTTTTCAACAATTTGAAAAGAAATAGAAAAAAAATAAAGAATTTGAAAAATAAAAATAATAAAAAATATTCGGTAAGGCGGTTTTTATTCGAATAAATTATTAGTTAGACGGATTTTTACCAAATTTGGAAAAAACATTTTATCAAATAAAAAAATTATTCGCAAAACCTGGTTTTTATTCGAATAAATTATTCTTAACACGGGTTTTTTTCACTAAATTCAAAGAAAAACGAAATCTAAGGAAAATTGCACAATAAAAATATTTTATTTGCTAAACCGGTTTTAATAGAAAAATTATTTGTAACCCGAGTTTTACTAAATTGTTGACAAAATGTTTTTGTTTGAGAAATTTCACAAAAATTTAATTTTTTTAATTTTTTAACACGAGTTTTTTCAAAATTTCCAACAAAATATTTATTTTTGAAAAATTTTACAAAAAAATAAAATTTTAAACCGGGTTTTTATTCGAATAAATTATCCGTTCAAGGGTTTTCACAAAATTTAAGGAAAACAAAATGTGAAAAACATTTTCACAATAAAAAATATTTTATTCGCAAAACCGGTTTTTATTTGAATACATTATCCGAGACCCGGGTTTTTAAAAAATTTTGAGCAAAATGTTTATTTTTGATAGATTTCACAAAACTTAGAATTTTATTCCTAAAACCGGTTTTTTTAATTCGAGTAAATTTTTCGTTATCCGAATTTTTACAAAGAGTTAAATTTTTGCTTTTTTAATTATATTATATATTTTTTTATTTTTATATTATATTTTATTAATTAATTTTACACAAAAATAATTAAATTTTGCAATTTTTAGCAATATTTTTTAGCAATTTTGAAAATTCGAGCTAATTTTCGAAATTTCGAACTTAATTTCACAAAACTTAGAATTTTATTCATAAAACCGGTTTTTTTAATTCGAGTAAATATTTCGTTATCCGAATTTTTACAAAGAGTTAAATTTTTGCTTTTTTTATTATATTATATGTTTTTTTATTTTTATATTATATTTTATTAATTAATTTTACACAAAAATAATTAAATTTTGCAATTTTTAGCAATGTTTTTTTAGCAATTTTGAAAATTCGAGCTAATTTTCGAAATTTCGAACTTAATTTCGAAGTTGAAATTTGGCCTCCATAATAGTAGATTTAAAGGTTAGATCCCATCTATTTTTCGAATTTTCGAACTCAAGTTCGAATTTTAATTTTTGCCTCCAAAATGATAAAATTTATTTAATTTTAATATATTGGTTATTTTTCATTTTTCATAGCAATTTCGAATTTTCGGATTTAAGTTCGAATTTGAATTTTTTCCTAAAAAACAACAAAAAATCAAAGTTAATTTATTTGAAATGACTTTTTAATTCAAAACCTATTTATTTGTTCGCTTTTTTCCAATTTCTAAAATTCGAATTTAAATTTTTACTTCCGAAATGATAAAGTTTTAAAATTTATTTAATTTTATTAATTTAAACATTAAATTATGGATATTTATGATTATTATAACAATTTTGAATTTTCGAAAATAAGTTCCAAATTGAATTTTTCTCTTAAAGACAAGAAAAAAGCTAAATATATTTATTTCAACACTTTTTTCAAATTTTGAAAATTCAAACTTAAGTTCAAGTTAAATTTTTTTTTGTGGAAAATTTTGAAAAAAATCAGTTAGTTATTTTTGCGTTTTTAAGCATTTAAAAGAACTTCGAAAATTTTAATTTAATTTTTTCATTATAATTATAAAAATTTTATTACTTTTCACTTTTCAAGATTTTTATTAATATTTTCGCTACCTTTTTCTGTTTTTTTTTCAGGTTTTATTAATTTCGAAAATTTAATTTTAAGTTCGAATTTAAAATTTTTATACTAATTGTGTGTGTTTTGTGGTTTTCTTTTTCACCTTCATAGAAAGTGTTACATTTTTAATTAAATTTTCCATTGTCTAATATTTAAAGAGAGAAAAATAAAAGTAAATTTTTCTATTTCTTGGCTCGTAAAACTAAAATTATAAAAAACATTTAACAAGTAAAAGTAAATAAATTTTTTTTTTATTATTTTTTGTAAAAAAGGTACAAACAATTTCATTAACATTATGTAGAACATTGTAAGAACATGATTGTAACAGAATTAAACGAGAGGAGGCACTAGATATTTTATAATAAAGTTTTTAATAGATAAAACAAGATTAGAGAGACCAGTTCACAAGAATTTTAAATTAAGGTAAATAAAGACATTTTTATTATATTTTTTTTATTCAAAAAATATTACAAAATTTTAAAACTTCTGTAGAAAAGCAAAATCATAATTTTGAAAACACTCCCGAGCCATAGTGTTTTATTTTAACTGGTCTTCCCAATTTTTTAACTAGAGACTAAAAAAAGTAGGTTGTTAAACTTCATGTAGAACACACAGTGTTCTAAAAGAACAACAATGAGACAAGTTACGATGTTTTTTGTAACGCACACCATTAGAGGCAGAAAAAAAGCTGCTAAAGTGTGTCTAACATTTTGGTTAAAAAAAAAGTGGAAAAAAATCTACCTCAATTATAATTATGAAAAAAATCTTTTTAATGATGTTATTAAAATATAAGCTATAAAATAAACATTTAAAACACTGACGGAAAAAATTTTTAAAGAAACTAAATTTAAAAAAATTTTTTAAACAAAAATCAAATTCCAAAACCTTTTTATGACATTTGTAAATATATTTTTTTTTTTATTAATTTATAGCTATAAGTATAAAAATTAATAAAATATTGTCCAACAATTTTCTTGATCTAAAAAAACAATTGTCTAAAAGTTGATAAATTTTGCTTAAAATATAATAAAATAATTAAAAATCAAAAGGTATTAGATTTTTAGCAATTTTCTAGCTTAAAATTAAATTCGAAATTAAGTTCGAATTTTCGAAGTTTACAAAAGCCTTCCTTTAGGTTTAATAAAACAATTTTTTGTTGTTAATTTATAGTTACAAACCTAAACATCAATTGAATTTAAGCTATTTTCATATTTTTTAAAAATTCGAACTTAATTTCGAATTTTCCAAATTGTTTTAAAATGAATAAATACTGCTTGCAATATAATAAAATTGTTAAAAACCAATAAAATGTTCAATATCTAATAATTTTTTTTTTATCAAAAATCAAATTTTAACTTAAAATCGAATTTTCGAATAAAAAAAAAAAATACTTTATCATTAAAATAAACTAAATTTTAGCAATTTTCATGATTTCAAAAAGTTCGATTTTAATTTCGAATTTTCGCAATTGCTTTAAAATTAATAAATATTGCTTGCAATATAATAAAATTATAAAAAAAATCAATAAAATTTTTAATTTATAATAATTTTCTAGCAAAAAATCAAATTCGAACTTAAAATCGAATTTTCGAAGTTAAAAAAAAACTTGGAAGTACATTCTTCTTTTTTATCAAATATTGTTAATTTATTTTTAAAAACATTAAAACTAACCAAATTTTAGCAAATTTCATAATTTTGAAAAATTCGAACTTAATTTCGAATTTTCATAATTGCTTCAAAATTAATAAATATTGCTTGCAATATTTGCTAATAAGTAAGATTTTAGATAATTTACAGATAATTATTTAAATATAACGAAATTTGAGCAAATTTCACTATTACAAAAAATTCGAACTTAATTTCGAATTTTCTAAATTGTGAAAAATATTTTATATATTAAATTTTCTTTAATTAAACCATAAAATTCAATAAAATTTTAAATTTTATACATATTTCAGAAAAATATTTAAATTCGAACTTAATTTCCAAATTACAAAATTTCGTTCGAATTTTCAGAATTGCTTAAAAATGTTGAATTATATAAATTTTGAAGTAAAAATCAGTTAAAATAAATAATTTTATATTTTTTAAACAAATTTAAGCAAAAACTCAAGTTCGAATTTTCGAAATTGCTAGAATATTGTTAATTATGTCAATTTTGTTAAAATAATTAGAATTAAATGAAAATGATTTTGGAGGAAAAATTCAAATTTGAAATTAAGTTCAAAATTTTAAATAATACATAAATTTGTTTAGTTCAATTAAAATTCGAACTTATGTTCGAGTTTTTAAAATTGCTAGAAAATTGTTATTTTTGTTAATTTTATGATAAAAAATATTTCAAAATATTATTTTTATCACATTGGAGGCAAAAATTCTATTTCGAGCTAAAGTTCGAAAATTCAAAATTTAATTAGAAAATTAAAAATTGCAACTCTTTAATTTATTTTTAAATTTTGATATTTTATTAAATTTCAAGCTTAAAGTAATTTTCGAACATTAGTTCAAATTTTTGAAATTACTAAAAATTACACAAATAACAAAAATTTATTTTATTTTTATCATTTTGGAGTCACACATTCAAGTTCGAAGTTAAGTTAAAATTTTCGTATTTGCAGGAAAATGCTAAAAATTATACAAATTTTTATTATCCCTTATGAAATAAGCTATCTTATAAATTTTTATTGAATATCAAGCAAAAAAATCAAATTCGAACATTAGTTCGAAAATTCGAAATTGCTAAAAAAACTTCCAATTAACAAACATTTAGTACTAAAAACATTTAATATTATTATATTTGGAAATTTTATGACTAGGTAAGCAAAAATTCAATTCGAACTTAAGTTCGAATTTTTAAAATTGCTCAAAAATGCTTAAAATTATGTACTTTTCTTAAATTTCATTAAAATTAAGTTATTTCATAAAATTTTATTAAAAATAGAGCTAAAAATTAAATTCGAACTTAAGTTCGAATTTTCGAAATTCTAAAAAAAATTATAAAAATTTTATAATCTTTCAATGTGCTTAAAATTTTATAAAATTTAGCTAAAAATTTTAACTATTTTTTTTTTTTTTTTACTTGGAAATCAATTTTAATTTTTTTTCTTTTTCTTCTTTTACAAAAATTAATTTATTTCTTGTGCTATTTTTCCACTTACTAGCACTTGCAATTTTACTGCAGTATTATAAATATTAAATCCATCCCCTCCCTTTTTCTTCCCTAGTTTGACCATTTTCCTGTGCTAAGTCTTCTTTAGTTACAATTTATTTTATTTTTTTGTTTATATAGTTTTATCCTAGTATATTGCTTTTACTAGAGCATTATGTTGTTGTTTTCAAGTTGTTTACATACATAACCCATATTTAAGTCATTCATATTTATAACGAGTTCATTGTCCTGCTGCAGGTCCTTTTATTCTCTCACTCTTTTTCTATTTTGTGAGGTTTTAATAAAGACAAAAAAATATTGCTAAGAGTTCATTTTGTTGAGGTTTTTATTTATTGTAAAAAATAAAGAAAAAAGTTTATTCCTGTTATATCCTTAAGGATTTAACATGAATGAAGTCTGCTTTATACATAATGATTTTGTTCGTATAAAGCAAATATTTGTTTAATAGTGACATTAGAGACTTCCTGTTCCTTGAATGCATTTATAATGATATGTTTGCAAAAAAAAAAAAAAACACTCAAATATAATAAAGAAAAAGAAAAACGTCTTCCTATTAACTTAAGTATCATTAAACTAGAAAAAAGTACTTAAGGATTTATTTAAAGAAGATAAGACTATAGTGACAAGTTTGTTTTAAAGAAAACTTTTTTATTTCTGTATTTTTAATTCTCTTTAAATAGTTTTAATTGAAAAATGTTTGTTGGGTTATAATTTCCTTGCATACATTTTAAACTTTGCAAAGGTAAAATAACAATAATTTATTGTTTTTGTTATTAATGCGTGGGTAATAGTTTTTTTTCTCTTTTTTTTACTAATTTGCTTGATGTTTTCATGTTTTTTACTTCAAGAAATGACATTGACTTTGGGATTATACAAATATGCTAATGAATCATATGTAAAAAGTTAAACAAAAATAAAAAATACGTTAAATATTTCTTTTTACAAATACTAAGATAATTATCTTGTCTCCCTTTTTTTCAGTTGTTGCTGTTTTTGTTCCTATACATATCATTTCTCATCAAAACTTATGGTCATTTGCATTTCTTTTAATGTTGTAATACTCATTACTCATCTAACTGAGTTTGCAAAAAAACCTGCATTTATTATATTGAGTTCGAGCGTGTGTTGCAAAAAAACACCACATCAAAACAATACCATATTCATTATATGGAGTTTATGCGTGTGTTTATTTATAAACATGTAAATGTATAACCGTTGATTTTCTTAATACTCTACTCTCTGTTAACACGTCCCTTTTTATACTTCTCCCAATACACCTCTCTGTTTACACCTAAATCTCTGTTATTTCCCCGTGTTTTTTAATGCATTAAAATGTAAACAAAATAATTGTTTGTTTAAATTTTAATATTCATAAAGTGCTGCATTTTATTTTTTTGCATTGTTTTCTTTACGTTACCTAAGTTGACATAATTGTATGTGAAATATTGAGATTATTTATTTAATTTTACTTTTTATTCTGGCTCATTATTATTCTTGAAATGATTTAGAATTGGTGTACATAGAATTTTTATATTAATCAAAAGCATATGATGTAATAATATAGATTTAAAAGTAAGGTAGGTTTGTTTAAGAAAAAATAAATAACATAATTTTTTTTTTTTTTTTAAAGATAGATCAGAAAAAATGTACATCATTTGCAAATATTAAGGTTTGAAACTTTTTCATTTTAAAAACAAAGAGAGAACGTAAAAGATAATTTTTAACTTTAAGTTAATTAAGAAGAAAAGATAATAATTCTCGAAGCTTTTACATCTTACATATAAGGTTTATTTATTCACAAATAAAAAAAATATACTTTTTTATGTTTTTATTTATTTATTCATTTACTTATTTCTTTATTCATTCATTCATTAGTTCATTCATTCATTCATTTATTTATATATTTATTTATTTCTTTGTGTATTTATGTATTTATTTATTTATGTATTTAATCATTTATTTATTTATTTTTATTTATGTATTTATTTATTTATTTATTCGCTAATTTATTTATTTATAGAAAATTTTGAAAAAATCCTTTAGATACTTTTATATCTTAAAGATATTTTCGTATCTTTTGTTTGACTTTTAAATATTTTCGTTAATTTTGATACTTATTTAAATCAAGTGTCAAAAGTTTTTAATATTTCTAAAGAAATCTTTAAGATACTTTTCTCTTTTAAAGAAAATATTTTTGTAATCTTTCGTTAATATTCTTTAAAGAATTTTAGTATCTTTTGCAGAAATAATTAAAATTAAGCAAAATCTATCTGTTTTTATTAAAATTTATTTAAAAAAATTAAATATCCTTAAGATATTTTAGTAACTTACAAATACTTTTGTATCTATTGTTGGATTTTTTAAAATTTATGACATTTTTTTCTATAATTGTTAATTTTTACTTAAAATCTATAAAAATATTTGAGATACTTTTGCATCTTACAGATATTTTTGTAGCTTTAAATGAGTTTTTAAAATTTTTAATAAAATTTATACTACTTTAGTTTTATTCTTTAAATAAAAATAAAAAAGGTTTAACGTTATATAACGTTATATAACATATATTTGAGATACTTTTGCATCTTACAGATATTTTTGTAGCTTTAACTGAGTTTTTAAAATTTTTAATCAAATTTATACTACTTTAGTTTTATTCTTTAAATAAAAATAAAAAAACGTTTAACGTTTTTTCTATGTCTGCAGAAATTTTACAATTTTTAGCACTTTTCCTCTATTTTTGTTAATTTTGACTGAAATTTAGAAAAATTTTAAAAAATATCCTTAAGATATTTTTGTATCTTACAGATATTTTTATATCTTACAGATATTTTTATATCTTACAGATATTTTTATATCTTACAAATATTTTTGAATCTTGCTTAATTTTTGGAAATTTTAGCTAAAGTTTGTTTTAATTTATTTTCATTGTTGTTATTTAGGAAAAATTTCATAAGAATCTTTAAGATACTCTTGTCTCTTTTTGATGAAAATTTAATATTTTGGCAAATTTTCTTTAATTTGTTAATTCTTATTAAAATTTTGAAGAAAAAATCTTTAAGATACTTGTGTCTTAAAGATTTTTTGTATCTTTTGCTGAAATTTGACAAACTTAAGCGATTTTTTTCTATTGCGTTCAATTTTTGTTTAAAATTAAAAAAAAATAAATATCCTTAAGATACTTTTGTATCTTAAAGATATTTTTATGTCTTTTGCTTAATTTTTGGAATTTTTTAGCTAAAATTTGCTCTAATTTACTTTTATTGTTGGTACTTAGGAAAATTTTCTTAAGAATCTTTGAGATACTTTTGTATTTTAAATTTTTTTTTTATCTTTTCTTGAAAATTTTAAAAAATTCGTTAACCTTTAAACAAAATTGTATTTTCTGTTTAAATTAATTGATTTTGGTATATTTTGAAATGAAATTCCCCTAATTGTTTTATTTTTCCTATAGAAATAATATCGTTAAAGTCTTATTAAATATTTATTTAAGTTATTACCCACAATTTCATTTAAACTCTTTTTAAATTGACATCAATTTTCTGCTAAATTATACCTTTTAACAAACAGCAAAAAAAAAAAAAAAAACAGAAGCCGCATTACATGCAGCTGCCTTGATAATAAACCCCTTTTTCCTCACTCCAACACTCCTTTTTTTCTCTCATAACATTTGTAATTGTAAATGGTGTGGAAAAATATATTCTCTCATCCTCTTAATAACAAACAGGTATAATATTGTAGCATAATTATAGGGTAATTTCATTTAACATGAAAATTTACTTAACTCTCTTCTTTGTTGCAAATAGTAAGAAAATTATGGTGAAAAAAAGTTATGGCTTGCGAATGAGAAAATAAAAGGTTTTTATTGATTTTTATAGCGTTACAATTAATAAAACAAATACTGCAACTAAAAGCAATATAAATAAATGAAATAATAAATTTCAATTAAACAATGAATTTAGTGCAAATTAATTAATTTTTTTTTAACTTAAAAATATGGCAAAGAATCGTAAACAAATGAATATTTATAGATAAAATTATAATGTCTGCAATATTTTATAAAAGTTCTATAAAAAAAAACTCTTAATTTTTTCTCTCCAAATAATAAATTTTGTAATAAATTGTAAAAATAATTTTACACCTATAACCAAAAATCTAATTTAATCTTTACTAAATCAATTTCTTTGACATTTTAATCAATAACAACTACAAAAACATTATTTCTAACTACTATCTAACACATACTTGATTTATTTCCACCATATAATAGCAAGAAAATCATGTCAGTTTATTTTATTGTGATTACAACTGACATTAATATTTATTACCAAAGGTAAAACAAGAAAAATATAGAAAAACAATATTCAAACCTACAATACGAGTATTATTTATAAGAATTTTATATTTATTTATTCATAGAACAGTCTATCCTTTAAACAACCTTGACCGCATTATCCTTTCTATAAAAAGTTTTTTTTTCTAATTCTCTATGGTTATTTAAACAAATGGCATTTCTAATGAGTTGACTATAAAAGATTTTTATATTCTACTGCTACATTTAGCAAAAAATTATTTCAAATGATGTAATATTCTCATTGAAATGTGGACAATTTTTTTTTTCATCTATGCATCTTTAATTTTTGTTCTTGTTTAGACGCAAGAAGAAAAAGAAAATAAGTTTTATTTAAAAAAAACAATTTTTTTTGTTATGGGTGACTTAATTTTTGTGTCTTTGGTGGAATGTGGTGGGCTTTTAGTGTGTGAGCTGAAAAGAAAAAAACTATGTATTTCTAATGAAGGGATAATGAGCTTGAGAAAAAGTAAATAAACTTTAAGGAATGTTAGTGGGCTTAATGAAAAGATTCAATCTCAATTAAAACTCAAACCAAAAATAGAATTCATGACAAAAACAAAAACGAATTCAAAAGGAAAATTTTCTATAAAGAAAATTCACTCTTTTCAGAGAGAAAATTCTCTCTTTTCAAAGAGAAAATTTTCTATAAAGGAAATTCTCTCTTTTCAAAGAGAAAATTTTCCATAAAGGAAATTCTCTCTTTTCAAAGAGAAAATTTTCCATAAAGGAAATTCTCTCTTTTCAAAGAGAAAATTTTCTATAAAGAAAATTTACTCTTTTCAAATAGAAAATTTTCTATAAAGAAAATTCTCTCTTTTCAAAGAGAAAATTTTCTATAAAGGAAATTCTCTCTTTTCAAGGAGAAAATTTCTATAAAGAAAATTCACTCATTTAGAAAGAGAAAATTTTCAAAGAGAAATTTTTCTATAAAGAAAATTCACTCTTTTCAAAGAGAAATTTTTCTATAAAGAAAATTCACTCTTTTCAAAGAGAAAATTTTCTATAAAGAAAATTCACTCTTTTCAAAGAGAAAATTTTCTATAAAGAAAATTCACTCTTTTCAAAGAGAAAATTTTCTATAAAGAAAATTCACTCTTTTCAAAGAGAAAATTTTCTATAAAGAAAATTCACTCTTTTCAAAGAGAAAATTTTCTATAAAGAAAATTCACTCTTTTCAAAGAGAAAATTTTCTATAAAGAAAATTCACTCTTTTCAAAGAGAAAATTTTCTATAAAGAAAATTCACTCTTTTCAAAGAGAAAATTTTCTATAAAGAAAATTCACTCTTTTCAAAGAGAAAATTTTCTATAAAGAAAATTCACTCTTTTCAAAGAGAAAATTTTCTATAAAGAAAATTCACTCTTTTCAAAGAGAAAATTTTCTATAAAGAAAATTCACTCTTTTCAAAGAGAAAATTTTCTATAAAGAAAATTCACTCTTTTCAAAGAGAAAATTTTCTATAAAGAAAATTCACTCTTTTCAAAGAGAAAATTTTCTATAAAGAAAATTCACTCTTTTCAAAGAGAAAATTTTCTATAAAGAAAATTCACTCTTTTCAAAGAGAAAATTTTCTATAAAGAAAATTCACTCTTTTCAAAGAGAAAATTTTCTATAAAGAAAATTCACTCTTTTCAAAGAGAAAATTTTCTATAAAGAAAATTCACTCTTTTCAAAGAGAAAATTTTCTATAAAGAAAATTCACTCTTTTCAAAGAGAAAATTTTCTATAAAGAAAATTCACTCTTTTCAAAGAGAAAATTTTCTATAAAGAAAATTCACTCTTTTCAAAGAGAAACTTTTCTATAAAGAAAATTCACTCTTTTCAAAGAGAAACTTTTCTATAAAGAAAATTCACTCTTTTCAAAGAGAAACTTTTCTATAAAGAAAATTCACTCTTTTCAAAGAGAAAATTCACTCATTTCAAAGAGAAAATTTTCTATAAAGAAAATTCACTCTTTTCAAAGAGAAAATTTTCTATAAAGAAAATTCACTCTTTTCAAAGAGAAAATTTTCTATAAAGAAAATTCACTCTTTTCAAAGAGAATTTTTTTTATAAAAGAAATTCTCTCTTTTCAAAGAAAAAATTTTCTGTGGAGAAAGGAGAAAATTTTCTCTAAAGCAAATTCTCTTTTATTCGAATAACCGTTCAACCAGTCTTGCGATTATTCGTTTGAATTATAAAGAAAATCAATATTTTTGTTAATACTCGTATATATAAAATTTTCTTTGAATTTTTGCAAAATTTTTCGATTAATCATACCGGATTTTCGACTATTCGCTTAAATTTTATAGAGAACCAATATTTTCTCAATATTATAAAATATTTTTGGATGTAATAATCTTTTTTACTGATTAGATTCCTGTTTTTTTTTTTCAGCTATAAATTCTAATCATAAAAATTTAAGTTCGTGTAGCAAATTTACCAAAAATAATAAAATAAAACCATAAAAACTTTTATATAAATTTACAACAACCTTGATGAATTTGTGCGTTTTTTTTTCATGTTGTTTCGGTAATTCTTGTTTGACAACACGCGCCAATTTGGCGTCTTTATTTCGGCCATTTGCTTTTTGTTTTGTGGGGTTTCTATCGTGTCTCATCAAATTAAACCTGAGTATATGAGTCATCATTAGAAAGGAGCACAATAAGAGACAGAGGAGGAAGAAATAAAACTTATAGCGTGAGAATGTGTGTATAAAAGAGTATGTATTGGATTTTTGAAATGATGCGTAATAATTGAGGGGTTAAGTTTAGTTTGACTTGACTGAGTTTTTTTTTTTTGGTTTGTCTTTTTCAAGGATATTAAATTGTATGCAAATGTATGTGTATTACAATTTCCGGTATATAAGAAGAAAATAAAATACAAAAGAAATTGTTATTGAAACGAAATTTCAATAATGAATTGAAAGTTTTTGCTTAAAAAACGTTTATGTTTAGAAAGGGAGTTTATGGTTAAGGGAGAAGGAGGAGAGAGCGAGAGAGTAAAGTAATAAAGAGTATGCTATTTATATTAAGAGGAAAACTAACGGTTTTTTAATATAAAAGAAAATGTAGAATTTATATAAATTGAAAAGAAAGTGTTACATTTATTGTCTTTATTATATTTTATTTCTTGCTCTAAATTCCCTGCTTTGAACTACTCTTCATTATATTACCTAATTCTTTAGTGGTATTTATAATATTTTTTCTTTAGTTTTTATTTATTATTTTCTCTTCAAAGATATTAAATTTCATAAAATTTTTTTGCACATGGTTGCACATACTTAACCCATTAACAAACTACAAAACCAAAAACATTATAAAATATAAAATAAAATATAAGAATAAATGAAAAAAAAAAAAATAATATATAACTTTTTCTATAACGCTATTTATTATGTGGTTTTTGAAAAAAAAAAAACAAAGAAAAACGAACGCAGAGTTTAATTTAAAAACCACATTTTAAACTTCAAAAAGTTTCTTCAAAAATTAAATAAACATTAAGTTTAAAACGCTTAATGTTTGAGGTTAAACTGAAAACAATAAATAAAAAAATTAAAAGCAAAAACACG
Organism: Protocalliphora azurea; assembly: GCA_932274085.1. Lineage (NCBI taxonomy): Eukaryota > Metazoa > Arthropoda > Insecta > Diptera > Calliphoridae > Protocalliphora > Protocalliphora azurea. The sequence continues at coordinate 7,186,084 of OW026523.1, forward strand.
CATAAATATTTGTTTTGTATTAATTAACACTTTAAGCTTAACAAAATTTTACAATGATATTAATTGTTTAAGAAAAAATAACACGCAATTTGAAAAAAAAGAAACTAAATATTAAAAATAATAAACGGTTAATCGCATAAAACCCCTAAATGTTAGAAAAAAGCAAGAAAAGTAAAGAAAATTAACAAATTTATATATTTTTAATGAAACTTAAACAAATAATCGAAAAACGAATAACCGATTATTCGATTCAAAATTAAAATTAATCGATTAATCGAAAAATTTTGCAAAAGTTTAAAGGAAATTCTCTAATAATAACAAACATTAATTTTCTAGGAAATTTTAGCGAATAATCGGAAAACTGGTTGCAGAATTATTCGAATAAACGACAAAAATTGCAGAATTAATATAAAATTTTTTCTTTTCAACAGAAATATTTACAAATATTCTAAGAAAATTTTATATTAACAAAAAATATTGATATTATATATGAAATTTTAGTGAATAATAGTAAAACCGGTTATTCGAAAAATACTAAAATTATATGATTAATAGAAAATTTAAAGAAAAGTTCATAATATTGACAAGTGTTGATTTTTAATGAATTTTAAATGAATAATCTTCGAATTGGTTATTAAATTATTCGAATAACCGGCATAATTAATCGATTAAAAAATCAAAATCAAAGAAATTTTTATAATTTCAACAAAAATATTTATTTCATAAGAATTTACAACGAATAATCAAAAAACCGATTAAACGATTAATCAAATAAAATTCGATTAATCGAATAATTTTTCAAAAATTCAAAGAAAATTTTATAATATTAACAACAATATTAATATTCTATATAATTAAAACGATTTATCACAAAACTGGTTAAACGAATAAAATCCAAAATTATACGATTAATCGGAAAATTTGGCGAAAATTCACAGAAAATTATATAAAATTTAAAAAAGTATTAATTTTATATAAAACGTAATTAATCAAAATCTTTTTACAAAACTTTAAAGAAAATTTTATATTTCCAACAAAAAAATTAATCTTATATGAAATTTAAACAAATAATCGAATAAAAACCAATGTTGCGAAAATTCAAAGAAAATTTTATATCACCAAAAACATTGATTTTATATGAAATTTATACGAATAATCATAAAACCGATTAAACGATTATTCGAATAAAATTCAAATTATACGATTAATCGAAAAATTTTGTGAAAATTTAAAAAACATTTTTTTAATATTAATTAAAATATTCATTTTCTGTAAAATTTGAATGAATAATCACAAACCGTTTAAATTACTAATCGAATAAATTTTAAAATTATTCGATTAGTCGAAACAAATTGCGTAACCTGAAAACCGGTTAAACGGTTATTTAAATAAAATTTAAAGAAAATTCTAAAAACATTTTGTAATATTAGCAAAATTATTCTCTGGAAAACTTAAACGAATAATCGCAAAATCGGGTAATGAATAATCAAATAAACGACAAAATTATTCGATTAATCCAAACATATTGCGAAAATTCACAGAAAATTTTGTAAAATTAACAAAAACATTTATTTTCTATAAAACAAAACGAATAAACGAAAAACCGTTCTTGTGGTATTCACATAACAGCCAAAAATTATTCGAATAATAGAAAAATGTTGCGAAAATTCAAAAAACATTTTTAATATTAAGAAAAATATTGATTTAACAAAAAATTTAAGGGAATAAACGGAAAACCGGTTACATAATTATTTGAATAATGAAAAAATTTTGCAAAAGTTCAAAAAAATTTTATATTAATAAAAATATTAATTTTTATGAAATTTTAAACGAATAATAGCAAAACCGGTTAAATGATTATTCAATTAACCTAAAAAATTTTAAGAATTTCCTAATATTTACAATAATATTAAATTTATATGAAATTTGAACGAATAATCTCAAAACCGTTAAACGATTAATCGAATAAAATACAAAATATATGAATAATCGAAAATTTTTGCGATATAAAAAGACAATTTTATAATATATAAATAAATATTCTGTGAAATTTGAAGGAATATTCGCAAAACCGGTTAAACGATTAATCGAATAAAATAAAAAATAACAAAATTTTTAAATATTGAACAGTATTTACTATTTTTTTTAATAATTAAAATAATAATAATTTTAACCTTAAAACAATTAATCGTTGTAACGAATAATCAATAATAAAAATCATAATAATTAAAAGAAAATACCTAGATTTTAATTGTAAATGAGCGTTTTTAATTAAACATTTTTAGATTTTGTGACGAATAATTTGAAAACCGTTCAAACAACTATTAGATTAATCTTAGAAAATGTATAAAAAATTTATAAATTATAATACAATGTTAAAATTTTTAACCTTATTTCTATCTTGAATATTAAAAGCGATATTTAAAAAATTTTTAACGATTATTCGTAAACCCGTTTCAACGATTAACCGAATAAAACTGAGATAATTAATGAAATCGGCAAAAAAAGTATATTTTTATTTTTTTTGTGGGAATAATGTTTTCATTGAGATACTTAAAAGTTTTGCGTGTGATTATTCGGAAAACTGTTTAAACGAATATCCGATTAATTGAAATGCAAAATTTATTAAATACACAATAATGTTCAAAATTTCAATTTACAAACAGATATAGTATTTTTATGCAAAATATAATAATTCTTTAATTTTTATGCGAATAATCGTTAAACCGTTAAACTATTAATCGAATAAATTTTAAAAATTTAAATAATTTGTAAAGAAAAATTAAAAATTTATAGGTTTTTAATATTATTTGAAAGATTTAAATTTTTATTGAGAAATTTAAAGATTTTTAAACGATTATTCGGTTAACCGTTTAAACCACTATACGATTAATAGTTAAAAATTGTGTATTTTTATAATTTGTTTAAAATGTTGAATATCATATACATTCAGAATTTATATGCAATATCTAACATTTTTCGAACAATGATTCGAATAGTCGTAAAACCGATTAAAAGATTATTCGAAGAAAATTAATGAAAATGAAGAAAAAGTAAAAAAAAATTAAAGACTTTTAAAATTATTTGTAGTTTTAATACTTAGATCGAGAAATTTTAAATCTTTGCAACGATTATTCGGTTAACTGTTTATATATTCGATTAATGGAAGAAAAGTTTTGTAAAATTCTTAAAATAGCTAACAATTTTAAAATTGTAAAATATTACATTTGTTTTCTTGGAAAATAAAATTTCTTTGAACAATTTTTTATTTTTCTAAGTTTAGTTACATTTTAGGACGATTTGTTTATAAAATCGGTTATTCGGTTTACCAAATAATCGTTAATTTTTGATGGAAATTTATTATTTTTTTAATTTATAATAATATTAATGAGTATTTTTTTAAAACATTAGGCAATTTTTAATATGACTATTCACAAAACCGGTTATTCGCTTAAACGAATAATCGTAAACCGGCTATTCGATTAACCGTATAATTGTTAATTTTTGAAGGAAATTTATCTTTTTTTAATTTATATTAATATTAATGAGTATTTTTTATAATATTAGGCACTTTTTAATATGATTATTTGTAAAACCGGTTAATCGGTGAAACGAATAATCATAAATTTTTTGCTGGAAATTTAATTTCTTTAAAAATTTTTTTATTCTTATTAATATTATTGGGTTTTTGTTTAATTTTTTGTAATCTTAATTACGTTTATTCGAAAAACCGGTTAATCAGTTGAGCGAATAATGATTAGTTTTTTTTTATTAGAAATTGTTAAAAAATTAGTTTTTAGTAATATTCATGAGTTTTTCTAATTCAAAATACATATTTGGGCGATTATTCGTCAATCCGGTTATTCGATTAACCGAATAATCGTTAATTTTTTACTGAAAATTATTATTTTTTTAATTTTTAATAATATTATGTTTTATCTATTTTTAGTTACATTTTAGAACGATTATTCGTAAAACCGGTTATTCGGTTAACCGAATAATTGTTAATTTTTTCTTGGATTTATTAAATTTAAGTTATTTAAAGCCTATTATAATTATATAATTATAATATTTTCTAAAGGTTTTCATTGAATTTCATGTTATTAAGTTTAGTTTTGTTTAATTTTATTATTTTTGCCAATGTGACGTCATTTTATAAATAATGTTTATAAATCAATTATTTGCTTGTTTGGTTGTTATTTTATTTATTTTACAAATAACCATTTTAAGTTTAACTAAGAATTGCATTTGAAGCAAATGTTGCATTTGACAATTTTCCCATAAATAGTTATAACAACTTTTTTTATTATTTTGTTTTTTAGACTCTCATAAATGTGGCGCGACATTTTGGTAACTTACTTGAAAATAAAGTCAAGAAAAAATGTAGAATAAATACAATTGTTGTTTAGTTTCTAGTTTTTGTTGCCATAGATTTTTATGTTTTTCTTTCCAAAGCATGTGTGTGTGGCAATATTTGCCCACTACTGTCAAGATTGTTGTCAATTTTATAGCCTGCTAAATATTTATGACAAATAGTTTTTGTATTTGTTAGTTTTTTTCTAAATTCAATGTCGCCTTAGATGCTTAATTTGGTAAGACAAAACGACGTCAACTATTCTATTTAATTTGAAATTTATTTCGAAAATGTTTAAGAGTTTTTTTTAAGAAATTTGTAACAAGCTACATTTTTAATTAGTTTATTTTTTATTTCTTTAAATTTGTAATTTGAACTAATCAAGATTACAATCCAAACAAAAAAAAAAAAATTGTTTTGAAAATTATCGAAAAAATTCTCACATATAAAAAAAAAAAACAATTAAGCGATAGCATTTTGAACTTTTGGCAACCCAAAAGCAACCATAAATTTAAGTAATGAAAAATTCTTATATATTTTTTTTTATTACTTAAACAAATAAAAAATAATGAATTATTTATAAATGAAAGTGCTAAAAAATGTTAAATTTATTTTTGATAAAAAATTTCAACTAAAAAATATTTTAAACGCAAAATTTAATTCATAAAACTAAAATAGAAAAAAAATATGAATTATCTCATAAGTGTTTGTATTATATCACAAGAAAGAAATGAAACAACAACAAATAATGCTGACATGATTAATAAAATTCTCAAGAAATGTAAAATGAAAAATTTTATGTCAGAAAAAAAAAATCAGCTAGAACAAAAACAAATGAAATAAAGAAAAAAAAAAAAAAAAAATACAAATAAAAATGCATTTCCTTACAGGCAGCCCTATAAAGTAATAAAGTCTTTTAATCTGAATGAAATTGAATAATTGTATAACGGTTAACCGAATAATCGTTAAAAAACCTAAGAATTTTTTAAGAAAAGTATTAAAACTATAAATTTAAAAAATTTAAAATCTTAAATTTATATTTTTTTCAAAATTTATTCGAATAACCGATTAATCGGTTTTAAAATTAATCGAATAATCATTTAAAAACCGACATATATTACATAAAAATGTTTAGCTTATACTATAAAAGCAAATTTGTACGAGTTTTTCAAGTTCATAAATTTTATTCGAATAATTTTATTCGATTAAAAAATTTTACAATTATTAGAATAATCATTTAAAAATTATTATCCGCTGCATAAACATGCCAGATTGATATGAGAAAAGCAATTTTATGCGCAATTTTTTTATTTTAATCAATTTTATTCGCATGACAGGTTCAACGGTTTTCCGAATAATCGTTAAAAATCTAAAAAAATTACCATAAAATTGCTTAATCAAATCTAAAAATACCACATTTTTAACGATTTTTCGTATATGTTAAATGGTTAACCGAATAATCGTTTAAAAAAATCTTCAAATTTAACCATAAAAATACTAAATCAACAAATAACACTAAATACTTTAAAATTCTAAAACATTTTCTTTCATTTCCTTTAAATTTATTCGAATAATCCATTAATCGGTTTTATTATTACTCGAATAATTGTTTAAAAATTGTTGTATATAGTATAAAAATGTAAAATTTTTATGAAAAAAATCTATTTTTTAAGCATGTTTTACATTTCAATTAATTTTATTCGAATAACCGGTTAAACGGTTTTAAGAATAATCGTCAACAAATCTGACAAAAATCACATAAAAATGCTAAATATACAAATAATATTATACATTAAAACATTGCCGTGTTCTTTTATGAATTTTGCAACATTTTTTCTACAATTAATCGAATAATCGTTGAAACGGTTTGACGAAAAATCGTTCCAAAATGATAAAATTTCTTAATAAAAATGTCAAAATTACAAAAAAAAAAAGCTGAAAATTTTAAAAACTTATTAATTTTGAATATTTTATTCGAATATTTTTTATTTATTTTATTTATTCGGTTAACCGAATAATCGCAAAAAATAAAAATAACGCTTTAAAATAGGAAAAAAATTTAAAATTTAATAATTCTCAAGTATTTTACGGCTTTTGTAAATTTGTCTATGATTAATCGAATAATCGTTTAAACGGTTTAACGAATAATCGTTCCGAAATCCCCAAATTTCTCAATAAAATTTAAAAATCTTGAATAACAATAAATAAAAAGAAATGTTTGGTACTTTTTTACTTCGATTAAATATATTCGAATAATCGTTTAATCGAATAATGATTAAAAAGTTAAAAAAATCAATGTAAAATAAAAACAAACCAAAAATTTAAGTATTCGCATTTTTTGCGAATTTTTCAAATTTATCCACCAATAATAGAATAACCGTTTAATTAGTTTAACGAATAATCGTTTACAAATTTTATATCTTCTCAAATGTTAAAGCTGCAAATAATATTAAAATTTTTATTATTAAAATTTTTATTAATTTAACTGTTTTTTTAACTTTATTCGAATAATTGTTTAATTGATTAAGCGAATAATCGCTGAAAATTCTTCATATACATCCAAATTATGCATAAAATCTCTGAAAACACAAAAAAATATATAAAATTCTGGAATATATTTCAAGTCTTCCAAATTTTTATTCGAATAATCGATTATTCGGTTTTGTAAATATCTGCTTAAATTTTGTTAAATTTCATTATATTCATTGGACTTTTAAAATTTTTCCACATAAACGTTAGTTTTTTGAAAACTTTTGCGAATAATCTTATCATTTATTAAACGATTTAATGAATAATCGTTACAAAATTTTTCCTGATTTTTATTAATATTGTTTTGGATTATGCTAATCTTTTCCGAATAATTTTTAAAGCGGCTTTTCGAATAATCGTTAAAAATTAGACTTTATGATAAATTTTTAATTAATTTCTTTTATTTCTTATTTAAATAAAATTTATTACTTTTATTTAGTCATTTTCATTTTATTCGCTTCTTTTTTGTTTTTTGGGGATTTTTTCAAATATATATATATATATATATATATATATATATATATATATATATATATATATATATATATATATATATATATATATATATTTGAAATATATATATATATATATATATATATATATATATATATATATATATTAAAAATCTTAATTCTTTTATATTTCTGTTCTTTTTATTTTTTATATTTCTGCTTTAAATTCTTGTTATGACGATGAGTCTATAGACTTCCCACACGTTAACAATATATAATATTTTTCATGTAAATATTTTTTTTTTTTTTTTTTTTTTAATTTTTCCTGAAATCTGTTTAAATATTTGTTTCTTTTTTTCTGTTATTTTGGCGGCTGCTGTTATTTAAATTATGACGACAATGAATTCTTTTTCTGGGATATTTTAAAATGGAAATATTTTTGATATTTTGGAATTTTTATTTCTTTAGCGAAACGTTTTTAAAAGGTTTGTAAATAAAGAAAAATGTGTTCAATTTTATAGTGAATGTACATATAAAATATTTCTTTTTTTATTTTTGGATTAGAGCCAAAGAGAAAATTGTTATTATATATTTTTTATTCAAAATTTTATTTGAATTTTGTCCAGAAAGTATATCAAAAGATTTTTTCATTTCTTAAAAAAAAAGTATGCAATTAGTTTCAGGATGTTATGTGTCACTCAAGAGATTTTTTTAGTTATTTAAAGAAAAAAATTATTAAAAAAAGTCGAATCATGACATTTGTGTATTTCAAACTTGTGTCAACAAACATTTTGTTTAGAATTTTTTGTTGAAGAAAGGAGGAACAAGATTTTAAGACTCAGCAACAAACTTTATAAAAAAAGTTGATAAAAAAGAAAAATTGCTTTAAAACACTGAAAAAATAATAACATTTTAGTTTTGTGATTAAAAAAATGATGAATTTTTCAAAATTTTCTGTTGTTAGAAAAAAGAATTATATGTACTTTTTTAAATTTTTAATTTTTTTAAATTTAAAATTTTTTCTTATTATTTTTTAAAATTTTCTTTTTACATTAATTTTTTTTTTATTTCTTTTTTCCTAATGACCTTTAAATTTTTATTAAACTAATTGATAATTCAATTAAAATTTTCCTTTAATTTAAAGAATATTATGTCATTTACTTAATAATAAAAAATGAAACGACTCTCTTTTCAATTAACCCTATCCATCCACCCACAATTTTTAATATAAAGTAATGCTCTTTATTTCTCTCAGTGTGTGTTCTTAAACATTTGTTTACCCTATTTTTGTCATAAATTTTTGTATGTTTTTTTTTTTATTTTGTTTCTCAACACATCAGCCCTGTCTCCAACGAGCACACGCACTATATACATATGTAGAAACAAAAACATACAAACACATACATTAGCACTCCCTATATAAATATTAAAATGCATTGTCGTTTGTCGTATATTTATTTACTTCGGCTAATGGGGGCAATGTTGCCGAAGTGCGAAATAAATTAATGCGTTTCCTCTCTACATACAAATAAAAACTACACAAACACATAGTTTATAAATAGATAAAAAAATGTTATATCTTAAAGTAAAGAAAAAAAAAAAAAAAAAAAAAAAAAAATAAGAAAATGAAATCATAACAAATTATTAGCAAATAATTATCAAAAAAAAAAAAAAAAAAAAAAAAAACTAAAAGTAAAAGAGAGGAGAATATTGAAAAAATAAAGAAATAGCGGTAATAAATGTAAATAAAATAGTTCAAGGCTAATGTAATTCAATTGAATTGCAATTAATATGAAAAAAAACAAAAGTTATAAATTAAAATAAAAAAAAAAAATATAAATTAAAATTTATTACTTGAAAATATAAAAAAAAAACAAAAATAATTCTTTTAATAAATTTTTAACACTTTAAAAAAGAAAAACAATTTTGTTTTTGCTTATCTTTAGTGTGTTGTGTTTGTTTTCTTCAATTTTTTTTTAACAGTCGACAGGTGGGTGTTTTTTCAACTTTTTTTCAAATTTAGAGACAAAATTTTTGTTTTTTCTTTTATTTTTTGGTGAAAAAAGAGGCCCAGATTTTGACAGCTGTTTTGTCGCTGGTTTTCTTATTTTAAAGGAAAATTAAAATTATATGAAAAAATTTAAAAGGAAAAAAATAATATTCGATTTCACGATCATTCCTTAGATTTTATTAAATTTTTTCAAGATTTCAAGTAATATTGTTTGGTTTTAAAGAATTTGCTAATTTTAGTTATTGTTTTACTATTAATATAAAATTTATTTGTTATTTTTCTTTGATCGTTTTTATTTTATTCGACTATTTTGTCGTAACGTTTATTCTCTTTTAAGATTATTAATTCAAATTTGTAAGAATTCTTCAAGATTTTTATTAATATTGTTTTAGTTTTTTACAAAACTTAATTTTTTTCGAATAATCGAATAATTTTTGAACCGGTTTAACGAATAATCGCTAAAATTTTATATTCTTACTTCAAATTCAGGTTTTCTATGCATTAATCATTAAATTTTATATTTCTTGAATTGATTTTATTTTATACGACTCTTGTTTAAAACGATTATTCGGTTTTACGATTATTCTTTATAATTTAGTTTAAATTACTCTATGTTCCCACTAATTATTTTATTTTATCATTGATTTTCCAAAAAATTCCGAATAATCGTATAATTTTGTAAACGGTTTTACGAATAATCGTTAAAATTTTGCACTCTTACTTAATTGTTAGGTCCTTTTTAAGCTTTAATTATTAAAATACAATAAGTTTCATATTTTTCTTTAAACGTTTTAATTTTATTCGAACAATATTTGTAACGATTATTGCGTTTTCCGATTATTCGTCTAAAAATTTTTAAACTAATTTTTGCTTTTAACTTCAAGCAAAATAATTTAAAATTTTTTGCCGATAAATAGAATAATTTTTTAATCAATTTTTCGAATAATCGTTAAAGTATTGACTTTTTACTTCATTTTTGTATATTTTCAAGCGGTAATCATTAATACAGCATAAATTTCATATTTTTTTAACGTTTTAATTTAGTCGAATAATTTTTGAAACGATTGTGCAGTTTTACGATTATTCGTTAAAAATTTTATAAAATATTTAAATAATTTGATTGCTTTTAATATAAAATTTATAAATTTTATAATTTTCATACGTTACTTTATACTTTATCTAACAATTATTCGGTTTTCCGATAATTCCTTTAATTTTTTTTAATAATTAAATTTTTCTATAGCTATTAACATAAGATACAAGAATTTCGTAAATTTGTTTCGATTAATCGTTACAAATATTAAAGTAAAATTTTAGCTTCATATAACCCTAAAAATATTAAATATCTGATTTTTTACTTAAATTTTAATTTATAAAAATATTAATTTTTAAAAAATTTTAAAATAAAGTACCTGTTTTGTTTTAAATTTATTTAAATATGACAATAAACTTACCTAAAAAGAAAAAAGAGAAAGATAAAGGTTAATTAAATTTTATGGAAATGTACAAAAAAAAAAAAAAGATATTAATATGTATTAAAAATAAAATTCCCAAATATTTCTATTGTTTAAAAAATAAATTTATTTTTTTTTCATAATTAAAACTTTAATAAAGTAAACATGAAATGAAAAATTTAATATTAAGTATTATTATTAAAAAATTCCATTATCACTTAATCCTCTCTTTGCTTCCCATAAAAAGAAATAAAGAAAAAAGGTAATAAAATTTGAAATAAATGTGAAAAAATATTAATAATTTTATTTATTCTGTCTAAAAGAAAAAAATATTTTTTATTTAATAATATAACTAAGAAAAAAAAATATTTGCCCTTAAATTTTAAAATTCCTTAGTTACTTAATTAATAATTCTACTCCTATATTATAAAATTCTCTCCCTTTGTTTTGTTTCTCTGATAAGAAATTTTAGGAAAATAATGTTTACTTATTAATTGTTTACATTTTGCATATTATTTTTATAGGCTTGTTTAATTATGTTTATTGTTTACCAGTGTTGTCATTTTAGCACTTTCAGTGCTAGATTTAGCATTTGAGCAGATTAAAATGCATTATTAAAAATTTATAAAAATGTGCTAAATGTTTTTTAGCACTTGTTTTCAGAATTTTTAAGATTAATACTTAGTAAATTTTACGATATTAGTTGTCACTTTTAAAATAAAAGTCCTATTTTTACTTTACTTCACAATTTTTCTTTACAAAACAATTTAGTATTGTCATTTGCTGTTGTAGAACAATTTAGCATATTTTTTTTTTTGGACGATTTAGCACTTTACCAATTACATTTTCTGGCAACACTGTCATTTACCTTTCATATTGGGAGAGGAAGAGTGTACAATGTATCTTGGGTAGAGGGAGAATATTATTTGGTGCATTTTTGTTTACATTTCATTTCAGTTAAATAACAGTTTGTTTACATTTTGTATTAATTGTGTGCATTGTTTACATTTTGTTTTGGGTGAGAGCGAGAGAAAGTGGGAGATGCATTTTTTCTTTGTTTACATTTTTTGCAGGAGGAGTATGTATAGTTGCCAGATAAAATTGGTGCAAAATGATTATTTTAAATCGTCAATAAATTGTCAACATTAAAAATATGTTTTTTTTAATATGATAATGGATATTTTTCTGTGCTTTTTGTATTTCTTAGGATTAAATTTTAAATTAAAAACAAATTTTGTACTTTAATTTCATATTGTCGACCTATTATGAATGTCTATTAATATCTAATAAGTCCAAAGATATGCATATAAAAATTATAAATATTTAATTTTGTATGACTTTCAAATAAAAAAATATTTACTATGTTATATAAGAATGTCTGAATTAATTTCTGTAAGTGTCTTAGTACTGCTATTTAAGAATGCATTGATTACTCGACGTGTACACGAAGTACACTTATGCTTAACATAAGAAATAACGTCGGCAGAATCACGGAAACAAATTTTTATTTCAAATTTTATGTTACGTACATGAGAAATTATAATTTGCAATTGCTTTTTTTACCGAAAATTTTATTTCTTTTCTCCATTTTTTATTTTTGTTCGTCTTTTTAAAACAATATTAATTCATTTTGCATTTTTTTTTTGTTAAATAAGAGCAAAATATTAAAAAAGAACAATAAATTTGACAGCTTATGTTAAACATTATTGCTCAACTTTGTGTATATTTCTTATTGGTCCACACGTAACATTTTAAAGCCGAATTTACTTTGAAGAGAAAAATATATAAGAAAAGTTGAAAATAGTTCAGAATATTCTTTTACAAATAAATCTTCAAATTTAGGCCATTTTTAACAGCAAAAATCGTCAAATCTGGTAACAGTGCGAATATGTTAAATATATTTTTTGTATTGTTTACATTTTCTTGGGTGAGAGAGATAGTGGGAGTATGTCTGGTGCACGTTTCCTTTGTTTGCATTTTATAACCGAAAAGGGTTGGGTTTATTAAATTATTTTGTTGGTGTGTATGTTTTTATAGTTTTTATTTTCGAGTATTTTTATTTTAACATAGAGGGAGATATAGAGTGTTCGTTTTTCTTAATTTTTAAAGGAGAAGGAATGTACTCACAAAGTTTTTCTGGAGAGAGAGGCTTTTTACTTTGCTTAAGTGTTGTTTTTTTTTCTTTAAAGGGGGGGGGGGGAACATATTGAGTTCATTTTTTATTTGCTTAAGTGTTTGTTTACAATTTATTTAGAGCCAAAAAGCATGTTCAGTGAATTATTAGCCTTTTTTTTGTGAAAAACATAAATAAAATATTCATTTATTGTTAATTAAAATATATTAAATTAAAAAAATGTAAATGGCTCATTTTTTTATTATCATAAAAAATAACATGTTTGTTATTTATTTAAAACTATTCCCATTAAACCATTATACTTGCTTGAGGTTATCAATCATTCAACACTTTAAAGTTGTAAGTATTTTTTTTATTTATTTTTTTTTTCTTTTATAATGTAGCATGATTAGTAATTGTTTTTTTTTTTTTTTTTGCTATTTAATATGATGCAACTTATCAACTATAATCTAAACACTAGAGATGCATAAACACTAGCAGTGGCCAGCAATTGTGTACAATTATTTATTATAGGAGAAACAAACAGTAACAACAACAAATGAGGAAATTACTCAATCTAATAAATGAAATGTCAGTCATACATTCACTGACTGAATATCTGTTTATTTAGTTTTTTCATAAAAATGAAGCAGGCAGACATGCTGGGGTATTAGAGTAAATGTAGTTTTTTATATAATTTTTTCTTATTGCTGCTTAAGATATTTAATAGAGTGATGACTTGATTTGTTATCATAAGGCATGAAATTGAGAGCTAGAGCATGTAACCAATGATAAATTATTAAAAAAAATAATAATAAAATAAAAAAATAGATACAGACTTTGAAAATCAACTACACAAGGAATTTAAATAATTAAAAATTTTTTAAAATTATAAATTTAAAAAAAATAAGATTAAATAAATTTATATTTACTTTTAATCAAAATTTAATTTTTTTAACATTTTCTCTGATATTTAATTAAAAATCATAATTTTTAAGCTATAGTCTTTAAAATAACCTTAATATTACTCTCTTTGTTAATACTGCTTAAATTCTCTACTATAATTTTTCCTTAAACTTTTTCTCAGTGTTAAAACAAACAACTCTTTCTATATTAACTTCTCTGAGTATATGTTAAACAATGCTCTCAGTGTATTTTTGAGATAACCGTTACATTTATAAAGAGTTGCCTACTTGAACTTATTGTAGCTTTTAAAAAACGCTTAACAAATAAAATTTTTATCACAAAAGAACACAATGACTGGACAAATAAAAAGGAATAAAGTAAAGTGGTTGTAGAAAAAAACACAAGAATAATTTGTAAAACTTGAACTAAGAACTTATTGAAAGATAAAAAAGAATGTCATAATATTTCTCATAAAAAATGATTTATGGACTTAAATATGAAAAATAAAAACAAGAAAAAATAAATAAATAAAAATGGCAAAATTTACTTATAAATAAATAAATAAATAAATAGAATAATTTCTTAAGTAAAAAATTATAAGAAATCTAAATTCAAAAAATATAAAAAATTTTCAAATTACAAAAATAAATTCATTTTTTTTACATAACTTCCTCAAAATGTCATCTCCCAAAAAGTTCTTTGAATCATTAAAAATTGCTTTAAAACATTTTTTTTTAATAAAAATAACATTTTAATTACTTTCAAATCCCAAGAATTTTCTTATTGTAAAAAAAAAAAACTGATGTGTTCAAGTGTTTTTTTAATAACTTGCCATATGTAGCTGTTTTAGTTTAATATTACTCAGTCGTGTATTATGGCTCATTTCACACTCGGTGGGGCCGTTTATGAGTGATGCCGCCTCTAAGTTTGTTGCTTTTTATAAAACTAAATAAAGTAGTTTTTAATTGTTATGCTTTATTTCTACACGACTACTTCATAAGAGAATGACGGGTAAAAAAAAACATACTATAATATTTTTTTGTTGTAGCCATCAATTATTTGTTAAATAATTTGCAGTTCAAATTTCATGATCATTGTCATTAAACAGACAAGTAACTAAACAAAAAAAAAAAAAAAAAAAAAAAAAAAAAAACATGTGTTTTAAAAAATGGGTAAAAAAATTAAAAAAATGCTTTTGATATGTAAGAAAAAATTTATTATTTTAAATTATTCTCCTTAATTAATGATTTTTTAAATTTAAAATTCAATTTAGTAAAATCATAAAAAATCGCTTAATTAAAAGATATCCCGAAAAATCGCTAATTTTATAGTAAAACAACCTATTAGTTTTGTTTAATTTTTTTATGAATACTTTTTGTTTAAATGATAGTGTGTTTTTGTTTACATTGTTTTACAGAGAGAGAGAGAGAGAGTAAATTCGCACAAATTTTTCTCACATAAACATTTCCTTTAAAAAACCGATAAGTTAGTTCAGGTTTAATTGCTTATGTGCGTTTGTTTACATTTTGCATAAATATCTCACGTTTGATTGATTATGTGTTTGTTTACTTGATTTTTGTCAGCGAGAGTAATGTTTTGATAGATTTGGATGGAGTATAGTTTGCATTGCATTTCTTTATTTACATTTTCTATGTAAAATAATAGTTACCAATATTAGTTACTCACATTTTGTTTACATTTTTCAGACGAAAGCTTGTGTTTTGGTAGAATAAATGGGAGTATGATTTCTTTGTTTACATTTCAAATGTAAAGTAACAGTTAGCAATATTAGTTTACATTTTTTTCCAGAGCGAGAGATTGTAGAAAAAATGGGAGTATAATTTGTATTACATTTCTTTGTTTACATTTCAAATGCAAAATAACAGTTGCCAATACTAGTCATTTACATTTTTATCAGAATAAATGGGAGCATGATTTGTATTACACTTCTTTGTTTACATTTCAAATGTAAAGTAACAGTTAGCAATATTAGTTTACATTTTTTTCCAGAGCGAGAGATTGTAGAAAAAATGGGAGTATAATTTGTATTACATTTCTTTGTTTACATTTCAAATGCAAAATAACAGTTACCAATACTAGTCGTTTACATTTTTATCAGAATAAATGGGAGTATGATTTGTATTGCATTTCTTTGTTTACATTTCAAATGTAAAGTAACAGTTACCAATATTAGTTGTTTATATTTTTTCCAGAGCGAGAGACTGTAGAGTAAATGGGAGTATGATTTGTATTACATTTATTTGTTTACATATCAAATGTAAAATAACAGTTACCAATATTAGTTGTTTACATTTTATATGCATGTTTTTAATTTTTTGTGCATTAATTGCATATTTTTCTGAACATTTAATCGAAATAAATAAATTTATTTCTGAACACTCCTAAAATTTTTTTTCTAAAATATCTTTTTTTTTATTTCTCACAGACATGATGACATATATTTTGCCATTTTTCAACAAAAATTTTTTTCCAAAAAAATTTTTGTCTAATTAATGAATTTAACTCTGCCTGATATAAAAAATACTATAAATTTCATAATTAATATTAATTGTTTTTGGAATTTTTTATACATATCTTTTTCAAGAAAAAAAAAAAAATAATAATAATAATAAAAAATAATTGCTTATGATCACCACAACACACATTCATTATAAATTGTGTAGAACATATGTTTATATGAATCATTTGCATTTAACAGTCATTCATTTTAATATAACTATAATTTTCGTTGTTGTAGTTGTCAGTGGTCAAACAAGAACATATGTCACTCACTATATTATAATAAAATATTTCTTATAACATTTTTAAACAAAACAGACAAAAAGGAGGGGTGAGGGGAAATTAAGCAACTGAAACTAACCACCCACTAGTCTCTTTGTTATAAGCAACACAAATGTCCAAATAAATGACATTTTCTTTATTATAATAAACAAATAAAACAACATAAAAGCTTTTACAATCATGTTTAAAATAATTATGAAATGCAAACACGTAAGTGACATAAAAATATATAAAGGTAAATTTACACGTAAGTATGCTTTAATAATTTTTTTGTTATTGTTATTTCCATAAGAGTGTGCGCTATTGATCTATTAAACAACAAAGAGTTTTTACGTCTTCTATTATTTACTTCCGTACCTTTTGCTAGGCAAAAAAAAAAAAAAAAAAAAACAATTTATTAAACACTGGGGAAATTATAAGCAAAAAAAACTTTCTAATTTTACTTTTTAGTTACACATATTTGGCAAAGTTTATTATAATTAATAGTTAAATAACAAAAAAATAAAATATTTGTACGTAAAAAAGTGTAAACTATAAAAAGAGCGTTTACATCGGACTAGCCTCTAGTTTAGTCTATAGGCAGGTCTATAGTAGTTAATACTTCTTTTTCTAATATTTTCCAACATTTTTCAAAAAAGTAACCACTTTAAAACTACTCGTTACTTATTCAAAAATTACTTATTTTTACTTGAAAATTATAAATGAACTAAAATTTATTAAATTTCTGCAAAAATCTTAAATTTTGGTAAAATTTACACGAGTAACCGCTCGAATTAACAAAAGTAACCTCTTATTTTCATCAAATTTAAGCAAAATATAAAATTTATTTCACTTTTAAAAACAATTTCATACTTTTTTCTAAGATTTTTCTTTACTTCCCAAAAAAGTAACTACTTTTAAACTAATCGTTACTTTTTCAAAAATGTCTTTTTTAGCTTAAAAATTTTAAAAAAAAATAACTAATATTTATTAAAATTATTTAGAACAAAATTAAATTTACAATTTACACGAGTAACTGTTTGAATTAATAAAAGTAACCACTGGTCTTAATCAAATTTTAACAAATATTAAAATAAATTTAAAATTTAAATCTAATTACAAACATTTTTCTAACACTTCAACTTTTTCAAAATAATCGTTATTTGATCAAAAAATTTATATTACTGCTTAATAAGTAATAACTAATCTATATTTAAAGAAATTAATTGAAATATTAAAAATTTAGCCCACTTTTAAACGAGTAACCGTTTGAACTAATAAAAGTAACCACTTATTTTAACTAAATATAAGCATAAAACACAATAAATTTTAATTCTAAATTCAATTTCAAACATTTTTCTACGATTTTCCTGCCTTTTGCAAAAAGTAACCATTTTAAAATAATCGTTACTTGACTAAAAATTTTATATTTTTGCTTAAAATTTAACAACTAATATAAATTTATAGAAATGAATTAAACATTTTTAATTTTAGCCACTTTTAACACGAGTAACCGTTTTTATCTTTCAAAAATAACCATTATTTTTACAAAATGTTAACATAAATCAAATAAAATTTTCTTTTTAATTACTATTCCTAAGAGTTTCTGCAAAATTTCTATGATTAAAGAAAAATAACCACTTTAGAAATTAACTATTACTCGCAAAGAATAACTTAGTTTTGTTAGGAATTAAAAGATTTGTTAGACTTATTAATTATATTCCTTTTTAAAGACTATATTAAACAAGTAACCGCTTCTTTTTATAGGATTAACCACATAATAATTTTCAGTCTTTACTGTAGTTCCAGAGGTTTATATGCAATATTTCTTTAGTTAATGAAAAGTAACCATTTAGCAGAATAGCGGTTACTTTTCAAAAATCATATAGTTTTCTTTATATTTAAGTAATTTATCGAACTTTTTGAAATAATTTTGAATTTTAGGAAATTTTTAACCGAGTAACTGCTTGTTTTTTATGAGTAACCACATATTTTTGCAAAAATTTTATACAAAAAAATAATAAATTTTAGGGCTAAATGCAGTTCTAGATATTTTTCTGCATTGTTTCTTTATTTGAAGAAAAGTAACCATTTAGCAGAATATCGGTTACTTTTCAAAAGTCATGTGATTTTGTTTAGATTCAAATAATTTATTGAAATTGTTGAAAAATTTTTAGTTTTAAGCTATTTTTAAACGAGTAACCGCTTGTTTTTATATAAATAACCGGTTATTTTTATAAAAATTTTTGACTGGGAGTAATAAAATTTAGTTTAAATATCAATGCTAGCGGTTTTAATCCATTTAGAGTCGAATTTAATGCTAGAGGTTTTAATTAATTATTTCTTTATTTATAGAAAAGTAACCATTTTTTCAAATAATGGTTACTTTTTAAAAACTATATAGTTTTGTTTAAAATTTTGTGATTTATTGAAATTATTTAAAATTTTTGAGTTTTTGACAATTTTTAAACAAGTAACCGCTTGATTTTATATGAATAACCGATTATTTTTATAAAAATTTTGTATTGAGAATAAAACATTTTAGTGTTGAATTTAATGCTAGAGGTTTTAATCCATTATTCTTTATTTATAGAAAAGTAACCATTTTTTCGAATAATGGTTACTTTTTAAAAACTATATAGTTTTGTTTAAAATTTTGTGATTTATTGAAATTATTTAAAATTTTTGAGTTTTTAACAATTTTTAAACAAGTAACCGCTTGATTTTATATGAATAACCGATTATTTTTATAAAAATTTTGTATTGGAAATAATACGATTTAGTGCTGAATTTAATGCTCTAGGTTTTAATCCATTACTTCTTTATTTATAGGAAAATAACCACCATTTTTTCGAATAATGGTTACTTTTTAAAAACCATATAGTTTTGTTTAGAATTTTGTGATTTATTGAAATTATTCAAAATTTTTGAGTTTTTGATAATTTTTAAACAAGTAACCGCTTGATTTTATATGAATAACCGATTATTTTTTTTTATATGAATAACCGATTATTTTTTTTAAATTTTGTATTGGGAATAACACATTTTAGAGTCGAATTTAATGCTAGAGGTTTTAATTAATTATTTCTTTATTTATAGAAAAGTAACCATTTTTTCGAATAATGGTTACTTTTTAAAAACTATATAGTTTTGTTTAAAATTTTGTGATTTATTGAAATTATTTAAAATTTTTGAGTTTTTGACAATTTTTAAACAAGTAACCGCTTGATTTTATATGAATTACCGATTATTTTTATAAAAATTTTTGACTGGGAATAATAAAATTTAGTTTAAATATCAATGCTAGCGGTTTTAATCCATTTAGAGTCGAATTTAATGCTAGAGGTTTTAATTAATTATTTCTTTATTTATAGAAAAGTAACCATTTTTTCAAATAATGGTTACTTTTTAAAAACTATATAGTTTTGTTTAAAATTTTGTGATTTATTGAAATTATTTAAAATTTTTGAGTTTTTGACAATTTTTAAACAAGTAACCGCTTGATTTTATATGAATAACCGATTATTTTTATAAAAATTTTGTATTGAGAATAAAACATTTTAATGTTGAATTTAATGCTAGAGGTTTTAATTAATTATTTCTTTATTTATAGAAAAGTAACCATTTTTTCAAATAATGGTTACTTTTTAAAAACTATATAGTTTTGTTTAAAATTTTGTGATTTATTGAAATTATTTAAAATTTTTGAGTTTTTGACAATTTTTAAACAAGTAACCGCTTGATTTTATATGAATTACCGATTATTTTTGTAAATTTTTGTACGTAGGTGTAATCATTTTTGATTATAGTTACAATGTTGAAGGTTTTTCGGAATTATTTATTTTTTTTTTTAGTAAAAGTAACCATTTTCCCGAATAATAGTTACTTCTTAAAAACTAAATAGTTTTATTTAAAATTTTGCGATTTATTGAAATTGTTTTCAGAATTTTAGTTTTAGGCAATTTTTATTCGAGTTGTACTCATACAAAAATTAACAGTTATTTTTCTAAAGGAGAATGATGTTAGTTATCATATATTGAGGAGTAATATTAACTTGAAGGGTGTGAGTATTTAGTAGAGAAAACAGAAGGAGAAATTAATTCTTTAAGAGAAAATTAAACATAGGGAGAAGAGAGATTTATTTGATTTCTTTGAAAGAGTTTCTTTTCGGGGCTTGAAAGAAGACCTTTTGTGCACTTGGTTAGATGTTTGCCTGTGCTTCCAAATGTATTATGATTTAAAAAATTAGTTGAATTTAATTTTAATGATGCTTGAAGAGTTCTACATATTTCCTTGAAAGAATTCTTAACTTTTTTGTTTTTCTCATAACCACGTTCTTGGAAAACAATTTAATTACGACAAAAACACATTATTTCCACAAAACATTTAATCACTTCAGTCTTGAGGAAAAACGTGATTTACGTACAAAAGCCAATATGCATCAGCTTTGGGAGGGAGCTTGAATGTGTAAAAGAGATGATTGTTGGTTGAAATGGAGGTTCATACAATTTGTGTGTGTGAGTATGAGTATGTGTGGAAGTGATTGTAGTTAATTTCCTACTACAGTTTTTATTTATTTATGTTTAACGGAAAGCCGTGGAAGCTTAGGTACTCAAAGTCAGATAAAATAAAGAAATTTTGTAAAGAAAAAGAACCAGTTTTTTTTTTCAAAATCCAAAGAACTGGTAAAGGGAGAAAAAAGTAAAGAGGGAAGACAACTTAAAAAATCCTGAACCCACTAGCAAACTGCAAGTGGTAAAACATCTTCTTCATTTTTAACTTTGACGTGGTAGTGTTCTGGTTTGGTACACCTTCTTCTTTTTAATTTTGTTTGTGTGCTCTTTCTGGGAATAAACTCTTTTACTGGAGATTTTAGAGTTAAAGTTTGTTGTTTAATGATGTTCAGCCAAATATGGCCAGATTTTTTTTTGTTTATTTGTTTATTTCCTTGGTTTGTGCAATTTCATTTACTTTAATCTTTTTTTTTTTTTTTTTGTTAATATTTTTCTATACTTAAAGATTCAAATTATAGGCTACAGAGACATAAAGAGAGTGAGAGAAGGAGTATAGAAAACTCTTAAAGGGCAAGAGGTGTGAGAAAAGATATAAAATAGTGACGATGTTGATAAAGCAAAAAAAAAAATGTGTTTTAGCAAAAAAAAAACATTTATAAACATGCAGCTGCTGGAAAACTGTTTTTTGAAATAAAAATGTTAAATAACGGACCGTTTTTTTTTTCTTTGAACAATTTTTTATGTAAACAGTTTTAAGATTTATGGGTTCCGTTACAGTTTTTAAACAAGTTACAGTTTTTTTTTTTATCAAAAAGACAGAGATTTGTATTAAGAAATTTGATTAACACTTGGAAAACAGCAAAAAAATAGAAAGTTTGGTCAAAAATACATTGTAAATGACTGCAAAAGAATCTAAATTTAAACATGAAAAATTTTCTAAAGTAACCATTAGTTTTTAAAAATGATTACCTTTCTTTAAATAAAGAAATACAACAAAAAATCTTCTCACATTGCATTTTACATAAAAAATAATTATATATACAATTTTGCAAAAATAATCACTTATTCCTATAAAATCAAGCGATTACTCGGTTAAAAATTAACTAAAACTCAAACATATTAAACAATTTCAATAAATCATACAAATTTAAACTAAACTGCATGATTTTTTAAAAGTAACCATTATTCGAAAGAGTGGTTACTTTTCTTTGAATAAAGAAATAATGCGAAAAAAATCTTAAAGCACAATTTAGCAATAAAACTTATTTATTCTAGTACAAAATTTTTGCAAAGTATGTGATTACTCATGTAAAAAGAAGCAAAAATTTTAAACAATTTCAATAAATCACACAAACTTAAACAAAACTGTTACAAAAAGGTTACTCTTTGAATATAAAAATAAAGCAGAAAAATCCATTGCATTATTTATCTAGTGATAATTTTTTGCAAAAATATCCGGTTATTTATATGAAAACAAGCGTTTAATCGTGCGAAAATTGTCTAAAACTCAAAAATGGTAATCAATTTCAATAAATCATAAAAATTTTAACAAAACAGCATGATTATTAAAAAGTAACCATTAGTCGGAAAAGTGGTTACTTTTCTTTAAATAAAGAAATAATGAATTAAAATCTCTAGCATTATAATTAACACTCAAATTTATTATTCTTAGAGTAAAATTTTTACAAAAATAACCGGTTATTCATATAAAAATCAGCGGTTACTCGTGTAAAAATTGCCTAAAACCAAAATATTTCAAAGAATTTTATTAATCATAAAAATTTAAACAAAACAGCATGATTTTTAAAAAGTAATCATTAGTCGGAAAAGTGGTTACTTTTTTTAAATAAAGAAATAATGGATTAAAACCTCTAGCATTATAATTAACACTCAAATTTATTATTCTCAGAGTAAAATTTTTACAAAAATAACCGGTTATTCATATAAAAATCAGCGCTTACTCGTGTAAAAATTGAATAGAACTAAAAAATTTTAAGGAATTTCATTAAATCATAAAATTTTAAATAAAACTATATGATTTTTGAAAAATAAGCTTTGTTCGGAAAAGTGGTTACTTTTCTTTTAATATAAAAATAATGCAGACAAATTAACTAAAACTCAAAAATTTTAAAGAATTTCAATAAATTATTAAATTATTAAAACAAAATTACACGATTTAAAAGTAACCATTGTTCCAAAAAATGTTGTAATCTTCTTTAAATAAAGAAATAATGGATTAAAACCTCTAGCAATAAAATTAAGACTAAAATTTTTATTTATTTCAGGTAGAATTTTTACACAAATAATCGGTTATTCAGACGACTACTCGCGCAAAAATTGCCTAGAACTCAAAAATGTTAAAAATTTTAATAAATTACGTAAATATGAATCTACATGACATTTAAAAAGTAACCATTATTTTGAAATTGGTTGCTTTTCCTTAATTATGAAAATATTAAAAAAAATTCTTGAGTTGTAATTAATACTAAAATCTATTTCTTCTAGTAATAAATTTCTGCAAAAACATGTAGTTACTCCTATAAAAACAAGTGGTTACTCGTTTAAAATAGGTTTTAAAAATCAATTTAATAAACAAAATTCTTAAATCTTTAAATCTTTAAGTGAAACTAAATAATTTTCTTTAAATAACCATTAATTTTTTATCGGTTACTTTTCTTTAATTAAACAAATATCACAGAAAATTGTAGGAAAAAGAAATTAGTAAGAAAAACTTATTAAATTTATGAAAAAAAAAAAAAAAATAATACTTACTTTTAACAAATACTAGCGATTACTCGATTTAAAAAGGACAAAATTATAAAATTATTAATCAAATTCGATAAATTTGAATTAGTTATTTAATTTAAAGTAAACAAATATGCAATTTTGAGTTAAGTAACGATTATTTTCAAATGGTTACTTTTGTCAAAGTATAAGAAAATCTTGGAAAAATGTTTTAAATTAGATTTAAAACAAACAAATATGCAATTTTGAGTTAAGTAACGATTATTTTCAAATGGTTACTTTTGTCAAAGTATAAGAAAATCTTGGAAAAATGTTTTAAATTAGATTTAAAACTGAAATTTATTCCGTATGTTGCTTAAATTCAATTAAAATAAGTAGTTACTTTTATTAATTCTAACGGCTACACGTGTAAAAATGAGCTAAATTTTAAAATTTTCAAATAATTTCGTTAAAATTTTATTAGTTAAGTTTTAAGAAAAAGTATAAAAATTTTGGGTTAAGTAATGATTATTTTAAAACGGTTAGAAATATGTTAAAAATTTGATTTAAAACTGAAATCTATTTCGAATTTTGCTTAAATATAGTTAAAATATGTGGTTACTTGTATTAATTCAAACGATTACTTGTATAAATTGTGAAAGTATTAAAAATTTTCTAATTAATTTTGAAGTATTTTAGATAATTTTTTATTTTCAAGCTAAAATAAGTAATTTTTGAACAAGTAACGAGTAATTGGAAAGTGGTTACTTTTTGTAAAATGCGGGTTAATCTAAGAAAAAAGTATAAAAAAATGTTTATAATCGAAATTTGTTATATTATCTGTTAAAATTTATGTAAAGTAAGTGGTTACTTTTAATAATTTTAATGGTTACTCGTGCAAGTTGTAAGTAAATTTTAAATTTTCTGAAAAATTTGAATAAATTTTAGTTAAGTTTTCAATTTTAAGCTAAATTAAGTAAATTTTGGGAAAGTAACGAGTAACTTAAAAGTGGTTATTTTTTGAAAATATATATAAATATTAAAAGAAAATTATCAAAATTATATTTAAAATAAAGTTGCTTAATATTAGTTAAATAAATGTAATAAATTTTATTAATCTGAAGCGTTACTGGTATAATTTGAGCAAAAAATAAATATATTTTATATATCTGTCATTTGCTTAACACCAAACCATTTATCTAATAACATGTTCGACTACAAATTGTAGGTGTCATCTTTTGTCTAGCTAACAAATGCTTTGAAAAATCATAAATTTATCTTACTAAAGCTCTACCTTATGATACCTCAGAGCATTCTGTTTTTTTATTTTATCATAACAAAACATATTTGATTTGTATATTTAAAAAAAAAAAGATTTATAGCAACAAAAAAAAATTATAAAATAATAAATTTAAAACAAACAATAAAATAATATGATACGAAGAACATGAAACGTGATGCTGCAATATTAGCTAGACTCAGTCGAAATACATTTTTTTAAATAAAAAAGAAAGAAAGCCAACAGAAAAAAAAATCAAGTTAAATATTTATTTAATAAAACATACAAAACCCAAAGCATTGAAGGCAAACGTAACGCTTATTTTACATTATATATTGCGAACGTGTATTTAGAGATGAATTACAATTGCGGCGAATGGCTACTACTATTTAAATGGTTAAATGAAGTTTAATAGAGGCGATTTGAATTTTTTTTCGTTGAGGTTAATGATATTAATGTGGGTTAGTGGTTATGTAAGAAGAGATGATTTACTTAAGGTAAGGTAAAGGTGATAAATAAGAAAAAATTTAAAGAAGTAGGGAAAAAAGATAGATTTTTATATGAGTAACCGTTGGTTTTAACAAAAGTAATAATTATTTTTAGTAAATTTTAATAATAAATGTAATAAATTTTAATTTTAAATGCAGTTTTAATTTTTTTTTTTTTTTGTAAGATTTTGTTAAATTTTCAAAAAAGTAACCACTTTTAAGTTACTCGTTACTTTCCCAAAAATTACTTAATTTAGTTTAAAATTGAAAACTTAACTAAAATTTATTCAAATTTTTCAGAAAATTTTAAATTTACTTACAACTTGCACGAGTAACCATTAAAATTAATAAAAGTAACCACTTACTTTACATAAATTTTAACAGATAATATATAACAAATTTCAATTATAAACACTTTTTTATACATTTTTTTTAGATTAACCAGCATTTTAGAAAAAGTAACCACTTTCCAACTACTCGTTACTTGTTCAAAAATTACTTATTTTAGCTTGAAAATAAAAAATGATCTAAAATACTTCAAAATTCATTAGAAAATTTTTAATACTTTTACAATTAATACGAGTAACCGTTTGAGTTAATACAAGTACTATATTTAACTATATTTAAGCAAAATTCGGTATAGATTTCAGTTTTAAAACAAATTTTAAACATATTCGTTACTTTAACAAAAACGACTTGTTTTTTCTTAAAAATTAAAATTTAGAAAAAAAAATCTTTAAAAAATTTTAAATTTAATGACAATTTATACGAGCCACCTTTATTTTTTATTTAAAGTAACCATTTTTTTATTACAAATTATAACGAAAATATAATAAATATAAATTATAAATACAATTTCATATTTTTTTCTAATATTTTCCTATAATTTCCCAAAAGTAACCACTTTTAAACTACTCGTTGCATAACCAAAAATTGTTGAAAAATTAAAATTTATCTAAAATTTGCAAAAAAAAAAAAATTATTGAAAATTTACGCTAGTACATCTTTTTTTCTAGTATTATCATATATTTTCCCCAAAAGTAACCACTTCTAAACCATTCGTTATAAATAAAATTAAATTATTTTTGTGGGAAAAATAAAATTTAACTAAAATTAATCAAAAGTTGTTTAAAATTAGGGAAATTATTTCCAATTTATACGAGTAACCGTTCAAATAAGTAAAAGTAACCACTTATTTGAAACAAATTTCAGCAGAAAACATAATAAATTTTAATTTTAAGTACAAGAGCAATGATTTTTCTAATTTTCTTATGTTTTTCCAAAAGTAACCACTTTTAATTACTCGCTACTGGTCTACAAATGAATTATTTTTGATAAAAAATGATATGATTAAAACTACTAGAAACATTTTAAATTCAGTCACAATTTATACGAGTACCCGTTATTTTTAATAAAAGTAACCAAAATTTTACGAAAATTTTAATAAACCAAGCAGCCCAAAAAATAAATATTTTTACTTTATAATTTAAAAATAACTAAAATTTATTAAAATTTTTAAAATTCGTTACAATTTACACGAGTACCCGTTCAAATTAATAAAAGTTAACAATTCTTTTTTGAAAATTTTAGAAAAAAATATAATAAATTTTTATTTTAATGCTACTGCCATGATTATCTAAGATTCTCTTATAGTTTCCTAAAAGTAACCACTTTAAAACTACTCGTTACTTAAACAAAAATTATTCTTTTTTGTTTAAAAAATTAAAATTTTAATTTTCGTTTAAATTTTGTTAGATTTAGTATTAATTTCCAAAAGTAACCATTTTAAAACTACTCGTTACTTAACCAAATAAATATTTTTGCTTAAAAATTTAAAATGAACTAAAATTTATTAAAATTTCTTGAAAATTTTTAAAATTTATTACAATTTACATGACTACCCATTCAAATTAATCAAAGTAACCAATTATTTTCTAAACATTTTAGCAAAAAATATATATTTTTTTTCTTTTTTTTACAACTGCAACGACTTTTCTAACATTTTCCCAAAATTTTTGAAAGTAACCACATTAAAACTACTCGTTACTTGTACGCAAATTACTTATTTTTCATAGAAAATTATAAATTTATTAAAATTCTTTTAAAAAATATTAAATTTAGGCTTAATTGACACGAGTACCCGTCAGATCTTACAAAAGTAACCACTTACCACTTAAGTTTTTCATTAAAGATTCTAAAAATATTCATGATTGAAGCTTTTCAACGTTTCTAAAAAGACTTACAAATTCAGGTTAAAATAGACTTTTGTTCATACGATAGAAAGTTCTACATTTAAGGCTTTTCCCAAAAATAACCACTTTTAAACTACTCGTTACTTAAACAAAAATTTCTTATTTTTGCTAAAAAAATTAACAATTTACTTATATTTAATAATATTCCTCATAAATTTTAAAAATTAGCTACAATTTACACGAGTACCCATTCGTATGAATAAAAGTAACCGCTTATTTTAACAATATTTTAAAAGAACTTTAAATAAATTTTAATTTTAAGTACCATTTCCCTTTTTTTTTCCTAACATTTTCCTATATTTTCCTTAAATTAAAACTTATCCCTTGTGCCTTGTCGCTTAACGTCTTAATTGTGGTTTTATCCTTTAATTACTTAACTGAAGGTTAAACTAGCGTTAAATTACAATATTTTAATTTTGAAAAACAATTTATCTCATTCCATTTTTTTATTCTTTTTTGAGAGGCATGTGTT
This sequence comes from Protocalliphora azurea, assembly GCA_932274085.1. Taxonomy (NCBI): domain Eukaryota; kingdom Metazoa; phylum Arthropoda; class Insecta; order Diptera; family Calliphoridae; genus Protocalliphora; species Protocalliphora azurea. The sequence continues at coordinate 7,214,413 of OW026523.1, forward strand.
TATATGACTTTTTTCTGTTTTTATTTATAAAAAAAATTCTTTTGCTTGATCCAGCGGAATTTCTAGATTTAAAAATTCTGTTCGACATTGACTTCAGATGAAAAACAAAACAAAAAATCCTTTATAAAATACCTATAGACTTAGGTAACAACAAGAAAACAAAAACAAAAAAGGTGACTGTAAAAAGTAAGAGGCTAAAAAAACAGACTCTTAGTCTGTTTTTATTATAAAATGGTAAGAGAGCAGGTAGTTTAAATTTGTTGTTTTCTTTAAATTTTATTTATTTAGAGACCTCATGTTGTGTTTGGAATTGTAGGTGTAGATTTGAAAAAAGGGGACACTTTTTAGATACCTTTAGATACTTAATGAACGTCATTCATGTGACAAGAAGAAGTGGAAATTATTTCTTTTTTTTTTAAATCATTAGTAGACATTTTGAAAGAGGTTCGTTTTGTTTGTTTGTCTCAAGTAATTAACGTAAAAATGAGGTGTAAATTTGTTCTTTACATAAAGTTGGTAATCGGTTAGGGTTAGAAGAGCAGATAGATAAGATTTCGAAATGTTTTCTTCAATTGTGTGTTTTTGTATGTATGTCTTTTAAGTCTTAAATTAATGAATGAGTTTGGGATTTACAAAAAAGATTGAAAAGCTTTGTGGCTGCTAGATAAGATTTATAGATAATATATTAGTAGACAATTAAAGGTTAATCATAGAATAAGATAAGGCCTCATTAAAGGATCTAAAAATATTTATGATTGAAGCTTCTCAAAGCTTCTAAAAAAACTTACAAATTAAGATTAAAATAGACTTTTCAGACAATAGAAAATTCTACATTTAAAGTTTAACAAAGGCTCTAAAAAGTGAAATGATAGAAGCTCCACAAAGACTTCACAAAAAGGACCTAAATTGTAACTTCTGAAAGAATGGATAAAGATCTACGATTAGAGCTAAAACGACTCTAGATTGAGGATTTTTAAATACAATAAAAAGACCTACAAATGTGCTAAGATTGAAGCTGTTCAAAATTGTAAAAAAACCTAAGATTGTACAGTGGGTCAGAACCGAAATTTTTTTGGAAATAAATCGGTAGCTTCTAATCGGTTGCTTGGATTTACATAAAAATTCACATAGGCTTAGTAGAGGAGTGTATAATTTCAAGTTTGGAAGGTAGGCCTCACACATCCCTCAGGGGAGGAGCTATTGGGGTCCAAAATAGGGTACCTCTGACATAGATGTTCTTTCTTATCCGATTTCAAATATTCTTACATCTTTTTAAAGCCCTCTTTAAGGCCTGTGAAAAACATTTGAAAAAAATTAAGTGCATAGTTTTTCTGATTTTTGGAACTAAAGTAAAATTTTTGTAAATAATTGGTTTTTGGATAAACTATATTTCATCTTTAATAAAATCCTGGTTTGTTAAGATATCTTAACGAAATTTTCAGTGATTAATGAATTTATCATTGGAAATGGTGAAGTTTAGACAAATTTAAGATTTTTGTAAAAAATTACAAAAAAAAAACCGTTGAAAATCCTAAAAATGAAATTTTTTGAATTTCGCCCATAAAATCCACATTTATTGTAGGTTTGGAAAAAGCCATTGGCAAACTCTTTGGAACACATAAAAGTTTACAAAACTGCATTTGGCTTGCAGAACTAGCCTTTGGGATTTTAGAACACATAGGCTAATGTAAAAATTTTGTTTTAAAATAGATCAAATTCGAGATGATCTGTACATAGTCTTGTTGGGTGTTTGGGCTTTGGTGTTAATTCAAAAGTTATCTCTGTGAAGATACCTTTCAGAAGTGTGGTTTACTTTTGGATACAGAAGAGATATCGACTTCTAGTTTTTTTTTTCATCGATAGATAATTTTGTTCTTTAATCAAATGGGTAAAAATTTACAAAATCGAAAAAAATATTGGCATATATATCGAAAAAACTGGACCAAGATTTTGTAATATAAAGATAGTTGAAATTTTAAATGCAAATAACTTGAAAACTATAAGAGATAAATAGCACATGCAAGCATGTTTTTCATAAGTCTTATAGAGAGCTTTAAGAAGATGTAATATTTGAAATCACATAAGAAATAAAAATTTGTCAAGAGATGAAAATTTTTCTATGTAAGAAGTACCCTATTCTATCCTACAGGGTATGAGGTTCCCTCTTTCCAAACATTAAAATGTACACTCCTCTACTATCCAACCAGGCGATTAAAAGCTACAGATTTATTTCCAAAAAAATTTAGATTCTGGCCCACTGAGGATTGTAGCCTCTAAAAGATTTTAGACTAAAGTTTCTCAAAAATTCTGAAATATCTATTAGAGCTATATTATTTATTTATTTAACCTTAAAAAAGAGCTGCGATTTTAACTTAAAAAATATGCAAACTTAAAGTTTCTGAAAAAGTCTAAAACGTCCTTAGATTGAAGTTTCTGAAAGACTTTTGAAAACTTTTAAAATTTGGGAAAAGCTCCAAAAATTACTAAGATAAAAGCTTATTTGAGAACCTAAGAAGTCAAACAATTAATGCCTTTTTTAAGACTTTGTAAAGACCCGCAATTAAAGCTTCTTTGAAACCTTCTTTGAAATCCTATTTGCAATTTTATAAAGATCTAAATAAGAACTATATAAACTCCTAGAATTAAAGCTTTTAGAAGAAGCTTATATGGAACCTTAATTGGTCTCCTAAAATATTAAAGCTTCTGTGAGTCTCCATTTTACACTTTATAGAGGACAATGATTGAAGCTGATTTGAAGCTAAATTAAAACTATATAAACTTCCATAATTAAAGCTTTTAAAGCTATATAATTTAAAATTGTATGGAACCTTAAAGAATCCACGATTAAAACTTGCTACAAGATTTTAATAAAGGCACATTAGAAGCATATTTGAGACCCTTAAATATCTCACTATTTAAACTTATATAACACTTTTGGAAAACCACAATTGAAGATTTTTTGAGACCCTTATAGGACCCACGAATGAAGTTAATTTGTGAATATAAAAAGACCCATATTTAAAGATTTACTAAGACCTTAAAAAGACCTGCAATTAAAGCTTAATTGAGAATATGAATAGATCCGCAATTGTACTTTCTTTGAAACCCTATTTGGAATTTTATAAAGATATAAATAAGAACTATATAAACTCCTTAATTAGTCTCCTAAAATACTTAAATATCTTTGCTATTATCTTTTATTATGACCCATTAAAAGGTTACTGACTTTTTATCTGAATTTTTTTTTTTTAAATTGCAAGAAAAAAAAACTTGGCAAAGTAACTCATGCTACTGTATTGCTTTATGTAATCCAATTTTTATTTGCCTTCATAATATATTGATCAATCACCTTAAAAATCTCAACCCTTTACCCTCTAATATTTCTCTAAATAAAGTACAGTTTGGCCTATAATACATGCATATATGAATAAAAAAATTTAATTTAAATTGAAAAAAGCTGCTGCTTTTTTTTTTTTTTTGCTTATAAAATATTCGTTTTGTTCTACATATATTCAACTGGTAGTCAAGGAAACCGTCATAACAACACAATAAATTATGAAATTCACTAACAAAAACCTCTGCTTTAAAAACCCCCACACACACTCTGCCACTCTCATATTCTGACTAAATACATAAAAAGCCACCCTCTTGCTTTAAAGCTTTTTCTAACCATACAAAAAATAAAACAGGGGTCATTATAGTGAAAAAGAATGAATAAAAAAAATATATATAAATAAAAATAAAACAAGCCGGTAGTTTATGTTTTAAGCACGTAAAATGTATAGACAACAAGATTCTTAAACTAATAAAGTAGCACCCCCCCCCCCCCACAAATGTGTAAAGGGGCTTTTTGTTGCCAAAAACCCTCTTTTGTTACTTTGATGATGACAACATTTTTCGTTGAAACAAAAAAACTACAAATATATTAAGCGATAGTGGCAGCAAACTATTGAAACATTTTTGGTTTTAACCTTCTTTTTTGATGTTTTACAAAAGCTCTTTAAGGGTTGCTAAGCTAAGTTTATTTTAGTAAAAAAAAGAAAACTAAAAAATAAAAATATATAAATAAAACATTAAAGATTTTTTTTAATGCTTTTGAAGTGTGTTGGTTTAGAATGGAAATGACATTTTTGTGCTAAAGGTTTTAAGATTTTGCTTTGAAAAGAAATCATGAACAAAAAAAAAAAAAAAAAAAAAATCTAAAAGAAAACACTTAAATATTATACATTAACTAATAATAGAATCAGAAGCAAAATACAAAAAGGAATCAATAAAGTTAATAAGTATTTGAAAAAGGAAAAAATAACTAGATTATTCTTATGTTTAGCTAACAAAAGGAGGTCAATAAATCAATAATATAAAGAATGTTTTACAATTTTCTAAGATTTTTTTTTATAATTTTGCAAAAGTAACGATTTTTAAATTTCTCGTTACTTATCCAAAAATTACTTAATTTAGCCTAAAAATTAAATTCGAACCAAAATGTATTAAAATTATTACAGAAATTTTCTTTTTTCGCGTAATTTACAATAGTAACCGTTCGATTTAATAAAAGTAACCACTTATTTTTAATAAATTTCAACAGTAAATATAATAAATTAAAGTTTTAAATATATTTTCAAACAATTTTCTACTACTTTCCTATATTTTCTCAAAAGTAACCATTTTTAGAATAATCGTTACTAGACCAAATTTAACTTAAAAATGAAAAATCAACTTAAATTTTTTAAAGATTTTTAAAAATTTCTACATTTAGCTTTAACTTACACGAGTAACCGTTAAATTGAATAAAAGTAACCACTTATTTTTAATAAATTTCAACCCTAATTATAATAAATTTCAATTATAAATACAATTTCAAACAATTTTCTAAGATTTTCTTATATTTTTTGCAAAAGTAACCATTATTAAATTACTCGTTACTTATACAAAAATTACTTAATTTAACTTAAAATGAAAAATAATCAAAATTTATAAAAATTTTAAATTTAGCCTAAATGTACACGGGTAATCGTTCCATTTAATAAAAGTAACCACTGATTTTCAATACTGTTTAATAGTAAATGTGATAAATTTTACTTCTAAAAACATTTTAAAACTTTTTTATATGAATTTCATATATTTTCCCAAAAGTAACCATTTTTAGAATAATCGTTACTAGTCCAAATTTAGCTTAAAAATTAAAAATTAACTTAAATTTGTTAAAGATTTTTAAAAATTACTACATTTAGCTTTAATTTGCATAAGTAACCGTTAAATTGAATAAAAGTAACCACTTATTTTCAATAAATTTCAACCCTAATTATAATAAATTTCAATTATAAATACAATTTCAAACAATTTTCTAAGATTTTGTTATATTTTTCCAAAAGTAACCATTATTAAATTACTCGTTACTTGTCCAAAAATTACTTAATTTAACTTAAAATGAAAAATAATCAAAATTTATAAAAATTCTTCAAAAAATTTTAAATTTAGCCTAAATTTACACGGGTACTCGTTCCATTTAATAAAAGTAACCACTGATTTTCAATAATGTTTAATAGTAAATTTTTCTTCTAAAAACATTTTAAAACTTTTTTATATAAATTTCATATGTTTTACCAAAAGTAACCATTTTCAAATTACTCGTTACTTGTCTAGAAATTACTTAATTAAGCTTGAAAATTTAAAATTAACTTAAATTTGTTAAAGATTTTTAAAAGCTACTAAATTTAGCTTAAATTTACACCGGTACTCACTCGTTCGAAATAATAAAAGTAACCACTTATTTTAAAGAAATTTTAGAAGAAATATCATAAAGAAATTTAATCACTTACATAAAACAAATTTAAAGAGAAAATATCATAAATAACATATCCTTTAGAATTCCATATTCTTTTCTAAGATAATTCGGTTAATTCAGAAAAGTAACCATTAGCAAAACAAATAGTTACTGTCTAAAAATTTATTAATTTTGTTTAAAAACTAAAAACAATTAAAATTTATTAAAATAACTTATTTTTTTTTTAATTTAATTACAATTTACACGAGTACTTGTTCGAATTATTAAAAGTAACCACTTATTTAAAGAAAATCTTTGCATAAGACACATTTTCTTGGCAATTTACTACAGTTTTAAAAATTTTAAAATTCATTAAAATTTTTTAAAATTAAGCAAAAAAAAAAATATAATTTTAGTTAACTTTTAAACGAGTAACCGCTAGTATTTCATAAAAGTAACAATTATTTGTAAAAAATTTTTGATATTTTTAATAAAATTAACATTTTAATTATTTTTCCACAGAAAAATTAAAGAAATTTGCTTAATCATAAAAAAGTAACCGTTTTAATAGCAAATGGTTACTTTTTAAAAATCATCTAGTTTTGCTTAGAATTACAAGTTTTATATTAAATTGTTTTAACAATTTGTCATTTTAGGCTTATTTTAACGTAGTTACCTCTTGTTTTTATAGGAATAAACGATTATTTTTGCAAAATTGTATCACAAAAAGTACTCAACTTTTGTTTTAAATACAATACCAGAGATTTTTAATATTTTTATATTTAAAAAAAAAATACCTTTTGTTAAAATAATGATTACTTTTCAAAAATCAAGCAATTTCGTTTAGAATTAGAATATTTGTTAAATTTATGTGAAAGAAAGTCATTTTGAGTTTATATTTAAGTTTATATTAGTTTTTTTTTTTTTTTAATAACCGGTTATTTGTGAAAAATTTTGCCACCAAAAATAATAAATTTTAGTGTTACATACAATTTCAGCGGTTTTTGTGCATTAATTTTATAATTAAATAAAAGTAACCATTTTGACCACCAATGGTTACTTTTGAAAAATCATGCAGTTTTGTTTAGAATTTAAAATTATATTAAACAATTTGAAAATTTTAAATTATTTTAAACAAGTAACCGTTTGTTTTTTTATGAGTAACCGGTTATTTTTGATTTTTTTTGTTACGAAAATTAATAAATTTTAGTTTTTAATTTAATTCTAGAAGTTTTTGGCGATATTTTTATTTTCAGAGAAAAGTAACCAATTTAAAAAATTATGGTTACTTTTCGAAAATTATGCAGTTTTGTTTATAATTTAAAGTTTTATTAAAATTAATTAACAAATTTTCAAACGAGTAACCGTTTGTTTTTTTATGAATAACCGATTATTTTAGTAATTTTTTGTTACGAAATGTAATAAATTTTAGTTTTTAATTTAATTCTAGAAGTTTTTTGGCGATATTTTTATTTTTAGAGAAAAGTAACCATTTTAAAAAATTATGGTTACTTTTCGAAAATTGTGCAGTTTTGTTTAGAATTTAAAGTTTTATTAAAATTAATTAACAAATTTTAAATTAAAAATTAACTTATTTTAAACGGGTAACCGTTTGTTTTTTTTATAAAAAACCGATTATTTTAGTAATTTTTTGTTACGAAATGTAATAAATTTTAGTTTTTAATATAATTCTAGAGTTTTTTTGGCGACATTTTTATTTTTAGAGAAAAGTAACCATTTTAAAAAATTATGGTTACTTTTCGAAAATTATGCAATTTTGTTTAGAATTTAAAGTTTTATTAAAAATAGTTAACAAATTTTAATTTTTAGCTTATTTTAAACGGGTAACCGTTTGTTTTTTTATGAGTAACCGTTTATTTTTATAATTTTTTGTTAATAAATGTAATAAATTTTAGTCTTTAATTTAATTCTAGAACTTTTTTGTCGATATTTTTATTTTTAGAGAAAAGTAACCATTTTAAAAAATTATGGTTACTTTTCGAAAATTATGCAGTTTTATTTAGAATTTAAAGTTTCATTAAAATTAATTAACAAATTTTAATTTTTAGCTTATTTCAAACGAGTAACCGTTTGTTTTTATAGGAATAACCGGTTATTTTAGTATTTTTTTTTTTTTTTGTTACGAAATGTAATAAATTTTAGTTTTTAATTTAATTCTAGAAGTTTTTTGGCGATATTTTTATTTTTAGAGAAAAGTAACCATTTTAAAAAATTATGGTTACTTTACGAAAATTATGCAGGTTTGTTTAGAATTTAAACTTTTATTAAAATTAATTAACAAATTTTAATTTTTAGCTTATTTTAAACGAGTAACCGTTTGTTTTTTTGAGTAACCGTTTATTTTTTCAATTTTTTGTTACGAAATGTAATAACTTTTAGTCTTTAATTTAATTCTAGAACTTTTTTGTCGATATTTTTATTTTTAGAGAAAAGTAACCATTTTAAAAAATTATGGTTACTTTTCGAAAATTATGCAGTTTTACTTAGAATTTAAAGTTTCATTAAAATTAGTTAGCAAATTTTAATTTTTAGCTTATTTCAAACGAGTAACCGTTTGTTTTTTTATGAATAACCGATTATTTTAGTAATTTTTTGTTACGAAATGTTATAAATTTTAGCTTTTAATTTAATTCTAGAAGTTTTTTGTCGATATTTTTATTTTTAGAGAAAAGTAACCATTTTAAAAAATTATGGTTACTTTTCGAAAATTGTGCAGTTTTGTTTAGAATTTAAAGTTTTATTAAAATTAATTAACAAATTTTAAATTAAAAATTAACTTATTTTAAACGGGTAACCGTTTGTTTTTTTTATAAAAAACCGATTATTTTAGTAATTTTTTGTTACGAAATGTAATAAATTTTAGTTTTTAATATAATTCTAGAGTTTTTTTGGCGATATTTTTATTTTTAGAGAAAAGTAACCATTTTAAAAAATTATGGTTACTTTTCGAAAATTATGCAGTTTTGTTTAGAATTTAAAGTTTTATTAAAAATAGTTAACAAATTTTAATTTTTAGCTTATTTTAAACGGGTAACCGTTTGTTTTTTTATGAGTAACCGTTTATTTTTATAATTTTTTGTTAATAAATGTAATAAATTTTAGTCTTTAATTTAATTCTAGAACTTTTTGGTCGATATTTTTATTTTTAGAGAAAAGTAACCATTTTAAAAAATTATGGTTACTTTTCGAAAATTATGCAGTTTTATTTAGAATTTAAAGTTTCATTAAAATTAATTAACAAATTTTAATTTTTAGCTTATTTCAAACGAGTAACCGTTTGTTTTTATAGGAATAACCGGTTATTTTAGTATTTTTTTTTTTTGTTACGAAATGTAATAAAATTTAGTTTTTAATATAATTCTAGAGTTTTTTTGGCGACATTTTTATTTTTAGAGAAAAGTAACCATTTTAAAAAATTATGGTTACTTTTCGAAAATTATGCAATTTTGTTTAGAATTTAAAGTTTTATTAAAAATAGTTAACAAATTTTAATTTTTAGCTTATTTTAAACGGGTAACCGTTTGTTTTTTTATGAGTAACCGTTTATTTTTATAATTTTTTGTTAATAAATGTAATAAATTTTAGTCTTTAATTTAATTCTAGAACTTTTTTGTCGATATTTTTATTTTTAGAGAAAAGTAACCATTTTAAAAAATTATGGTTACTTTTCGAAAATTATGCAGTTTTATTTAGAATTTAAAGTTTCATTAAAATTAATTAACAAATTTTAATTTTTAGCTTATTTCAAACGAGTAACCGTTTGTTTTTATAGGAATAACCGGTTATTTTAGTATTTTTTTTTGTTACGAAATGTAATAAATTTTAGTTTTTAATTTAATTCTAGAAGTTTTTTGGCGATATTTTTATTTTTAGAGAAAAGTAACCATTTTAAAAAATTATGGTTACTTTACGAAAATTATGCAGGTTTGTTTAGAATTTAAACTTTTATTAAAATTAATTAACAAATTTTAATTTTTAGCTTATTTTAAACGAGTAACCGTTTGTTTTTTTGAGTAACCGTTTATTTTTTCAATTTTTTGTTACGAAATGTAATAACTTTTAGTCTTTAATTTAATTCTAGAACTTTTTTGTCGATATTTTTATTTTTAGAGAAAAGTAACCATTTTAAAAAATTATGGTTACTTTTCGAAAATTATGCAGTTTTACTTAGAATTTAAAGTTTCATTAAAATTAGTTAGCAAATTTTAATTTTTAGCTTATTTCAAACGAGTAACCGTTTGTTTTTTTATGAATAACCGATTATTTTAGTAATTTTTTGTTACGAAATGTTATAAATTTTAGCTTTTAATTTAATTCTAGAAGTTTTTTGTCGATATTTTTATTTTTAGAGAAAAGTAACCATTTTAAAAAATTATGGTTACTTTTCGAAAATTGTGCAGTTTTGTTTAGAATTTAAAGTTTTATTAAAATTAATTAACAAATTTTAAATTAAAAATTAACTTATTTTAAACGGGTAACCGTTTGTTTTTTTATAAAAAACCGATTATTTTAGTAATTTTTTGTTACGAAATGTAATAAATTTTAGTTTTTAATATAATTCTAGAGTTTTTTTGGCGATATTTTTATTTTTAGAGAAAAGTAACCATTTTAAAAAATTATGGTTACTTTTCGAAAATTATGCAGTTTTGTTTAGAATTTAAAGTTTTATTAAAAATAGTTAACAAATTTTAATTTTTAGCTTATTTTAAACGGGTAACCGTTTGTTTTTTTATGAGTAACCGTTTATTTTTATAATTTTTTGTTAATAAATGTAATAAATTTTAGTCTTTAATTTAATTCTAGAACTTTTTGGTCGATATTTTTATTTTTAGAGAAAAGTAACCATTTTAAAAAATTATGGTTACTTTTCGAAAATTATGCAGTTTTATTTAGAATTTAAAGTTTCATTAAAATTAATTAACAAATTTTAATTTTTAGCTTATTTCAAACGAGTAACCGTTTGTTTTTATAGGAATAACCGGTTATTTTAGTATTTTTTTTTTGTTACGAAATGTAATAAATTTTAGTTTTTAATTTAATTCTAGAAGTTTTTTGGCGATATTTTTATTTTTAGAGAAAAGTAACCATTTTAAAAAATTATGGTTACTTTACGAAAATTATGCAGGTTTGTTTAGAATTTAAACTTTTATTAAAATTAATTAACAAATTTTAATTTTTAGCTTATTTTAAACGAGTAACCGTTTGTTTTTTTGAGTAACCGTTTATTTTTTCAATTTTTTGTTACGAAATGTAATAACTTTTAGTCTTTAATTTAATTCTAGAACTTTTTTGTCGATATTTTTATTTTTAGAGAAAAGTAACCATTTTAAAAAATTATGGTTACTTTTCGAAAATTATGCAGTTTTATTTAGAATTTAAAGTTTCATTAAAATTAGTTAGCAAATTTTAATTTTTAGCTTATTTCAAACGAGTAACCGTTTGTTTTTTTATGAATAACCGATTATTTTAGTAATTTTTTGTTACGAAATGTTATAAATTTTAGCTTTTAATTTAATTCTAGAAGTTTTTTGTCGATATTTTTATTTTTAGAGAAAAGTAACCATTTTAAAAAATTATGGTTACTTTTCGAAAATTGTGCAGTTTTGTTTAGAATTTAAAGTTTTATTAAAATTAATTAACAAATTTTAAATTAAAAATTAACTTATTTTAAACGGGTAACCGTTTGTTTTTTTTATAAAAAACCGATTATTTTAGTAATTTTTTGTTACGAAATGTAATAAATTTTAGTTTTTAATATAATTCTAGAGTTTTTTTGGCGATATTTTTATTTTTAGAGAAAAGTAACCATTTTAAAAAATTATGGTTACTTTTCGAAAATTATGCAGTTTTGTTTAGAATTTAAAGTTTTATTAAAAATAGTTAACAAATTTTAATTTTTAGCTTATTTTAAACGGGTAACCGTTTGTTTTTTTATGAGTAACCGTTTATTTTTATAATTTTTTGTTAATAAATGTAATAAATTTTAGTCTTTAATTTAATTCTAGAACTTTTTGGTCGATATTTTTATTTTTAGAGAAAAGTAACCATTTTAAAAAATTATGGTTACTTTTCGAAAATTATGCAGTTTTATTTAGAATTTAAAGTTTCATTAAAATTAATTAACAAATTTTAATTTTTAGCTTATTTCAAACGAGTAACCGTTTGTTTTTATAGGAATAACCGGTTATTTTAGTATTTTTTTTTTTTTTTTGTTACGAAATGTAATAAATTTTAGTTTTTAATTTAATTCTAGAAGTTTTTTGGCGATATTTTTATTTTTAGAGAAAAGTAACCATTTTAAAAAATTATGGTTACTTTACGAAAATTATGCAGGTTTGTTTAGAATTTAAACTTTTATTAAAATTAATTAACAAATTTTAATTTTTAGCTTATTTTAAACGAGTAACCGTTTGTTTTTTTGAGTAACCGTTTATTTTTTCAATTTTTTGTTACGAAATGTAATAACTTTTAGTCTTTAATTTAATTCTAGAACTTTTTTGTCGATATTTTTATTTTTAGAGAAAAGTAACCATTTTAAAAAATTATGGTTACTTTTCGAAAATTATGCAGTTTTATTTAGAATTTAAAGTTTCATTAAAATTAGTTAGCAAATTTTAATTTTTAGCTTATTTCAAACGAGTAACCGTTTGTTTTTTTATGAATAACCGATTATTTTAGTAATTTTTTGTTACGAAATGTAATAAATTTTAGTTTTTAATTTAATTCTAGAAGTTTTTTTGCGATATTTGTATTTTTAGAGAAAAGTAACCATTTTAAGAAATTATGGTTACTTTAAAAAAATTAGTAATTTTGGGGAAAATTTAAAGATTTATTGATAAATTGAAAAAAATAAATTTTAAACATAATTTAGACGAGTAATCGCTGTTTTTTTTTTTTTTTTTTTTTTTTTTGTAATAATTTGATTGATTTGATCTTTTTTTCTCTTTAATGTGGGTGTCTCTTTTGTTTTAAGAGAAATTAATTTTAATGTTGTTTCTTTGTTTGGATAATTTTTAATGTAAGATTGCAAATTAAAATCAAATTTTATGTTTTAATTATTTATTTATTTGAAAATCTAACGAAAAGTTAAAGAAAGAAAATATATTTTCATCTTCAAAATATTTGCATGACTGATGTTTATATTTGACTGGTATGTCTTCTGTGTAAGAAAAACATCATGTTTTATTTGATTTCTCCATGAATTTAATTTTCTTTAGTTTTTTTCTTTTTATTGGAATTTAAACAAATAAAAAAATTGTTTAATTTTTTTAACACACAGTTCGTTGGTGTGTTAAAACAATGAATAAATTTTTCAATAGCACATTGCATGTTATAAAAAAAAAATAAATAAATAAATAAACAAGATATTTTTTTGAAATATTTTTTTTTTTCTATATTATATGGATTAAAATTGAAATAAAAATGATTTCAGCAAAATATAAATAAAATTAAAAATTGAGTATGTGATGAACACCCTCTCAGAGATAGAGAAGAATGAAATAAATAAATAAATAAATGAAAAAGGTCATCAGTTGTTAAAATAAAAGGTTATCTTGTTTTATTATGGTTTAAAAAAGTTTTACGAATTGTTCAGAGAATTTTATTTTATATTTAAAATTTTCCTATTAAAAAACATGTCAAAATAACAGAGAATATTTCCTAACATTTTCCATGATAAAATTTGTTTTTGTTTTATTTCACTCTTTAGTAAAGAGAAGTCTGTTCTTAAACATCTCTAGCATGTAAAGTTGTCACTTAAAGTTAACCCAACTTATATAATTTGTTTATTGCTATTTTTTTTTATTTATTATAAATTGACATCATTTTGTTTATAAATTAAACAACAATTTAGTCATCAGTTTTTAGGTCTTTATCTGTTTTTAAGTATAACAATATTTGCTAAAAATAATTTCCATATGACAGCTGTTATTAAGTCAATTGTTAAAGTCTCTCTCTTTTCTTTATTAAAAAAAAAAAATGTATAAAAACAAACTACTTGACTCTTTTTGTAATCAATTTGATTACTTGAAGTTCTTCACATTAGTTTAATTTTTATTATAAGAATTTGCCATAAAAATTCCAGGGAACCTCCATAAATGTTCTTTAGTATTTTTTATTTTAAATTGAACTTCCTCTTTAGCCCTTTAATTACATTTTTTAAATTTGCTATTAAACTGTTATCGTGTGTTTTGCATATATTTTTTTTATTTGAAAACTTAATTTCACTCTATGCATACTAAATTAAAAGGCACTTAATTCCAACTTTTAGGTTTTCCTTATATATATTACCAATGTTGCCAAAACGGCGGTTTTCCCGCTAGATATGGCGATATTTTGTAAACCTCAGCGGGTACTTTCAAAAAAAAAAAAAGCCGTTTTTTCTGACTGCAATATTTTTTAGTTGGCGGTTTCTAGCGACTTTTTTCTTTATTGTAAAAACATGAGTCTGAAATTGAAAAATTCAAACTTTTTTTTACTTCTACAACAAATTTATCTAAAGTATTCAAGTTCTTGTGCGAACAGGAAAAAGGCTCGTATAGACGTAGAGTAAAATTCAGCGATTTAATTGAAAGTGTAGGAGGTTTCTAGCGAGTTTTCAAACACAATCTGGCACAATTGGTACATGGCCTTAAAGTGTTGGCAACACTGCATATTACGTGGTTTTCTGTTTATTATTATTATTATTTTTTTTTTCTTTTTATTTTAAACAAAAATTTCTTTCCAACATAAAAGACAGAAAATAATACTGACATCATCAGGTTTAAATTAAAGGTAATTAGAAAAAATTAAAATAACTGTTAAATAAAAAACTTTATTAAAGCAAAGAAAAGTTATTGGCACTAAAACAAACCAGAAATAATCGATTATTCATGTAAAAAGAAGCGCTTACATGTTTAAAATAAACCTAAAATTTAATTTCGTAATAAAAAAATTAAGCACTTTTAATTTTAAACAAAACTACAATATTTTTAAAAAGTCTCGTTACTTTTTGTTTGAAAAGTGGTTAATTTCCTTTAAAAATAAAAATATCACAAAAAAATTTCCGAAACTATATTTAAAACAAAAATTTATTACTTTAAGTAAAAAAATTTTGCAAAAATAACCGCTTATTAATATAAGAACAAGGGGTTACTCGGTTAAAGTAAGCCTAAAATTAAAAACTATTAAAATATTTTAGTATAATTTTAAATTCTTAACAAAATTATATAATTTTTTAAAAGTAACCATAGTTTTAAAAAATGGTTACTTTTCTTTAAAAATAAAAATTACGTAAAAAAATTAAAAATTATTAAGATATTTTAGTATAATTTTAAATTCTTAACAAAATTATATAATTTTTTAAAAGTAACAATAGTTTTAAAAAATGGTTACTTTTCTATAAAAATAATAATATCGTAAAAAATCGCTAGAATTGTACTTAAAACTAAAATTTATTAATTTTAGTACAAAAAAAATAGTGAAAATAACCGGTTATTCATATAAGCGGTTACTCGTTTAAAATAAGCCCCAAATCGCAAACTACCAAACAAAATTTTAATAGAATTTAAAATTCTAAACAAAATTGCGTAATTTTTCAACAGTAACGATTAGTTCGAAAACCGGTTACTTTTCTTCCATTACAAAAATAGTTCAGAAAAACCTCTGGAATTGTATTAAAAATTAAAATTTATTAATTTTAGTAAAAAAATTCTGTAAAAATAACCGGTTATTCATATAAAAACAAACGGTTACTCGTTTAAAATAAGCTAAAAATTTTAATTTTATAAATAATTTCAACACAACTTTATATTCCAAACAAAACTGCAATATTTTTGAAAAGTAACCATTAGTTTGAAAAGTGGTTTCTTTTCTTTAAATATAAAAATATTGCAAAATAAAGCCTTGTAAAATTTATGAACTCAAGTTGAAAAATTTTGTAAAAAATAATCGATTATTCATAGAAAAACTAACGGTTACTTAGGTAAAATAAGGCTGAAATTATAAATTATTAACAAATTTCAATATAATTTTAAATTCTCAACAAAACGGCAATATTTTTAAAAAGTAACGATTAGTTTGAAAAATGGTTACTTTTCTTTAAACATAAAAATATCGCAAAAAAGCAGTGGAATTAAATTTTAAACTAAATTTTATTATTTCTAGTGATAAAATTTATCATTATTCCTAATAAAACTGCATAATTTTCGAAAAGTAACCATTAATTTTCAAAATGATTACTTCTCTTTAAAACTAAAAATATTACAAAAAAATCTCTGGAATTAAATTAAAAAAAAAATATAATGCTTTTACCATTAATTTTTTGCAAAAATAACCGATTATTCATAAAAAACAAGCGGTTACTCGTTTAAAATTAGCTAAAAGTTTCAAATTCATACATAATTTAAATATAACTTAAAATTCTAAACAAAGCTAAGCAATTTTTTTTAAAGTAAGCATTAGTCTGTAAAAAAAATTTCTAAAATTGTATATAAATTCAAAAATTTATTACCTTTGGTAAAAAATTTTTGCAAAAATAACCGGTTATTCATAGAAAAGCAAGCGGTTACGCGTTTAAAACAAGCTAAAAAATTTAATTTCATACATAACTGCAATATAATTTCAAATTCAAAACAAAACTAAGTAATTTTTCAAAAGTAACGATTGGTTTGTAAAACGGTTACTTTTCTTTAATTACAAAAATATCGCAAAAAAATCTCTGGCATTGCCTTTGAAACTAAAATTTATTACTTTTACCGCTATAATTTTGTAAAAATAACCGGTTATTCATAGAAAACAAGTGGTTACTCGCTTAAAAAGGGCTTAAAATATCAAAGAGTTAAATAAAATCAATAGAACTTTAAATTCTTAAAAAAATTACGCAATTTTTTACAAGTAACGTTTAGTTTAAAAAGTGGTTACTTTCTGGAAAATGTTTAAAAATTCTAGAAAAAAGCATGAAATTCTAACTAGAATAAAAATGAATATAATTCTGACTTACAATTTGTTGAAATGAGTTTCCATTTTCATAAATTTTAATGAGTATTCTTGATAACTAGCGAGTCCTCGTATTAAATTTATTAAATTTTTTTAGTTTTTCTATTAAATTTTTATAATTTCCTGCGATATATCAACAATTAATTGATTTCAAATGTTTTTATATTTAGTTTCTCTAAAAAGTGGTTACTTTTTTAAATATTGAAATATATTTAAGAAACAGAAATTTTTTCTGGAAATATATTTATTGTTAATAAAGTTAATTTTTTACACGAAATAGTGTTGTTGCTTGCTATACGATTATTGTTTATTACTTTTTTAAGAAAATTGTAGATATTTGTACAAATTTTTAATGGTTATTCTAGTAACCATTAGGATTTTTTTTATAAAAAATTAGGTAATTTATTAAAAAATTAATTATTATTTGTTATTTTACATATTTATGAAAATTTAAACTCTATATAAAAAAATTGTATATGGTTACTCGAGTAACCATTAAGCATTTTTATTTACTTTTTATAAAAAATGGGGATTTATTAACGAAATAGTTTATTATATGTGGTGTTAATTTTTGAGGGAAAAGGGGTATATTCATAAAAATGTTCAACGGTTACTTGAGTAACCATTACAAAATTTTTATTATTTTTTTTTTTTAAATTGGGTAATTTATTACCAAATTAATAATTTTGATTTGTTTGACATATTATTTTAGCATTTAAATTCTATATAAAAAAAATTTTATACAGTTACTCGAGTAACCATTAAGAATTCTTATTTATTTTTCATTTTGAAATAGGAATTTATTAATAAAATAGTATATTAAATTAATTTTTGAAGCAAAGAGTTTTTTATTAAAATTTTTAATGGTTACTCGAGTAACCATTAGGTAACTTCATTAATTTTTAGTACAAATGTACAATTTATTAAATTTTTTTATGAAGTACAATTTTTCTAAAGAAATAAAATATGGTTACTCGAGTAACCAATAAGAATTTTTATTTATTTATTTTTTATAATAAAAAATTGTGAATTTATTACTCACATTATTAATTATCGTATTTAGTGTTAATTTTTAAGGTAAGTGTTAGTATTTTATACGAATATGTGTATGTGGTTACTCAAGTAACCATATAAACATTTTTATTATTTTTGGTAAAAAATTAAGTGTTTTAAAAAACAAAACTATTATCATAGTGTTTAGTGTTGATTTTTAAAGTAAATGGTGATTATTTATAGAATTTTGAAATGGTTACTCGAGTAATCGTTAGGAATATTTATTGATTTTTCATACGAAAACTAAAGATTTTTTTGAGATAATTCATTGCTAATACTTTTAGAATTATTTGAAATTACAGTTTATTTAAAGAAAATCAAATGATTTCTTGAGTAACCATTAAATTATTTTATGAAATTTTGATTGAAAAAATTAGAGATTTATTTTAAAGTTGTTTATATTGTTTTATAGAGCTGCTTTTAATAGAAATTTTATTTAATTTAAAGAAATTTAAGTGGTTACTCGAGTAACTATTAAGATTTTTTATGGATATTTGTTATTTTTTGAAAGATAAGGTTTTATTTAATAAGTTTTTGTTTAATATTTTCTATTATTTTCAAGAAATAATGGTTTATTTGAAGTATTTTTGATGAAAAAGGGCAGGGTTTTATGTGTAGAGCTAGAGGCAAGGGAGGAATTATGACAAAATAGTAAAAAAAAGATTACGTAGTTGTCCTTTGAATAAAATAAACTAAAGAAAAAATATTTATACAAAAGTCGTAAAAAATTGAGGCCACTAAAGCGCAGACTCCGAAATTCTTCACACATAATTTAAGGGCCATAAAAAGGCAAATAAAAACGAAACAAAAACTGTTATAAAGAATAAAGTCAAGAGCATGAAATTGGAATTATAATAAAGAATATCTAAATGATTTTTTTATAATTACTAAGAAGTAGTTCAGAAGTTATTTAAAAATACTTACTGGCATTCATTCATTATCTCCTCTTGACTGCGTACTTGTACAGGCGCCAGCGCCTCTACATTTTCCTCATAATTACCAAAACATTTAGTAATTTTCTCATCAAAAGTATTAACCAAATCCTCCAAACTGCCACCAAAAGCTTCACCAAAATTATCCACAGATTCACCGGCTTGCAAAGAGGGTCTGCTTGAATCCAAGGTGGTATCAAATGCTGACATATCCTCCCCCATTAAAGTATTACAATTGGGACTTATAGAACCCGAAAAACCATTCTTGCTAATATGAGCATCTCTTACTGCTTCCTCCAGCATACGTATCTTATTTTCCTGCTGGGCCAAAGGATCTTTTAGGTTCAAATTTAAAGTGTCATTAAGTTGATTTTGATTGGAAATAAAATCACAACCGGCCCAATCATCGGTTTCATCAAGTTTTGCCAGAGGAGCCTCAAATTTAAGCTCGGCCATTTTTGAACCGAGGTCACGCATGGCCTAAACACAACAACAATTAAAACAAATTTTCTTCACCCGCAAAAACAAAAAACAAGTTTTTCAACTCTGTTTTTTATAAAGATTTTTTTCTTTTTAATTTTAGATTTAAATTAAATTATTTATCATTGACTCAATTGTTTATTATTATTTTTGTTTTTATATATTTCACAAATACACACACACTTTAACAACCCCCTTTGGTTTTTGCTATTACTTTATCTCTTTATCTTAAAGAGAGCAGAGAGGGGTGTTTTTTTGGTTTTTATTCTTCCTTTTGTGAATATTTTTTTTCTTAATTTTTGGGGATTTCTTGCTATTTTTCACCTTTAAATGCACTTGTTTTAATTTCGTTTAATAAATCTTTACTTTTTTTAAATTCTCATAAACTTTTTGTTTATTTATAATTAAATTATATTTCTTATATACTGTATTTGTTTTTTATTATTTTTTCTTCACAAAAAAATAATTACATGAAGAAATACACTTTGCTTTTACTTCAATTTATTAATCTTTTTTAGTTAAGCGCTATTGACAACCGTTTAGCTCAAGAGTAAATTAAATACTAAACAAAAATCTACTCATTTGACGAAGAAGAGATAAGAAAAGGAAAATGGCAAATAAAAACAAATGAGATGCCAGATTTCAAATATTAAACAGAAAAAAAAGCTTAAATGATATATTAAAAGAAATTTAACGGGAAAAATAAATTATAAAAAAATTCAAGGGAATTTAAAGAAAAAACAAAGAAATTTTAAGAAATTTACGGGAATTCAAATAAATTCAAAGGGAATAGGGGTAAATTGAAAGAGAATATAAAGAAACTCAAGAGAAATTTAAATAAATTCAAAGGAAAATTAAAAGAAATAAGAAAATTTTAAATTTTTAAGGAAATTATATAACACATTTTAAATAAATAAATAAAAGAATAATTAATTAAATAAAAAATTATAAACATTCTAATGAAAAATACTAAATATTTTAAGAAAACCCTTTCCGATTATTTTTTTTCTAAAAATCACAATTTTGCACATAAAAACAAGCTGGCATCCATTTAAAACTTGCCGAAAATTAAAATTTGTAGCAAACTATATAATTTTAAAAAAGTAACCAATAAATTGTTAACGGTTACTTTTCTTTAAATACCAAAATATAATAAAATTTAAGAAAATGTGATTAGAATTAAAATTGATACCATTCTACAACATTTTTCCGGAGAAATAACCGATTATTCCTATAAAAACAAGCGGGTATTCATATAAAATATGCTTAAAAGTAAAGTTAATGAAATAAATTTAGTTTAACTTTTGATTTTTGACAAAACTGTATATTTTTCAAAAAATTACCATTAAATTTTTAACGGTTACTTTTATCTAAAAACCAAAATAAAATGAAAAGGGTAAGAAAATGTTATTAGAATTATAATTTATATCATCCTATAGGATTTTTTCAAAAATAACCGATTACTCGTATAAAAACAATATGATGAAAAAAGCAAGCAAATGTTATTGAAATTTAAATTTATTACATCTCCCATTAACTTTATTGTAAAATATACGGTTATTTTATTTTATTTGTTAAATAAACCTTGAATTTCAAAACTAAACTGTATAATCTTTAAAAGTAATAAAATTTATTACATCTCCCATGAATTTTTCTCAAAAATAATGGGTTATTTCTAGTCTATAGTCTAGTATATAGTCTAGTCTAGTCTACAGTCTAGTCTATTGTATATTCTTCTTTTCATTAGGCAGGTGGAAATCTTTCATAAGATTCCCATGATTATATATTAATCATGAGATATGTCGGATTCATACCGACTAAAACCACCTCCTTCATCATTCAGCAACCCTGCTGAACTGTCTACGAAGATATTTCATCGCAGGGCAGGAGAGCCTTATTTAGGCTACGTCTGGTGTCTGAGATTACTTCAACTTCTCTTCCGTTCTAAGTTTTTCGTGGATACTTTTAATCATTGAGGATATTGCATCAAATCAATATCAAATATATTTTGCGGATTCAGTTGGTTCCCAAGGACTTCTTCTGCTTTCTATCTATCGTGGCGAAAGCGTGCCTAGTTGAACACGACATGTTCTTGATCTTCTTCTTGGGTTGGGCAGCCAGGGCAATAAGGGGAGATGTCTAACCCGAATCTGTACAGGTAACTTCGGTATAATCCGTGGCCTGAAAGAAACTGCGTTAAGTAGTAATTTACTTTTCTATGTCGTCTGTTAACCCACACATCTATTCGCGGGATGGTCTACCTTCCTTTGCGGCTTTCTTCCCACCTGCTCTGCTATTGTCTTATAGAAGCTTCTTTTTAAAATTCAGGTACACGAGTGTCTAGTTGATTTAGATCTCTTTTAATTTCATCCAAGCGTTTGGCTTCGTCAGCCAAGATATCTACAGGAATCATTCAAACTATGACATGGACCGCTTCATCGAATGTCGTTCGAAAAGAGCAGCATACCCGTAGGACTGATAGCCTGTACACAGATTTTAGTCTCCACGCTGCGGTCTTTACTTTCAGAGCTACTGACCATATGGGAGCAGCGTAAAGTATAACTAAGCTAACCACCATGGATATAATCTTCCTTTTGGATGGCATCGTTCCACCTACATTCGGTATCATTCTTTCAAGAGCGTCTCTAATATTTGCAGACTAGCAGAACACTCCATGTGTGTCCTGAAGTTAAGTCTGGCATCTATGACAACTCCCAAATATTTGAGATGGGATTTGGATGTCACCTGGTGTTCTCCAACTGTTATTCTCATCATCTCGCTTTTACGCCTGCTTGTAACTAATACAATCTCCATTTTATGTTCGGCAAATTCCAACCCCACACTTTTCATCCAGTTTCTAATAGTCCATACTACTTTATTCGAGATTAGCTTCACTTTATCCATATGTCTTGCTGAAACTGTAACTGCTATGTCATCTGCAAAATCTATAATGTTCGCGTATTCTAGAATGTTAAGCTCTAGAACATCGTTGTACATTATATTCCACAATAGTGGACCAAGCACAGATCCTTGTGGAACTCTGGCAGTGACATTATATGTTACGACACCTTCGTCGGTGTGGTAACAGAGCTTTTATGCCGATTCTGTTTAGCTTTTGAATTATTATTGCCCAGTTCGCAGAGTTAAACGCGTTCCTACTTGCTGTATCTACTACCATACGACAGACGATCTAGCTTTTCGAAATCCAAACTGCCGATTCGACAGATCATTTCTTTCCTCTACAATGGGTAGCAAACGACTTTATATGATTTTCTCTAAAATGTTCCCTTTCATGTCGAGTAGACATATATCGCCTTGTGGTTTATTGGGTTTCGGAATTAGCACTATATTTTGCCTTTTCCCAAAATTTAGAAATACTCCTTTAGGCATTCATTAAATACATCCATGAACGATTTCGTTCCTCTTCTAACTGCCAACTTAAGCGCCTTGTTTGGAATTCCATCAGATCCTGGAGTTTTGTTTTCTCCAATTTTCTCTGTTATCTGAAGTAGCTCCTCTTCTGTCACCAACGCTATGGATTCTATTGGGTTCATTCTTGTCAACGTACTTATATTGCTTCCATGTTCCGGGAACAGAGTTTTGATTATATTCCCAAGTATGATGGGACAACTTGAGTATGGGGATTTTTTGCCCTGTACGCATTTCCCCAAGGATCATTATTTGCTTCTAGACATATATTTTTGAAGCTATTTTTATTGCTTCTTGAAACTCACGTATTTCGATTTCTAATTCGCGACACATTTCTTCGAATTCAGTTCGGCTCTTAAGACATTTGGTTCGTCTTCTAGCTCTTATACACAGTGCGTGGAGGTTGTTGATTTCCGAGTTCCACCAGTAATTTGGGGGACAGTTCCTCGTGATTCTTCGTTTTGGCATCTCGATATCATTTGATTCACTTTTTCCGATGCTTTACCACTCAGTTTAAAGTTGTTTAAAAATTCCAGTCTAAATGCTTCTTTATCAAGTCTTTTAGAGGCCCAACTAATATATTTTGGTGCATCTTCTTCAAAAGAAAGGTGTCTACTACGCAAGCTATGAACTGCAAATATAATAGCTTGATGGTCACTGTGAGTGTATTGTTCGCTGACTCTCCAATTCATATCCCTTGCCAAGGAACTACTCATGAACGTTAGATCCGCGACAGTACTTCTTTCTCCAGTAGAGAATGTTGGGGTGTTTCTACTATTTTCTAACTCTAGGTTATGCCTAGAAATCGCTTCGAGTATAATACGTCCTCTAGTATTTGTTTTTCGGCTACCCCAATCAACAGTACATGCATTGAAGTCTACTGTTATAATTTTTGGATTATGATTATCTGAGTCTCTTAACAGATTATCCAACATTTTTTAAAACTCTTCAATTGTTGCACTAGGAGGGGCATAACAACTGTATATATGAATACCACCAACTTTGACTCTTCAAAATCCGTCTTTTGTGTGCTCGGATATTTCTTCTATTCCTTTGTTACCGCATGCCCAGACTGCAGTTTTACCTGTTAAATCTTTCACGCAAAGTTTGTGAAAGCAAGTCTTCTACCGCCTGACAATCTCATTTCTGCGATTTACTAAGAGCCCGCCTAAAAGCAGGACATCTTCCGCTCCCTGCTACGTGGTTTGTATCCGCGTTTTCCACTGCTTTGCACAACATACAATTTAGACCTAGTCTAGTCTATAGGCTAGTCTAGTCTATAGTCTTGTCTAAAGTCTAGTCTGTTCTTTAGCCGAGCTTCAATTTTGATAAAACCTTTCATAAATTTAGCATCTTCAAAATTTTTTTTTTAATCTTTTATTATTCTTTCGATAAAATTTAAAAACATTTAATTCATTATTTTCTTAAGCTTTATCAATTTTGCTCAATAAACTACCAAAATCTAATCTTTCTTGACATATAAAACCATATTTGCGATCACATCTTATATCATTCCATTGATCGGTGCCATGAAAACCAATATGAATACATCTCTCATTAAGTTTCTTATAATTATTTGGTTCACTCTCTTCCCAATTTGTATAAGTGAGAGGTTTACGTTCTTTGAAAGTGATCCAGTTAAATTCATGCTGCTTATCAAGATCATTAGCAGCTAAATAGAAACGTGGAATGGGTTTGGCTGAAAAGAGAAAAAAAAAAGAATAAAATTTAATTTTTTTCAAGTTTTGATTTTTTTTTCTTTTCTTACAGGTAAATGCTTTTCTTAATAAATCCTTGATCTCATTTGATTTTTCTTCAGAGTCTATGATTAATAAATCCATATCTTTTTTATTGCATTCATCGAAAGCCTCTTGCCATGTGAACTACATATTTGAAAAAGGAAAATTTTATATAAAAATCTGTTCTTTATTTATTATTTTAGTTTTTTAGAAGAATTTCTTACCTTTTGTGCCGGCTGTATATAGTATTCATTATTTTCGGATGATTTAAAGACTTCTGCAGAATTTACTAAACTGCGGCAGAAAAAAATGGTGATTATAATGAGCTGCGAGTGTCGTTTCATGTTGCTTGTAGAGGAAATACTGAGAATTAAGAAAAAATAAATTCAATTTCATAAATTTTTTTTTTTAAGACCTTAAAACGGTTGCAAAATATAATCGCATTAAAAAAAGGAAAAAACTTAGATAAAAAGTTTTTTATTTTCAATAAGAAATAAAAACAAGAGCAAGTTTAAGGAAATAAGGCCTTGAAAGTGACTTAAAAGTACCCTATTTAGGGTTAAAGAAAATTTCAAATTTATGATATTTAAAAATTAATTTTAATAAAAATTTAAAAGAAATGATTAGAGCTTTTACTTAAATTTTAATTGTGGCCAGTTAAGGACATTAAGTATGAAACATGTTTAAAGATTAACCTCCCTAGGGTTAAAGAAAATGTATAACTTATAATATTTAAAATTTGATTTTATTATATACAAAAAATTATTAGTTTATATCATTTCAATTCTAATTGTGACATATTAAGGAAATTAAGCCTGTAAAATGACTAGAGGTTAAGCTCTCCAGGGTTAACAAAAATTTAATTTTTCGTTATAAATTAAAAATAATAAATTAAAATTTTTATTTAATTGAATTTTTATTTAATTTTAATTACATTATATTTTAGTTTTATTTAATTTATTTGTCTTATAATAAATTCTTTTAATACTATTATCATCATTTTTATTATAGGGTGTTTGATTTTATAAAAAGGAAGTAATTGTGGTGTTTATCTTAAAAAATATTTTATGTAGTGCAAAAACAAAATAAATAAAATAAAAAGCAAAAGTTACAGAAATTTTAGGTTTAAAAACTAAACAGCATTGACCTACAATAATTATCGCTTATTTTTGATATAATTAATAAAATAAGTCAAAATTTAAGAATTTATTTAAATTAAAAAGGCATTTCATAATCAAGGCATTAGAAATATTTAATTAGCACTAATTAGTACTAAGTATCCAAAGCCATTTTTGATGAAAATTAAATTTCGTATATCGTAGATAAGCTGGTATTTTTTTATAACTTTTCAAGAGGAAAGGTAAATAACTCATTTTTTTGTTTGAGTCATTCAAAATTACATATTAATAATTTTTATGTATATATCATCAGACTAAATAGATCTAGTTGACTTTCATAAAATAGCGGCAATATAAAATGAATGTTATTTTTATTAATTTCTTTTCAATTTAAAATTTATTAAAAAAAAAGCGTAGAAAATAGTCGATTTGACGATTTTTTTTTTATCTAACAACTATGTTCAGGACATTCGATTTAACAAGCATTTTCTATGAAATGCATGTAAATTCAATATGTTTGTTTGCCACCATTTGACGCAAAACTTTCTTTCACTAAAAGGTTGGTGGATTTACTTATTATTTGTATGTTAATAACTTGGCACCACTTTTCTCTCTATTTTAACGCTTTTTTCGTGATACTCCCATATGGCAGCTTTTTTCTTAATCTCACCATTTGGCATCTCCTTCTATACTTCAAAAAAGCAAAAAGATTAGACTGCAGAGACTGCGGCAACCAATTGAATTGAGCCGCCGATTATTTTTAAAAGCCGCTGCTATCATGACTTTTCGTCTTTTTTCAATCGATTTTTCTTATTTTTGAATATTTTCAACTTTTTTCGATTTTATACGATATTTTCGACTCTTTTGAATTGTTCGTCTTGTTCAATTTTTTTTGACAATTTTCCACTATTTTAGACTTTTTCCGACATCTCAACTATTTCAATTTTTCCCGAATATTTTCGACTACTTGGTAACAAGAATGTCGATTTCTCAACAATTTTCAAATCAAAAAGTCGATTGTTCGAAAGCCGATTTGATGAACCCTAGTAATTGGGGATAAAATAAGCAGCGGCAGAAACTTATCAAATAATAACTCGATTGCGACTTATAATCGCTTTACCTTTAACTTATACAAATACTATAACTAACAGTAAAGTTTATATGCTACTTATTATAACTTAGTTGTATTATTAACAGTCACACTTTTAATAATAATTAACACGTTGATAGTAAAACTAGAGCTTTTAGTCATCATTAATACAACCCAACTTTTATTCACAACTTCAAAACATTTTATAAGTAATACCAAAATTTGTATAATCAACCTTCTAAGAAATACTTATATTTTATAATCAAACTAACAGTCTTCGCCACTCCCTTACACATAAAGGGACAAGAACCTACATTTGGGAACCGTTGCTCTATAAGACGACGCAAAAACAAGGAAATAAAAAGTTCTTGTTAATTTTTCCGTCGGCCAATTGCCGATTTTGAAACGCCGCGGAAAATTTTAAAATAGCCGCCGCCGTTAAAATTGTTTGGCGTAGGTCTCTGCTAGACGGGGTAACAAAAAAAAGAAGTGCATTTCGTGTGTGTTTTTCTTATATTTTTAATAGAATTTTATTGGAAATCTAAAGAAAAAATTTTAAATAATTAAAAGAGTTAATAAGAAAAGTGTAAAGAAATAAAATTGAAAAGTAAAAATGTGAAAAATAAAAAACCAAAAGAAAATCTAAGAGCCCGTGAGGAGAAAAAGTTTTTTACAGCTACATGAGCATTAACAAAAACAACAAACAGCATAAGTTTTTGTAAGAGTTTGTGTAAAAGTGTGTGTTGTGTTTTTAGACATTTAAGAGAAGAGAGATATAAAAAGATTTTTTTCAAAGGTGAAGAAATCCACAAAAAAAATTAATGTTTGTCAGTAAAGAAAAAAAAGCAAATTAATTAAAATGAAGCAATAATTATTGGAAAAAAAAGGAAAAAGTTATTTAAATAAAATAACAAATGTACGTAAGATATTGTGAAAATTTATAAGAAAAAAAATTGCAGGAAATTTTCAACCAGAAAAAAGAAGTGACGTCAAAAATTTAAAAAGAAATAAAAAAGAATTTTTCTTTAAATTAATGGAGGTGTATTAAATTTATAAAAATTATAAAAGAAATTATTAGTATTATTATACAAAATCTTTAAAATGACCGATTGTTTGGATTCATTGCTGACCAGCATGGTCAATACTTTTAACTCCGATTGCCCCTCCAATGCTGAAGTGGATCTAACTGATGATAAGACTTTGAAATGGCGAAATTTGTCAAAGAATCAATTTGCGGCCAAAGATAAAGATAAGAAAACTGGTGTCAAATCAATGACAACAGCAAAAACAACGGCAGAATTAGAAGCAGCGAAGGGTGAGGAGGAGAAGGTAAAAGATTTGAAATCCCAACAAACTGAGACTAAAAAAGTAAAAAAAGAGTTAGAAAATGATCGTCAGGCTGGAGAAAGGGGAGATGAAGAAGCTAAAAGGGAAGAAAATTTGTCTGTTAATGACAAACATATAGAAGAAACATTTAAGGAGCTAATGGCTGAGGACGAGTTGCAAGAACTTAATACAGCAAATGAACCTGAGAAAAATTCTCCTGAAGAGAATAATCCAAACACAAAGTCCGAACCATTTATAAAATGTAATAAAGAAAAGGAAATACTAGAAAATGTTAATATTAACAATAACAACAATAATAATAATAGTGACAAAACGAATCAAAATCAAGGTCAGCCAGTTTCTACACAAACAGCAGCAAACAGCTATTCAATAACAACAACAATAACAACTAATAATCAAACACAACAGCAACAACAAGAAGAGCAATTAATTATTATAAATATAAATAAAACAGAATTATCATCAATAAAAATTGAAAATCCAGAAAATAAAAAACCATCGGAAAAGCAAACACCCACAAATCAACAAGAAGAAGAAAACTCTTCATGCTCCCCATCAACTACAACAACAATTGAAAAATCTCTTCCTTCTACTAATCTTAATCTAAAATCCAAATCAACTAAAACACTTGTTGTCCCAACAAAAAATCAAACACCAACACAAATCCCCAACATAAATAAACAAACGGAAAATTCTTCTTCAACAATAATAACAACGCAAAAACAAAACACCGCACTTGAAAAAGCAAAACAAGAACAACAAACAGCATCCAATTCAACATCTAACACCCTTAATCAAAAACAAAAAGAAGAAATACACCCACAACAGCAACAACAAGAAAATCAACAAAAACACGATGGTGATAAACACACGACTTCGTCTACTATAAAAAACAATAAACTTACCTCCATCACCCTCACCAAAACTAACACCACCCCACTTTCAACTACAGTAACGAACAAAACCATAAGTAATGAAAACAACAACAAAAATAATAATGAAAAAGAGAACGAAAATAATACTAAAGCAATCATAAATAATAACGGTGCTTCAAGTACAACAACAAAGGTGAATAATGAGTGTGCTAATAAAGGGGATGTTATTACTAATATAGAAAATATAAGGCAAGAGATAGTTAATAATTTTAATAATAACAACAACAATATGTCGACTATAGTTACTACTACTACTACAACAACAACTACTATTGCTAACAAAAATAATAATGATAATCAAGTAGAGGAGGAGAAAGCTAATAATGAAAATAAAGGTGTTAAAAATGTGAGTATAATATAATAATATGATTATTTTATAAGAGTATAAGGTAAAAGAGAAAAAGAGAAAGAAAGAAAAATAAAAGAGAAATTAAGAAAGGGGAAATGTTGGAGTAATTATTTCTTTAACATAATAAATAAATTATTTAATAAAAAATTTTATACAAAAAAAAATTGTAATTAAAATAAAATTTCTAATTGTTATAAATTTGCAGCAAATATAAATTTTATGGTAAATTAAATAATAATTACAACAGTTTTAGTAAATACATTTCATATCAGCTATATATTGTAAAAATGTTATATTTTAATAATTTTTACAACAGATCTTTATAATTTTTATACAATTTATAACTGTTATAATTTTATAACTTATAATTTTAAAACTGTTATAAATTTTATAACTGGTATAAATTTTATAATTGTTATAAATTTTATAAAGGATATAATTTGAAACTGCAATAAATTCTATAACATAATTTTATTACTGTTGAATTTTTTGACTTTTACAACTTTATAACTGTTATATAAGTCACCGGGCCCAGATGGCATTTTTACAGCCATGTTACAGAATGGCAATGATAGGGTCATCTCACTACTCGTGGAGGTATTTAGCAAATGCCTCAAAGTGAGAGATGGAGAGGCAAGGGTAATTTTCATACGAGTAAGACGACTCGCTCAAAGCCCAAGGACTATAGACCGATCAGTCTATCGTCATTTCTACTTAAGGCAATAAAAAGACTGATCGATCTGAATTTAAGAAGGTCACCAGCGACGCTCGTCATGCCTATCATAAGGGTAAGTCTGTTGAGAGTGCTCTGCGTGATATTGTGGGTTTTATTGAACGGGGTCTGTTGCATAAGGAATACACCTTGGCAGTTTTCCTTCATATAGAAGGAGCCTTTAACAACATTAGGATAGAGACGATTAAGGAATCACTCGCTTCGTTAGGTATTAGTGAAATCTTTATCAATTCAAACATGGGAGAAACTTGCATAAGGAAGCTCGTGACAGGGGCCACTCCGCAAGGGGGGGTTCTCTCTCCAATATTGTGGCTTTTGGCAATGAATGTCATACTGAGACAGTTCGATGACATGGGAAGGAAGAATGTAGCCTACACTGACGACGTGGAAGTGTTGGTCTCGGGTAAATTTCTACCCACGATCAGCGAGGTCATGTAATATGGGCAGCGAGAGCTTTTCCATTGGGCAAGCAGTAATGGATTGGTGGTCAACCCTGAAAAGACTGAACTAGTTTTGTTTACCAGGAGATATAAGGTTGAGACATTTAGTCTACCGGTATTGAATGGGACAGAACTCAGATTGTCAAGGTAGGCCAAGTACCTCGATATCTACTTGGACAGAAAATTGTCTTGGAGGAGAAATACTCAGGAAAGGGCCAGGAAGGGGCTTAATGTCTACTCCATAGTTATTTAGACTGAAAGAATTGGGATTAACAGGGAGCTTCACTGCGGGGCATGTTACGAAGTCAAATTTGATAATCGAACATTATCCTTTTATAACCGCTATAATTTTTATGTTATAATTTGAAATGTTATATCAGTTATAAATTGTATAGATTTTATAACTGTTATAAGTTTATAAATTGTATAGATGTTATAACTGTTATAATTTTATAACTTGAAATTTAGTGACTTATAATTATAAAATTGTTATTGTATTATTTTATAACTTTTGTATATTTTATAATTGTTATAAATTTTATAATTTAGTTATGATGGTAGCTTGTCACCATCAACAGCTCATTAAAGACAACATTCTTCTGATGACACCAAATATAGAGCATATATTTGGCGCCATTGATCGACACACTTTTGTGTCGATTTCCAGGTTGCCCGATTTGGTTTGGAATATTATAATGGAACTACTTTTCTTCGCCCTAAACAAATCAATGCATAAACGTCTTCGCTTTATAACGCAGAAGCAGCATTTCCTCTTTGCTTTATTTCGTGTGGCACCAAATTTACATACTTTTGGATAATTTCATGTATTTTTTATGTTTGGAAATTATTGCCTGATCTACGCCCAACGATTCTACAAAAACTTGCCGTTTTTCACAAGTTTTGATTGAGCAAAGCCTCCAACTCTTCAATTTCAAACTTCAAATGATGTAATGAATACATACACCCAATATTATGATTCGTTTTTTTTGTCATATGCTATTTTTTGTAATATTACCTATATCACTATAGTGGCCTAATAATATTGGTCTAAGAATTTCAGCTAAGAATCTATTTAATGATATCTATTTAATGATATCTGTTTATCCATGCAAATATAAAAGTACTACAAAATTTCAGTTTTCATGATAATTTTACGAAGTTTTGTACATAAGTTTCTTATAATCCAGGTATTAACTCTAATCAAACTGGCTGAAAACGGTACATTATTTTACTTAGCTGCCATACACATGTCTTTTAACCCTGAAGCTCATAAATCTTTGAAATATAAACATATTTCTATGGAATTCATAAAATAAAATTGTTGGCAAAACAACCTGTGAAATTTTGGTAGGATCGTTTTCTCCTCAAAGTCATCAAACGCGCAAAAATATCTAGAAGTAGGATTCAATATACTTCAAGTCATATGAAGAACGGATGGACAGACATGATTATATTGATTTCACAACTTGTGAGGATCTGGAATATATTCATATATCTAATATATGATGTACCTGAAAAATATTTTAGATATTTATATTATAGATATATATGATTTATACTTTTAGTGGAAAAATATTTATTTTACTTGACTTAAATTTATTTTAATTAAAAATTTTAATAAAATTCTTGTTTTTTCCCCTTAAGGAGTCTCTTGAAGTTTCTTCTACCTTAAGCCCCCAAGAAAGTCTATCAAAATCTTTGCTAGATTACGTAGATTTACCCATTCAAAAATCTCAAGAAGAAGGTCCCAACCTAAAAACAGATGATAATAATAAATCAGCAGCTGATAAACAACAGCAACTAACACCTACAACCCAGCAACATTCTTCTAAACGTGGCAGAGGTAGAACAAAAAAATATTCAGCTAACGATAATGATAACACTACTAATGAATTACCAAACAATGAACGTCATAGTTCCCCCATAAACAATGAACGTAAATTAACACGTAAACGTAAAAATCCTGCAGAGGAAGATATGGAAATAGGTTCACTTGCCAGTAAAACAGAACATGATGAAGAGAGTAAACGTACAAGACGTAGTGAACGTTTATGTAATCGTATGGATGGTTTTAAAATATTTGAAGAAGATAAGGAGGCAGAAGATAATGATTCGCCTACCAGGAAATCATTGAAATTTACACAAGAAGAGAAAACTCCACCTAAGAAAAGAGGTCGAAAAGCAAAGGCACAAACGGACATGGAAAAAGGACAATACGATAATGATTTAGTAGTCGGAACAATAGCAGGAGCTAATAGCAAAAAGCAGGTAAATGAAGCAGCCGTCATAGTGCCTAAAAGATCACAGAGGAGGATAAAACCCACTACAAAGATTTTGGAAAATGATGAATTACGTTATGAGTTTGAGACTAAAAATATAGTAAGAATGACAGCACAAAATTGGAATGCTGAAGAGCAACAACAACAACAGCAACAACAAAAAGATTCAATAACTCCAACTCATCAAATTGTTACACAAAATGAGGCAACAACGGCCACAAATTCCAAACAAAAAAGTGAAAAATCAGAGAATAGTAATGACAGCCATCCTACGGGTACAAGTAATATAAAAAAGAAGCTTTTCCCCTGCCCAGATATCAAGAAATTCTTGCAGGAAATCAAACTGGGAAAATGGAATTTAAATCGTTCTCCCGAGGATAATAAAAAGTTAAGTAAGAAACAGCAGCGTAAACTGAATAAGCAAAAAGATAAATATTTTGAAAAAATGGGTTTAAGACGGAATGTGAGTAATGACTCTAGTGATAATGATAGTTTAAGTGATAATGCAGAATTTGTACCTACCACACGAGTACAAGTGGGAAAACCCAGTGTAACTTTAAGAGGACGAAAAGATACCAATACTAACACCCAACAACCATTGGCTCAAGCAGCAGCTTCAACTGCACAAAAATCTGTAACCTCTTCTTCAACTCCTCCCCAAACCAGAAGAACACAAAGACAAAAAACTGCTGCTATAAATAATGATAAAGTAGTGGAATTGAAATCTTTAAATGCCTCAGTAGTGGCACAAAATATCTCTGGCAATACAGATTTGAATTCATCTCCCACAGCACAAAATTGTGCAACAAATTCTGCTTCAAATTCCTCTTCAGTCTTAGCGCCTACTCCAACCACTGAACCTTTAAGCAAGTCAACTTTAGATTGTTTATGTCAAAGTACCTCAAACTATTGTACACCCATGATTAAGGAAACACAATATTGTTGGGCTATCGATAATATAGATGAGGAAAAAGTGGGCTGTTCCAATCAGTTAACAGGAGAAGTATTAAATCTTTTTAGAGCCAGTCAAAGATCGGTGTATATGGTTTTATGTGAGGACCATCAAAAGAGATTAAAGGCTCACAACTCTTGTCCATCTTGTGGCATATTTTGTACCCAGGTAGGTTCCTTAAATTAAACTCCTTTCTATACATTTTTATTTATTTCAATTCCTTTTCAGGGTAAATTTATTTTATGCAAACAAAAACATTTCTTTCATGCCAACTGTGCCCAACGCATAGTGGTTAGTTCAAAATATGATCCTCAACAACCTGCCTCGAAAAATTCTACACGCACTTTGGTTTTAAGATGTCCCCATTGTGGTTTGGATACTCCAGAACGTACCTCGACTATTACCATGAAGACCCAAACTGTACCCATATTTCAGGCCACACAAAAACCCCTCCCACAAACCTCGCTTTCTGTTATCAATAACCCCAACTCCTCGCTTAATCCTCTGGCCACAATAGCAAATTCTAGCTGTTCTACTAGCATTATTAGACCTTATGTCAATATCAATTATGATAAACTTATACCCGAATCTGTTATGAATGTGGTAAATGCCAGAGGACGTACTTTGCGTTCTCAAAATCATACTAGCGAGTTTACCACAAAGGATATGTATTATGCAGTGAAAAATGATGATTTGGAAAGAGTAGCAGAGATATTGGGTAAGGTCTACTTTTGGGAAATTTAAAGTGGAATAATTTATTTTAATTTAAATTTTTTCAGCCTCTAATTATGATGTTACCACTTGTATGCGTGAATTTTATCATGGCACCTGTTTGCATTTGGTGGCTCATTATGGTACTATACAAATGGCCTATTTGTTATTGAGTCAAGGTGTAGGCACCGATTTCGTTAATATGATGGATCGTGAGCTACGTACGGCAATAATGTGTGCGGTGAAAGAGGAGAAATGTAATCTGGTTAATTTGTTTATACAAAATCGTGCGGATTTGGCGTTGAGGGTGAGTTTGGACAAATAGAAATAAAAGAGAAATGAAATAATTTTGAAGCAGAGCTTAATTGAAACATAATTAACCTACAACTGAACTATAGACTAGACTATAGACTAGACTATAGACTAGACTATAGACTAGACTATAGACTAGACTATAGACTAGACTATAGACTAGACTATAGACTAGACTATAGACTAGACTATAGACTAGACTATAGACTAGACTATAGACTAGACTATAGACTAGACTATAGACTAGACTATAGACTAGACTATAGACTAGACTATAGACTAGACTATAGACTAGACTATAGACTAGACTATAGACTAGACTATAGACTAGACTATAGACTAGACTATAGACTAGACTATAGACTAGACTATAGACTAGACTATAGACTAGACTATAGACTAGACTATAGACTAGACTATAGACTAGACTATAGACTAGACTATAGACTAGACTATAGACTAGACTATAGACTAGACTATAGACTAGACTATAGACTAGACTATAGACTAGACTATAGACTAGACTATAGACTAGACTATAGACTATACTATAGACTATACTATAGACTAGACTATAGACTATACTATAGACTAGACTATAGACTAGACTATAGACTAGACTATAGACTAGACTATAGACTAGACTATAGACTAGACTATAGACTAGACTATAGACTAGACTATAGACTAGACTATAGACTAGACTATAGACTAGACTATAGACTAGACTATAGACTAGACTATAGACTAGACTATAGACTAGACTATAGACTAGACTATAGACTAGACTATAGACTAGACTATAGACTAGACTATAGACTAGACTATAGACTAGACTATAGACTAGACTATAGACTAGACTATAGACTAGACTATAGACTAGACTATAGACTAGACTATAGACTAGACTATAGACTAGACTATAGACTAGACTATAGACTAGACTATAGACTAGACTATAGACTAGACTATAGACTAGACTATAGACTAGACTATAGACTAGACTATAGACTAGACTATAGACTAGACTATAGACTAGACTATAGACTAGACTATAGACTAGACTATAGACTAGACTATAGACTAGACTATAGACTAGACTATAGACTAGACTATAGACTAGACTATAGACTAGACTATAGACTAGACTATAGACTAGACTATAGACTAGACTATAGACTAGACTATAGACTAGACTATAGACTAGACTATAGACTAGACTATAGACTAGACTATAGACTAGACTATAGACTAGACTATAGACTAGACTATAGACTAGACTATAGACTAGACTATAGACTAGACTATAGACTAGACTATAGACTAGACTATAGACTAGACTATAGACTAGACTATAGACTAGACTATAGACTAGACTATAGACTAGACTATAGACTAGACTATAGACTAGACTATAGACTAGACTATAGACTAGACTATAGACTAGACTATAGACTAGACTATAGACTAGACTATAGACTAGACTATAGACTAGACTATAGACTAGACTATAGACTAGACTATAGACTAGACTATAGACTAGACTATAGACTAGACTATAGACTAGACTATAGACTAGACTATAGACTAGACTATAGACTAGACTATAGACTAGACTATAGACTAGACTATAGACTAGACTATAGACTAGACTATAGACTAGACTATAGACTAGACTATAGACTAGACTATAGACTAGACTATAGACTAGACTATAGACTAGACTATAGACTAGACTATAGACTAGACTATAGACTAGACTATAGACTAGACTATAGACTAGACTATAGACTAGACTATAGACTAGACTATAGACTAGACTATAGACTAGACTATAGACTAGACTATAGACTAGACTATAGACTAGACTATAGACTACCATATAGACTAGACTATAGACTACCATATAGACTAGACTATAGACTAGACTATAGACTACCATATAGACTAGACTATAGACTACCATATAGACTAGACTATAGACTACCATATAGACTAGACTATAGACTACCATATAGACTAGACTATAGACTAGACTATAGACTATACTATAGACTACCATATAGACTAGACTATAGACTAGACTATAGACTAGACTATAGACTAGACTATAGACTATACTATAGACTACCATATAGACTAGACTATAGACTAGACTATAGACTAGACTATAGACTAGACTATAGACTAGACTATAGACTATACTATAGACTATGCTATAGATTATACTATAGACCAGACTATAGACTAGACTATAGTCTAGACTATAGACTAGACTATAGACTGGACTATAGACTGGACTATAGACTGGACTATAGACTGGACTATAGACTGGACTATAGACTGGACTATAGACTGGACTATAGACTAGACTATAGACTGGACTATAGACTGGACTATAGACTGGACTATAGACTGGACTATAGACTGGACTATAGACTGGACTATAGACTGGACTATAGACTGGACTATAGACTGGACTATAGACTGGACTATAGACTGGACTATAGACTAGACTATAGACTAAACTATAGACTAGACTATAGACTAGACTATAGATTAGACTATAGACTGGACTATAGACTAGACTATAGAATAGACTATAGACTAGACTATAGACTAGACTATAGACTATACTATAGACTAGACTATAGACTATACTATAGACTAGACTATAGACTATACTATAGACTAGACTATAGACTATACTATAGACTATACTATAGACTATACTATAGACTATACTATAGACTATACTATAGACTATACTATAGACTAGAATATAGGCTAGACTATAGACTAAATCATAGACTAGACTATCTAGTCCTCAGACCATAGATCCTTAATTGAAATAGAACTCAACTAGAACTGAATTAGAACTGATTTACAACTGAATTGGAATTGAATTGAACTAATGAATTTAAACTAATTTGGGATCAGCTAAAAAGGCTTTTTATTACATTTAATTTGGTTTTTGCTTTTGATTTTCTTGTTTTTTATTTTAGGGTCCCGATGGTCATACAGTACTACACATTGCCGCACGTACGGGTAATTTGGAAATTCTCAAACTAATCGTTCATAGTTATAAGGCCAGTAAAGATGTGTCACAATTTTTAAGTTTTATTAATGCCCAAGATGATGGCGGTTGGACGGCCATGGTATGGGCAGCAGAATTGGGTCATACGGAAATAGTAAGGTAAGGAAACAATCTCGTTGTATAAAAAATCATCAAATTTACTCAATTTTAAAACTTACTTTTTAGCTTACTATTACAACAAGGTGCTGATCCTAATATCTGCGATAATGACAACAATACCGTATTACATTGGGCGGTATTACAGAATCATGATTTAGACACTATAACAGTATTATTAAAAGCGGGAATTAATTGTAATATACAAAATGTAGAAGGAGAAACGCCATTGTAAGTTAAAATTCATGAAAAAATGTATAATTGATTTAATTCTCATTTTCCTTCTTATATACTAGACACATTGCTTGCCGTTTGTCTAGCAAAAAACTTTGCCTTCTACTCATTTTCAATGGTGCCGATTTAATGATACGTAATCGTTCTGATGAACTACCCTATGACTGTATACAAGATGAGCATTCAGATTGTGCTCGTCATGTTGGTTTCCAAATGGAAATGCATGCTTTACATCGTCGACGTTCAAATATTGTTTGTGGTGATATTAGTAATGGTAGAGAATTGTGTCCTATACAAGCTTTACGTAATGAAAATAATGTTGCCCCCGTCGAGGAATCGGATCAATTAATGTTACCCGATTTTCGTTATATAACTGATACTATAATCTTGCAGAATTCAGTACAAATTGATCATAGAGTATCACAAATGCGTATTTGTAATTGTGCAGATGGGTGAGACGGAAAAAATTTTTAAGATAACAAAAAGATTTTGTAAATTTTTCTTTGCTTTCAGCTGCACTACCGATCGCTGCCAGTGTACAGGAGCCTCAGATCGCAGCTGGTATACTGCCGAGGGCAGACTAAGTGCTGATTTTAATTTTGAGGATCCTGCTGTTATATTTGAGTGTAATGATGTGTGCAATTGTAATAAGGTAGAAGAAAAAAAAAATACTTTTAAATTGTCACTTAGTTTCTTAATAAATTTCTTTTTGTATTTCAGCGCTTTTGCAAAAATCGTGTAGTACAAAATGGTATTACCATACCTCTGCAGGTAATCGAATGTGAGGACACCTCTAAAGGTTGGGGTGTTCGCACTATGATACATATACCCAAAGGCAGTTTTGTAGCTGTCTACACGGGTGAAATACTAACAGAAATGGAAGCTGATAGACGTATGGATGATTCATATTTCTTTGATTTGGGTCATAATCATTGTATCGATGCGAATTATTATGGCAATGTTAGTCGTTTCTTTAATCATTCGTGTGAACCAAATATTGTGCCAGTAAGAGTGTTTTATCATCATCAAGATTATCGTTTTCCTAAAATATCATTTTTCACTTGTCGTGATATAGAAGTGGGGGAGGAGATTTGGTAAGTTGGAACGAATTAGAAGTAGAGAATTAGAATTGAACTAGAACTTAACTAAGACTTAACTAAAACGCAATTCTAGTTCTAGATTATAGTCCAGACTATAGACTAGACTATAGTCCAGACTATGGATTAGACTATAGTCCAGACTAAATACTTGACTATAGTCTAGACTATAGACTAGACTATAGTCCACACTTTAGACTAGACAATAGTCCACACTATAGACTAGACTATAGTCCACACTATAGACTAGACTATAATCCACACTATAGACTAGCGGTCACTTTATAATTATATTATGGTCCAGATTATAGGTTATAGTTTAGACTATAGACTAGACTATAAACTAGACTAAAGACTAGTTCAGAAAACTAAAAATCTCTTCAAATTTTTAATTTTTTATTTCTTTAATTTTTCTTTACACTTTCAGCTTCGATTACGGTGATAAATTTTGGTCTATTAAAAATCG
Organism: Protocalliphora azurea; assembly: GCA_932274085.1. NCBI lineage: Eukaryota > Metazoa > Arthropoda > Insecta > Diptera > Calliphoridae > Protocalliphora > Protocalliphora azurea. The sequence goes on from OW026523.1 coordinate 7,254,061, forward strand.
TTACTTCACCTGCAAATGCCAGTCAACTTCTTGTCGTTACTCCAGTTTACTTTTGGAAAATGGTGAAGATGAAATAATGGAAGACCAAGAAATGAGGCCTGATGCAATAACTGAAATACCTACTATAATGGTAGCATCTTCTTCGGCTTCAATAGTCTCTAACTCAGCCTTAACTATAGCAAGCACGTCTACACAACAACAACAACAGCAGCAACAGCATCAGCAGCTGCCACATCATCAGCAACAACAAATAATGCAAGCTGAACTTTTGTTACCCAATAACAATGAACTCTCTATAATTCCTATTAACCCCTCCACTTCTTTAGCATCATTGCCGACAAACACCACTAATGGAACTCCTTAGCTCATGGACATACAAAACTATTCCATTATCATATTATACGAAAGTTAGAAAATAGATAAATATATATATACGAATAATGGAGAAAAAATATTTACTTAAAACTATTGAGAACTTTTATAAACATTTATGCGTTTCTTTTTATTTTCTCCTGACCTCCTTTCCCCTGCTTTAGGTGTTTGTATAGAAAAAGAAAAACAAGCTTTTGATGTTAAAGGTGTCCTAGATTTTATATTGTTTTTTAGCTTTTAAGAGTTTCATTAAGCTATGTATGTATGTATGTGTAAGTAGTAAGTGTATTTTCTTTTTTTAGTTTTTAAGTATAATTGGTATAAAAAACTAAACGTAACATATTAAATTTTAATGCTGAAAACCAAAATTTTCTTTTGTAACAAAATTATGATGTACAAAGATTATACAAAAAAGAGCTTTTTAAGGAAAATTAAGTTAAATTGAGGAAGAGAAAAAAGATTTTTGGGCAAATTACGTCCAAATAAAATAAATTTATAAATATATATTTTTTTAATTATAATTTGTCTAAGAGCTTTTTTTTATGTATAAAGCTTTGAGCAAAAAGTTATTTTAGTTAAAGCTTAAACATAATATTTCTTATAGAAAGCTTTTTTGGAAAAAAAAAACCTTTTAATAAAGCATATTGACCGAAAGCTTTTAATAAAAAGCTTTTTCCATAGAAGGCTTTTAATAAAATTATTTTTTATAGAAAGCTTTAAATAAAAAAAAGAAATAAGCTTTAATTTAAATTAATTTTTTTTTCGTAAAAAGCTTTTAGTACATTGTTTTTGTTTATAAAAGTATTTCATTAAACAGTTTTTTTCTGTAGAAAGTTAGTAGCTTTTTTTTATAGAGTTTGTATTAAAAAATATTTTTTCATAGAAAATTTTTAGCAAAAAGTATATTTTAGAGGAAGCTTTTAGTAAAAATTAATTTTCGTCGAAAGCTTTTTATTAAAAGCTTTTTTGTAGAAAGCTTTTAGTAAATTTCATTTTTAATAGAATTCTTTAATTGAATACTTATTTTCCCATAAAAGCTTTTATCCATAGAAAGCTATATTGAATAAGCACTTTTTTAATAATAAAAAAAATACAGTAAAAAGCTTTTTTATGTAAATTTAAATTCTATGTTTTCTAAACAAAGCTTTCACTATTTGGGTAATGCCCTAAAGCATTTCTAAACTGAAACTGATTATTTTATATTTTTTGAAAACTTTTAAATAAGTTTTTCTTAATTCTTAAAAAAACTAAAAAATCAATTATTTCATAAAAACTTTTTGTATTTTTTTTTGCATTTTTTTATAGAATTATTAATTAAAATATTTTTTCCCATAGAAAGCTTTCAGGAAAAAGCTTTTTATATAAAGCTTTAAGAAAAAAGTTTTTTATAACAAACTAAATTAAAGTAAAAGTGCTTTTACACGATTAAAAAATCAATTTATTTTTGAAAGAATTTTTCTAATTTTGTAAAAAAAAACTGAGGAGTCGATTTATTTTGAATTTTTTCTTTAATTAGAAATTACTTACAATATTTTTTTAAACTTTCAGAATTTTTTCAAGAAATTGTTTAATTTTTTTATTTTTTTATTTTTTTTTCTTTCAGAATTACAACTTTCTTTTATTTATTTTATTAAGTCAAGGAAAATAGTTCCCTTTAACTTTTCTTCCTAATGAAAGCTCTTTTTAATACTATTTGTTGTATCAATCTATTACAAAAAAAAAGCCTAAAAGCTTTTAAAGCTTTTTTTATATATATAATTTTATTAATGAAAAACCTTTTACCTTCCATAAACCAAAATGCATCACAAATTGTTTAATTCCTTTTTTAGTTTTTAAAATTTAATTTTGTTTTTATTATTTTACATTATAACTGCCATATACAATTTAAGGCTTTGAAAGCTTTTAAGCTCTTGAAAATGTTTGTTCTTTTTTTAATATTAACACACACACTTACAAATAAATTTAACCATAAGTGCCTAAAAATATAAAAAAATTAATAATTTTTGTTTTTTTTTCTATTTTTTATTTCTAAAGTTTAAAAGAAGCATATAGTCAATTAGTTAATTAAGTTTGTTTTTTTTTTAAGTTAAAAGAAAAGGCTTCTCTGGGATTAAAAAAAAAAAAAAAGATAATGAGGCCAAGTTTTGTCCGTCTGTCTAAACGTCTGTTGAGAAAGAAATTTATTTTTTGTTTTATTTTTTTTTTAATTTTGTTTGAAGTAGAAATTTATTTTCCAAAGAGACTGCTTTATAAGTTTATTGTTTTTTAAGACAATTATTAATGATTTTTTGTTTTGTTTTCTAAATATTTTTTTATATAAAATTGTTTTTAATTTAGTTAAATTTTGTTTTTTTTCTGTTTGCTTAGATTTTAAGTATAAGAAATTACAAAAATATATTAGAAATTAAGACATAATCACAAACAATTTTAAGGAGTTTTTTCTTGAGAAAATAGAATTTTAAGAATTTTAAATTAAAAATAAATAAATAAATAACAAGAAAGTAATAGACTTACTTAAATTGAAAAGCAAATTGAAAAGAATAATAAAAATTAAATTTTTAAGTTTTTTTTTTAAATTAATAATAATAAAATATATATATATATATATATCTTTTTTAATATCGAAAGTTTGAAAATAGCAAATAAATTTAATTTTTATTTAAACATTTTTTTTAAGTAAAAAATAAAAAAAAAAAAAAAAATTTTATTTATAAAATTTTCTAATTATTTTTTTTTTTAATTTTTAAATTTTTTAAGAAATATATATATATATATATATATATTGTTTAATTTAAACAAATTTTAAACTTCTTTAAAAACGAAAACAACATAATCACTACTATTTAAAAACAAATACAAAACTTAAATGAATCCCTAATCTACATATTTAATAAATTATATTAAATATAAAACAAAAAAATTATTTTAAAATAAAAATAATTTCTAAGCATTTTTTCTGCTGCACTTTTAGAGCAATCTTCATAATCATATTATATATATAAGTTTCAAACAACTATTTTATCAAAAACCAAACAAATTTGAAATTAAACTATAAAAAATATAATATATATTTCTAAAATAATTATTAACACTTATACTTATAAACAATAACTAATAACTACTCATAATTATTATACAATAAAAAATATAAACATTATAAAAAAAATATAAAAAATATATATAAAAAAAACAAAAATTATATAAGAAATAAAAAAAATACATATATATAAAATATATAAAAAATTGTATAAAAAATATTTCTTAAAGGAAATTTTCTTATATAAAAAAATCATACAACCAACAAACAATAATAATACTATTTTAAATGTTTTTATTAGTCACTTAAAAAATAAAAAATAAAGTTTATGAAAAAAAAAAAATATTAAAAATAAATATTTGTTTAAATTAAAATAAAAATATCCACTAGTAGAAATACCCAAATGCTACAAAATAACTAAAAAGTAATGAAACTATGAAATTTTATAAGACTGTCCTTTGACCTTTTTCACAAAATCAACCTCGATTTCTGTCGATTTTATAAAAATTAACTATGACTTTTTAAACTAAATCTAAAATATTTGATAAAATTCAAGAAGTTTAAAACTAGTTTCTTTAAATTTTATCAACAAACCTCGAATTTTTTTCATTACTATGAAATTTAATGAAAATGATCTTTGACCTTTTTAATAAGATTTCAAATAATTGTTAAAAATTTACACGAAACTTAGTTAGGATTTTATAAAAATCGCTAGAAAATAAATATAATAAGATTCGTTTATAAATAAGAATTTTCGATAATGTGAACTTTGGCCTTTTTCACAAAATCTTAACTACTTAATAAAAATTAAAGCAAAACTTATTTAGAATTTAATAAATAAAAATCACTAGCAAATCATAATATAATAATATTTGTTTAAAATAAAGAAATTTTGATAATGTGAACTTTGACGTTTTTAATAAAATCTAATATATTTTTTCAAGAACATTACATCACGTTGCTTTAATTTTTATTAACAAACCTCAATTTTTCTCAAAAATAAGGAAATTTAAGAAAATGACCTTTGTCCTTTTTCATAAAATTTTAACTATTTAATAAAAATTAAAGCAAAAATTAGTTATAATTTAAAACAAATCGCTAAAAATTCACAATGCAATAATATTTCTTTAAAATATAGAAATTTTCATCATGTGAACTTTGACCTTTTAATAATATCTAAAATATTTGATATAATTCACTAACATCACATCACATCACATCACATTTCTTTAATTTTTATTAATATACCTCGGTTTTCACAAAAATAAGAAAACTTTAGAAAATGACCTTTGAATTTTTTAAATAAATTTAAAATAATTGATAAAATGTTTAACAAAACAGTAAGAATTAAAAAAAATCAGTATAAAGTCATCAATAATATTTGTTTAAATTAAAGAAATTTCGATAATGATAACTCTGACTTTTTTAATAAAAATTTATGTATAATTTAATTAGAATTTAATAAATTTCGCTATTAATTTATACTTAAATTTTTTATTTGAGAAAATAATGATATTTCTAACAATTGACCTTTGATCTTTCTTACAAAATGTCTACAATTTTAAAAAATTGTAAAAAATTTTCAACAAAATATAAAAATTTGTTTTGGGAAATTTTTTGAAAATTTTATTCATTTGTTCATCATCATGAAAGATTTTCTTTGGCGACTTGAAGTGTTTAAAATAGGTGACCTTTGACCTTTTTAACAAAATTAATAATTGTAAAAAATTTTAAATGAAACTTAATAAAATTCATTCACTATATTACAATAATTTTAAGTTAAATAATAGAATTTTGTTAACATGAACTTTGACCTTTTTTAAAAAATCATAAAAATGTATAAAGAATTTAAAGCAATTTTATAGAACAAAAAATATTTTTTGCTAAACCTCGATTTTTTGGTAAAATAAAGAGATTTCTACAAAATGACCTTTTTAATAAAAACCTGAAAATTTTATAGAATTTTGAGTAAAATAAAGGAAATTGTATAAAATTCGAAATCACATCATATTACAATAATTTTGAGTAAAAATAGAGATAATTTGTTAACATGAACTTTGACCTTTAAAAAACAATCACTAAATTTGTAAAAGAATTTAAGAAATTTGATCACACAAATCATTTCTTCAATCTATATTACTAAACTTAAACTTTTAGGCAAATTTAATAATTTTATACAAAATAACCTTTGACCTTTTCTACAAAATGTCGAGAATTTTATAAAATTTTCAGAAGTATTTCTCAAAAATGTCTACAAAATATAAAAACTTGTAGTTAAATTTTAATTTTAAGTAAAATGTTGAAATTTTAAACGTATGAACTTTAATCTTTTATCGGAAATAATTTTTTAATTTTTTTTTAAGAATTGGTGGAAAAATTTAGGAACTTTTTATTCCATATAGATCACTCTTTAATCAAAATTATTATGACAGATTTTTTTTTTGAGAAATAAAGTGCTTTGAAGAACATGACCTTTGACTTTTTTTATAAAAACTCAAGAATTTTATAAAAATTTTAATAAAACAATAAGAATTTAATAAAATTCATTAATAAGTCACATTCTAATACTTTTCAGTTAAATACAGAAATACAGAAACCTTTTTTAAAAAGTTTTCAAAAATTGTCATAAAATGTTAGGAAAATTTATCAAAAATTCAAAATTTCTTAAAGATATTAAAAAAGAACTTTATTCAAAATAACCTTTGACCTTTTTACAAAATCTCAATAATTTTATTTTTTTTATAAAGTTTTTTATAATTTTTAATGAAGTTCAATATACTATCATAAAATATTAACTTTAAGACAATATGTAGAAATTTTAGCCTTTTGAACTTTGACCTTTTAACAAAAATTTAAAAAATTTCATAAAACTTTTTAGGGAATTTCGTGAAAATTTTATTTCTTATAAATCATTTGTTAATTAAAGTTACCATAAAACATTTTTGTGAAATATAATAATATGACCTTTGACCTTTTTCACAAAATCACAATAATTTTAAATGTTTTTCTCAAAAATTTAAAATTATAAAATAATTATTTTTAAGACATAAAATATAAATTTATTTATTTTTTTTTGTACTTTGACCTTTTATCAAAAATTAAAAAAAAATTTCATAAAATTGCTTAGAGAATTTTGTGAAAATTTTATTTCTTTTAAATCATTTTCTAATTAAAGTTACTACAAAACATTTTTGATGATATATAAGAATATGACTTGAAATTTTTTAAAAAATTTCATTAATTCTAAAATTTTTTTTACACAAATTTTAACGAAATTTAAAAAACTACCATTAAATATTATTTTTAAGATAAAATATAGAAATTTTAACCCTTTAAACTTTGACCTTTTAAAAAAATGTAAAAAATAAAATTTTTGGGAAATTTTTTCTGTTAAAAAACTATAAAGTGACCTTTGACCCTTTCCACAAAATCTGTCCATTTCATAAATATTTTCAAAAAATATCAATGATTTAAATAAAATTAAATTGTGTATAAATTTAAAAGCAAAATAAGTAGTAGTAGTAGTAATTTTAATCATTATAAAGAATTTACATTATTCCAAGAATTTTTCGGAATTTTTAGAAAATTGTACCCTTGCCAATCAATTGCTAAAAAAATTACTATTTCTCATTTTCTGACAGAATCGACAGGTTAAAGGATGTGACCTTTTGACCTTTTTAAAAAAATCTGTATAAAAAATTTTAACAATTTTTAGAAAATGTTTTAAAACATTGAAGTAAAAACTAAATAGAAATCATGTCTATTTAAAAACAAAATCTAGAAATTTTTATCATATGACCTTTAACCTTTCATAAAAAATTTATGTTTTTCTATGATTCTTGAGAAGACTTTTTAGAAAATTGTTAATAAAAATTACACATTTTCTGACGAAATTGAGAAGAATTAAATTAATTCTTTAAAATTTGTTATAAAAAACTTAAGTAAAATTTAACAAAATCATTAAAAATTTATTTAAATGCAAAATATAGAAACTCTAAGCTTTTGAACTTTGACCTTTATAAACAATTTATATTATTCAAAGAATTTTTGGAATATTTTTGGAAAATTGTATCCTTATAAATCAATTGTTAATAAAATTGCTATATTTTTTTGTGAAATTGAGAATTTTAAAGTTTATGAACCTTGACCTTTTCCACAAAATCTCAATAATTATTAAAAATTAATTTTATTTAATTTATTCAAGCTTAAATCTTCAAAAAAAAAAAAGAAAAGTTAAAGATTTCAAGAAAATATAAAAACAAATTATTGCTCAACAATTTAAAGACAAAATTTAGAAATTGTATACATTTGAACTCTTCATAAAAAATTATGTTATTCTAAGAATTTTTTGAAATTGTTTAGAAAATTGTTAATAAACATTACTATGAAATTTTTTTGACAAAATCTAGAAGTTTAAAGAATATGACCTTTGACCTTTTTTTTAAATCTTTACTGTTTTTTAAAATTTTCCAAAATTGTTTTAAAAAATGTAAATAAAATTAAAAAAAGAATCATTATATATTAATTTAAAATAAAATATGGAAATTTTAACCTATTAAACTTGGACCTTTTATAAAGAAATTTATATTTTTCAAAGAATTTTTGGGAAATTAAAAAAAAAAAACTGTTAACAGAAATTACTATCACATTTTTTTAAACGAAATCTAGAAGTTTAAAAGTTATGACCTTTGAACTTTTTCATAAAATCTGTAGAATTTTTAAAAATTTTTAGAAAATATTTAAAAAATATTTATAAGATTTATTAAGAAATCATTGTTTTTTTAATTAAAGGACAAAATATAGAAATTCTATTCATATGAACTTTAAAATTTATAAAAATTTACATTTTTCAAATAATATTTGAACAATTTTTGGAAAAATATTTTTAAAAACTACTATAGTATAATTTTTATTGGACAAAATAAAGAAGTTTAATTAATATGACCTTTGACCTTTTTCATAAAATCTATAGAATTTGTTAAAATTTTAAGAAAATGTTTTAAAAAATTAAATAACAGTTAAAAACATATCATTAAATATTAATTTAAAGGCAAAATACAGAAATTATAAGCTTTTGAACTTTGACCTTTTATAAAAGAATTAATATTTTTAATAAAATGTTTGGCAAATTTTAAGAAAAAATAAATTTATACCAAAAAATTAGCCGAAATAAAGGTATATATAAAAAATGACCTTTGACCTTTTTTTATAAACTCTCAAGAATTTTTATAATTTTTATAAAATCTAACAAAAAATTAAATAAATTTTTACAATAAATATTTAAAATTTGATTAGAACACCAAATATGAAATCCGAACTTTTTTAAATAAAACTCTTTTTCTATTTTATTGTAATTTTTATTTAAAGAAATTTTTTAAATGCATTTTCATTATAATAATATTATAAATATTTTTTTGTTTAAATTTAAAAGAAATTTTCATATTTTAATTTATGATAAAAAGAAATTTCGTTTTTTTATTTTTAATATTTTTTTTATTATTTTTTATACTTTTAATTATTTGCACAAGAGTCTTTCTTTCATTTTGTTAACTTATTTACAAAACTAATTATAATTATAAATTTATTGTAGTATTTTTTAAAAAAAGTTAGTAACTTAAATTAAAATGAAATTTTTCTATAAATGCTGATCATTTTAAAAATTAAATAATTTGTGTTTAAGATATTTTTCTTAAATATTAAAACTTTTTGTGTATCAAAAATAAAATTAAGGAAGAATTAAATGCATTAAAAATTAAGCACATTGTGTTTTTGTTAAAATAAATAATGGGGAATGAAGTTTAAAATAAAATAAAAAATTAAATAAATTTAAAATAGGAAAAAATTAATACATATGAGTGAAAGCTTCATATTATATTTATATGTATGCGTTTTTTTTTATAAAAAAATATTCACTTTTCTTATAAAATCAGTCTCTAGGGAAGTTTTAAAGATTTTGTTTTTTAAAGGTTTTCGATAAATTTAAAACTTCCTAGAAAGTGATTTAAATATAATAGAAAAAAAAGCTTCATTTCCAAAATTAATATAAGCTTTTAAAGTTTTTTTTTAAGATTAAAGTAATAGAGATAATTAGCAAGTTTTGTGTATAATGTCTAAAGCTTTTAAAGCTTTGTTGGAAGGTTTAGAGCTGTTAAATGACTTTAAAAACCTTTTAAATTCTATGAAAAATAATATAAAAAAGCTTTTTCAATTTTTGAAGAAAAAGGAAAGCTTAAAGTTTTTTTAAGTAATGTTTTGAAGATTATAATTTTGTGCTGTGTCTCTTTAAAGCTTACTTTTAAACATTAAAGTTATCCTTTTAAGCTTAAAACTACTTTTTAAAGCTTCTTAAGGCTTCAAAGTTTCATATTTAAGCTTTAAGAAATTATTGTGAAGCTTTATAGCCCTTCTTAAAGCGTAAAAATATATAGTTTAAGTTTTCGATTTTACTTTTAAGTATTAAAGTTTTTTAAAAGCTTCAAAGTTTTCCTTTTAAGCCTTAAATCTGTTTTTTAAAGCTTCAAGGTTTTCTGTTAAGCCTTAAAGTTTTCAAGTTTTTTTTAAGGTTTCCAAAGTTTCTCTTTTAAGCTTTCTAGATTTTTTTAAGATTTCCAAAATTTTTGCTTTTAAACTTTCAAGCCTTTTCAAACTTTTATGATTTTTTGAAGGCTTCAAAGGCTTTCTTTAAAGCTTAAACATTTAAAGTTAAAGTTTTAAAGCTTTTCTTTAAGTCTTACAGCTCTACTTTCAAACTTTTAAGCCTATTTTTAAATTTTAAATCTTAGTTTTAAAATTAAAATTTTTTCTTTTAAGCGTAAAAGCTTTCTTTTGTAGCTTTAAAGCTTTTTTTCAAAATTTAAAGCTTTAGTGTGAAAACTTAAAGCTTTTCAAATACTTAAATTGTCCTTTCTTAACTTTAAAGCTTTTATTTAAGCTTTAAAGCTTTCTTTTTAAATGCTAAAGCTTAAAAGTTTTTGAAATTTAATGTTTTCTTTTTAAGCTTAAAAGGTCTTTTTTGACACTTTGATACTTTAATAAACGCTTTAAAGCTTTTTTTTCGAACTTTATCAATTTGTTTATAATTTAAAGCATTTTAAAGATTCAAAGTTTTAATACATAAAACATTTAAGCTTTTCTTTAAGCTTCAAAGTTTTGCTTTACATTTTATAGCTTAAAAGTTTCATTAAAAATTCAAAAACTTCTTTTATACCTCAAACAAATTTCTTTAAAGCTTACATTTTAAATTTAAAGTTTGCTTTTGAAGTCTAAAAGTTTTCTTTTCATACTTTAAGGCTTTAATTTTAAGTTTTAAAGCTTTTTTTGAAGACATAAAATATGTTTTAATCTTAAATTTTTTCCTTGGAAGTTTACAAGTTTTTCTTAAAGCTTCAAAGCTTTCTTTTTCAACTTTAGAGCTTTAAAGCGTCTTAGAAATTTAAAAAAAATCAAAAAATTTTAAAATGTAAAAATTTTCTTCAACTCTTTCAACAGAAAAATTGTATTTAAAACTTTTTAAGCTTTCTTTTTAACTTCAATGCTTTTTCTTTTCATCTCTGTGTTCATTAAGGCTTAAGTTTTACTTATTCTTTAATTTTTTATGTTAAAAAGATAAACTTAAATTATGTTTACTAAAAATTACTAATTGCCTTTGAGCTTATAATCTATTGTCCATGTAGCTTTTTTTTTAAAGGTAAATTTAAGTAATAGGAAGATAATTAATATTGATTTGTTTTTGTATAATTAAAAATCGCTTTTTTGTTGGTTTAACTAAATTTAAGTGTAAGAAAATACTTATGCTACAATTTTATGGGGTTGCATCCATTTTTTCATATAGTACACAAACAAAGTGGAAATGTACAACAAAATCATCAAAGCACAGGTAACAGCCAAAGCCAAAACAGAGGTCTTAGTAGGACAAGGCTCAATAATGGTAACAGTCTTATCTAAAAGACATAAAATAAAAATAATTAAAATTGAAAAACTTAAAGGCTTTTTTTTTAACAACCTTTAGCGAAATCTGTGCTGGGATCGGATTTGAAGAATTCACGTTTCTCATCACCAAAGTCCAAAACCAAAATCTCTTGGGAAATATTCATATCCTCATCGGCTTCCTTGGTTTCATTGCTAAGATATTTTAAAGATTGTTTATTAGTAATAAATAAAAAGCTTTAAAGCTTTTTATTCAATATACTCACCTCTCCACTGAACGACGACGTCTTCTGCCCAATGATTCAAACGATTCCATATTCCATTCACATACGGCAGGCTCACAAGGACCCAAACAATATTTAACATTACATTGGAAGATAACACCATAACTTTCGGTAAAACGGAAAGCTTCATAGGTTGATTGTAAAGCATTGCCATCAGCGGTGAAACCAGGGAAAATGGTGGGGTCAGTAGGACAGCCATCATCATCGATAATTTTGAAACTGGTGCGAGCATCTTTAGCCATGGCCACACAAGAGCGAGCAAAAATGCCATAGGGAGCTTTTATAGAAAGTAATGAAAGAAAAAACAATTTAATAAAGAAAAACTTTTTCCCCAGCCACTAAAATAAACTTACTATCCTCTGGTATTTCAATGCGGAAGTTCAAACGATCACCAATGCGTACAGTCTCTACTTCACGTTGACGTGTATCCAAAATGCGAATTCTTGGTGGTGGAGCTTCTGGCGATGAATTGATATGGATCATTTCAGGATCACGTATGGGCATCATGCCGAAGGTAATGTTCTTAGAGCTCATATCATAGGTACATTTGACTTTGTAAATTTTATCGGCCTTGGTCATGACAACGCTGTGATGTTGCAAAACCACAGTATTGGAATAGACACCGGTCTGGGAAAGACAGAAATAATAACAAGTTAGATCAATTAAAAAAAAACTATTGTTAAAGCTTTTTTTATTTTCTTCCCAAACTTACCACACTTTGTGTATTACAATCTTGGCCAGCCATGGTTAAATCTAAACGGAAGGAATCGGAATTGATGACATCAATATTACAGGTTTCGGAGCGACCCAAAGCATAGATGCGGCCATTGAAGGGTTTATTAGTGCGAACTTGGACAGCAATGCGGGTATCTTTGCAGTGGACGGAAACTAAAAAAAAAAAATATTGCAAACTTAAATAAACAAGTCTAGAGAAAATACTATAGACTAGATTATAGTGTAAACTACAGTGTAGACTATAGAGTAAACTATAGTGTCGCCAATAGTGTAAACTATAGTGTAGCCTATAGTGTGAGCTATAGTGTAAACTATAGTGTAGACTATAGTGTAGACTGCAGTGTAGACTGTAGTGTAGACTATAGTGTAGACTGTAATGTAGACTGTAATGTAAACTATAGTACAGACTATAGTGTAAACTACAGTGTAAACTATAGTGTAGACTATAATGCAAACTATGGCATAAAATAGAGTGTACACTGTAGTGTATACTTTAGTGTAGACTATAGAGTAAACTATAGTGTCGCCAATAGTGTAAATTATAGAGTAGCCTATAGTGTGAGCTATAGTGTAAACTATAGTGTAGACTATAGTGTCAACAATAGTGTAAATTATAGTGTAGCCTATAGTGTGAGCTATAGTGTAAACTATAGTATAGACTATAGTGTAGACTGTAATGTAGACTGTAGTGTAAACTATAGTATAGACTGTAGTCTAAACTACAGTGTAATGCAAACTGTAGAGTAAGCTATAATGTAAACTCTAGTGCAGACTATAGTGTAAACTATAGTGAAAACTATAGTTTAGACTGTAGTGTAAAATATAGTGTAGACTATAATGTAAGCTATGATGTAAACTATAGTGTAAACTAAAGAGTAGACTAAAGTGGAAACTAACTATAGACTAAACTGTAGTGTAAACTATAGAGTAGACTATACTATAGTGCAAACTATATACAACAAAATAGAGTATACTATAGTGCAGACTATAGTGTAGCCTATAATGTAAACTATGAAGTAGAATATAGTGCAAACTATAGTGTCGCCAATAGTGTGAGCTATAGTGTAAACTATAGTGTAAACTTAGTGTCAATAATAGTGTAAATTATAGTGTAGCCTATAGTGTGAGCTATAGTGTAAACTGTAGTGTAGACTATAGTGTAGACTTTAATGTAAACTATAGTGTAGACTTTAGTGTAAACTATAGTATAGTCTTTAATGTAAACTATGTGAAGATTTTAATGTAAACTGTAATGTAGACTTGAGTGTATATTATAGTGTAAACTGTAGGGCAGACTATAGTGTAAAATATAGTGTAGGCTATAATGTAAACCATGATGTAAAATATATTGCAATTTATAGCGTAAACTATATTGTTCACTATAGTGAGAACTATAGCGTAAACTATAGTGTAGACTATAGTGTATACTGTAAACTGCTGTAGAGTAAACTATAGTATAGTCTTTAATGTAAACTGTAGTGAAGATCTTAATTATAAACTGTAGTGAAGATTTTAATGTAAACTATAAAGTACACTTGATTGTACACTTGACTGTAGTGCAGACTATAGTGTAAAATATATGTAGGCTATAATTTAAACCATGATGTAGGCTATTGTGTAAATTATAGCGTCGACTACAGAGTAGACTATAATGTAAACTATAGTGTAGGCTAGTGTAAACTATAGTGTAGACTATAGTGTAAACTGTAGATAAACTATAGTGGAATCTATAGTGTAAACTGTAGTGCAAATTATTAGTGTAAACTATACTGTAAATTATAGTGTAAACTATAGTATCGATTATAATGTAAAATTTACTATAAGTTATTATTAAAATTCCAACTTACCATCATAACAAGTGCCAGTTTTATCACAGTTAACATCATTACGTGTAATATTCAAATTAGGATCCTCGGTAGTATCGAAAGTCACTGGTAAAGTATCTAATTTATCTAAAGAAGAAGGACCTCCTACCGCTGAATTAGTAGTAGCACCAGTCTTATCACAAACGTTTTCGAAATATTGTCCAATAGGTTCGCCATGATCGATTAAAGGACGTTCGTGATTCAAATAAGTGGAGGGACCATCGGGTAAAGTCTTATGATCCAAATGATACAAACGGCAATTATATTGAGCTCCCTGAGGTTGACCCAAAAATAAGAAAGAGCGACACAAGAACTCAGATTCAATTTCGCAAGCCAAGCGACAGGCAGATTCAGAAGTAACTTGTAATTCTTTATCGGTATAATAGTGAAGACCCACATATTGAGCTACTTTCTCCTCGGAGACTCCCACACGAGCATTAGCGAAGGTTCTTGTGGTCTTACAAGCCTGTTGGGGTTTAAGACACAAGTTTTCAAAATAGTCAGTACCCTGAGCATCTACTAGTTGTACAAATTGTCCGCCACTACGTCTATCGGTGTCAGAGAGCACACATTTCATACTATTGTAATCATATTCCACTGAACGGCACACAAATCGTTTTTCATTGAGACAGGCAGACAGACAAGCTTCCTTGGTACTGGTATAGATAAGAGCATTATCATTACCTCTTATAACTTTATTCGGTACTCTTTCAAAAGACCAGGGTCTATGGCAAACATTTTCACTACGTAATTGTAGTTTGACCATATAATACATATTAGCAGAACGTTGAGGTGCCGCTGAAGGATTATGAGCCGAAGAATCATTTTGTAATTGACAGTGTGTCTCTTGTGAAGGTGACAGAGGATTTACAACAAAACTAAAGGCAGCTGCTTGACAATCGGCTTCTTCACGACACCATCCCTGACATTCATAGAGGGAAAGATTTTTTACGCTATAATAAGTGGTGCCGGCAAAATCAAAATCTGTTAATTTTTCAAAAGCCATGCGACCTGAGGCTGAAGAGGGCAGCAGTATGATAAGAGAGCATAAAGCTATAATAATAGTAGAGCTGAGAGGTCTCATACTGAAGCTGTTTTGATTAAGAGAAATAAGTCGCATCTGAAAGAGAGAGAAAAAGAGGAAAAAGAAATTAATTATAAAGGAATTTTAAGATTCTTATGAATAGGTTAGAGAAAAGATTAGTTTTTAAATAATAAATTGGAATTTTAGTTTTAAAATTAATATTTTATTTTAAATGATTTAAATTTTGACATTTTATTAATTTTTTTTCACTTTTAATCTCTAAAATCAAAGGGTCTTTCTTGTTACTTTATTAAATTCTTTACGCTGTTTAGTTTTTAAATTATCTCTCTTTATCATTATATGTTTGCTCTTTTATGACATATGTCAAGTGTAAGTGTCGTTTTTAATAAAACATTTTTTTAACAAATTTATTATTGTTTCTTAACACTTTTTTTAGCTGCTTAAAGTTCTAAGCGCGAATAATAACAAGAACAAAACCTTTGTGGGTCTTCCCTGTTTTTTATGTTATTTTAGAAGACATTTATATTACGACATTGCATGTTAAAGTCTAGTAAATATTACAAACATTTACCAAAGGAAATATTAAACTTTACTACAAAAGCTACTAGAAAAAAAGTAACATTAATTGCCCACACAGTGGCAAAAGTGTACAAAACATAAATAGTTTTTAGATGCCAAACAAAGATTGCGTTTTAAAACTATTCAAGCTAAGGAGGAGCAAAAGAAAAAAAAGGTATGTAAACATTACTTTATTATTTAAATTATTCCAAAAATCTTTTAAAATTTTCTGTATTTAATTCCTTTACTTTTCTGTTTTCTATAATATTATTTTTTTCATTTCTTCTTTTGGTTTTGTTTATTCCTTTATGACCAGATGTTGTGAAAATCTTTAATAATTTTTCTAGTTATATTGGCAAGTGCTACATTTTATTAAACACAGCGTGTAGTAAATTAATTGTAAAATAAAACGCGGTATGAGATCAAGTTTTGTAGTTTCTTTTTCTACTTAAATTTTAACGGTTTTGAAAGGTTTATGATTTGTTCTTTAATATTTTCTTTTTTTTCGATTTAAAAGAAAATATTTATAAGGAAAATTAAAAAATTCTATAAAAAAGGAAAAGAAATTTATATAGAAAAGGAAACAAATTTTTTAAATTAAATTTAGAAAATGTATTTCTTTAATAAGCTAAAATCTTTTGAAGGAAAATCCCATTGTATTATATTGAAACTAAAAGAATAAAAATGTGATAATAATAAAACAAAAGACTTAGGAAAGGAATTTTTCAAAATCTGTATAAAATATTAAAAAGTATTTAAATTGAAAGCAAATAAAAAAAATAAAGAAATTTTCAAAAAGTTGTTTAAAAAGCAAAAGACTTAAGCAACAAACTTTATTTTTCTTCAGAAAAACTCTCAACTTTCTTTAGATTCTAAGAAATTAAAAAAATAAACAATTTTAATACAATCAAAAGACTTAAGCAACAAACCTTACTTTTTTAAATCTCTAAATTTTTCTTATTTTATGTTAAATTTCAGGAAATTTTTAAGAAATTTTATATAAAATGAAAAAAAAAATTTAATAAAAGCAAAAGACTTAAGAAACAACATTTTTTCAAAAAGTCCAAAAATTTAACACATTTTAAAATTTTAAATAAAATAATAAAGAATTTTTCTTAATTTATGTCAAATTTCACGAAATTTTGAAAAAATTAAAAATAAAAAAATATTAAAAAACTGAAAATATTTTACCCAGTTTAAAGTTTTAGGTAGAAATATAAAGAAAACTAATAAGAAAAAAGAAAATTTCCAAAAAATTTCTTTGAAAAACCGAAAAAATAATTTAATAAAAACAAAAATCTAAAGCAATAAACTTTTTTTGAAAAGTCCAAAAGTTTAACAAGTTTTAACATTTTAAATAAAATCATAAAGAATTTTTTTTAATTTAAGGCAGATTCTATGAAATTTACGAAAAAAATTAAGAAAAGTAAACAATTTTATTTAATTTAGTGCAAAAGAAATGAAGAAAACTAATGAAAATAAGTAAAAAAAATTCTCAGAAAAAAAGACTTCAGAAACAAATTTTTTCTATTTTTTTAAATCTCACAAATTTCATAAATTTAAGCAAGATTTTAAAAATATTTATAAAATTATACAAAATAGTTTTTTTCATAAAAAATGAAGTTTTTAAAAAAAGTCGATGTTTTTTATTATTTTTTTTAATAAGAAAATTTTCGCTTTTTTTAATTTAAGCCAGTTTCTAAGAAATTTCAAAGAAATTAAAAAAAGAAATAAAAAATTTTGTTAAAAATAAAAGACTTAAGAAACGAACCTTTTCTATTTTTTTCTAAATCTCAAAAAATTTAGCAATTTACACAAGAAATTAAAAATATCCCTAGAATTATAGAAAAATAATATTTTGTTATAAAAACAAAAGACTTAAGAAACAAAATTAAAAAAAGGCGAAATATTTTTATTTTTTAATATTTTGGGGAAAATAACGAAATATTTTTGTTAACTGAAGATAGATTCTAAGAAATTATATTACAATTATATAAAAAAAAATCAATAATAACAAAAGACTCAAGAAACAAATTTTAATCACAAATTTTACAAATTTTAATATTAGCGAGAAAAACATAAAGAAAACTAATAAAAAAAGAATAATTTATAAAATTCTTAGAAAAATAAAATACACAATAAACTTTTAGCTTTTTTTCTAAACTAAAAAAAGTTATACTTGGAGAAAATAATAAAAAATTATCAGAATTTGCCAGATTTTAGAAATTTTAAAAAAATTTAAAATTAAAAAAAAATATATATAAAAACAAAAGATTTCAGAAACTAATTTTTTTGAGATAAATTCACAAATTTAACAAATATTAACATTTTACCAAAAAATATACAAAAAACTATTAAAAAAACAAGAAATTTGATTTTTTTTGAAAAAATAAGGCTTAAGAAACAAACTTTTTTTAATTTTTTAAATTTAGAGATTTAAGCAAGAAATCAAACATAGACAAAAATTATCTAAAAATAAATATTTTTTATAGAAAACAAAAGACTTAAGAAACGAACTTTTTAAAAAATCAAAATATTTTTTTTGATTTTGGGGAAAATAACAAAAAAATCTCAGAATTTTTTTTTTAATTTAAGCCAGATTCTAAGAAAATTTATAAAAAATTAAAAATGAGGAAGTATTTTAATAAAAACAAAAGACTTAAGAAACAATTTTTTGGAAAATTTTATAAGTTCTAAAAACTAAAATTTTGCGGCAAATACACAAAGAAAAGTAATAAAAATAGAGCATTTTTAAAAGAAATTATTAGAAAAACAAAAGACTAGAGAAACAAACTTTTTCTATTTTTTCTAAATCACAAGAAATCATACAAAAAAAATATATCTAAAAATTTATTTTAAATTTATTTTTTTTAATAAAAACAAACTTTTTTATATGTATAATTCAAAAAATTTATTTTTTTTATGAAAGAAAATAGTAATTTTTCAGTATATTTCCTGTAAAATTAACATTTTTAAATAATTTCCTATGAAAATAATATTCAATTTTTTTCTTTAAAACGAAAATTTTCTGAACAATTTTTTTTTAAACCAAAATTATTGAAAACGATTTTTTTATCTCTTTAAAACGAATGTATCTTTTAAATTTCTTTAGAACGAAATTGTTTTAAAGACTTGCTATAAACACTATATTTTTTTTATAATTTCCTGTTCATCAAAATTCTTCAACTATTTGCCCACTGTGCGTAAGATTTTTTTTTAATAATAATCCAACAGTTTGATTTCTTTAATATTATTTTGTTTTTCTCATTAAAATTTCTTTTGGTTTTTTTTTGCTATAAAGCCCACTGTGCTCAACATTTAGTGTCCCTTAAATGATATAAAAAAGCTTAACTGATTTTCTAATGATATTCTGAATTTTAGTTTGTTTCGATTAATATTTTGAAGTCATTAGCTAATTTTTAATTAATTAAAACTGAGCGTATGATTAATATTAATTATTGAGTTTTTAGACAAATTTATTTATAACTTGTTTTCCAATTGATATAAATTAATTTTTTAAATTGCATATAGAAGCTAAAACCTTAAGGAATAAATTATATGAAACAAACTTAATTAATATTTAAATTTAAATAAAAAATCTGCATCAATGGTAAAAATTTTAATTTTTTAATATAATAAAAACTCATTTCTTTCCAACTTTCTAACTTGAAATGAGTTTAGACAATATTTTTTTCCTTAAATTAAAATTTTTAATTTTATATGTCTTTTGTTACTTGTAAGATTAAATACTTTCATATTTCTCTTTATAAGTCTTTTATTTCTTGCAAGCTTAATTAATTCTTATTTCTTTTAAAATTCTAAAAGCTTTATTTATTTTCTTTATACAAAATAAATTTTATTCAAATTCTTTCAATAATTTAGAAGTTATTAAATAACTATTATTTATTTCTGAAGGAGCGTATGATTAATATTAATTATTGAGTTTTGAGACAAATTTCACCATAACTTTTTTGCTTTAATTTTAGAGAAAATTTTTAAAATGATAATGAAAGCTAAGATAATAAAGAGCAAATTTTATAAAGAAATAAATTTTATATTTAAAATTTAAATATAAAATTATGTCAACAAAAATAAATATTAATACTCTGCCAAGAAACTCCTTCTGTCATTTATTCTCCAAATGAAGAAAACATTTTTGCAGTTTTTTAAGCAAAATTCTAGAGTTAAACAGTTAGAGTAGAAAAAAATTGATGACAATGTTGAAGCCATTATTTTGTTGTTGTTTTTATTGCTTTATAAAACTACTAGATTGCAGAACACAATTTTTTTTAAAGTGAGTATAAAAAATCCTTCATTAAAGTTTTTTAAATAAAGGTTATTTAAGGTTAAGTGCAAAGTAGAGAAAGAGAGAGCGATGAGAACATTATTAAATATATTTTTTTAAATTAAATTAATTTTTCTAAAAACAGTTTGTTATACAAGTTTTTAAAATGTTTAAGAAATATTTTTATAAATTTCTTTAAGAAATTATAATTTTTTTTAAACTGAACTTGATTTTAGAAATAAAAAAATAATAAAAAAATAAAAAATAAAGAAATTCTTTTCAATACTAAATGCACGTATAATTTATTATCTGTATACACCTTGTCTTACTTTAAATGTTGTTTTTTAAATTTATTTCTTTATTTAAAGAAAAAAAGTTATTTCACTTTTTTCCTTGTGTTTTCCTAACTTAGATCTTTATCTATTAAAATTTTCTTTTAATGTTATTGTATTTTCTTTTAAATTATTACTTTTGTACCCTTAGGCTGACATTGTATATGCAAGGTTTTTTTTATATTTTTTTCACAAACATAAAAATAATAGAGTTCTTTATTATTTATAGCAGATTTTTTTGCATTTATTATTTAGGAATATTTTTTTGTTGTTGTTTAAGAAATATATAATTTAAGTGTTTAGTAAAGCATGAAATAGTTTATGCTTGAGTTCATGATCTAAGTAATTAGATTTATTTTTTCATTGAAATACTCTAGTAATTTGTATAAAATTCATATTTAAATAATGACTTGTTAATGCAAAAAAAAGAATAAAAACGAAAAGATTTAAAAAGAAAAACAAGAAAACAGTAACTGAAATAAACTTTATAACAAATAATAATAATAAAAGTTGAATGCAGAAAATCTCCAAGTAAAAGATAAAACTTTAAGCTTATACTAACAATAGCTACAATAAAGGTAACTCATTAAAAAAAAGTATAAATTTATTATTAAGAAACAAATTATTAAAATTTTTTAAAATATTACTTTTTTTCTAAAAATATGTTACAATTTATCTAATAACAGTGTTCACTGTACTCATACTTTTACACTATTTAAACTATATTCTAAAAGTTTATCTATATATCTATTCCTTGCAAGTTTTTTTTTAATTCACCCAAAAATTTATTTATTTTTAAAAATTTAAATTTTCTTTTCACCCAAATTGTTAAACATTAAAAAAATTTTGTGCCTCTTATTCAATATTCCTAAAGCTTAATTAGTTTTTTAACGATATACCAATTATTACTTTAATCCGTTTAATAATTTCTAAATTACACTATGCGACAGTCAAAATCGGGATGGGATGAAACCAACGGGAAATGTTATATCGGTAAAAAAGAAGTTATACGTGTCCCGGCGTTTCACTGGGTCAAGTCTAGGAATCGAGATATATCGATTTGAAGTTAGTAACTATCATATAGGGGAAATTGTGACCTTTGGTGGTCTTTTTTTTGACATAACTCGAGAACCACCAGTCTGATTTTGCTGAAACAAATTTAAAAAAATTAAGAATTACAATTCCTTTAATCTGTTCATACAACGTTTCGCTACATAAGCAACAGTTTCGCACTTATAAATAAATATATGAAAAAAAAAACTATTTTTTGCCTAAAAAATTTATTTTTTTTATTTTTAATTCATAAAAAATCCAAAACGGTAAAAAAAGTGTCAAAACCTATTACTTTTGCGTAAAGTCACATAACCTTTAAACAAAATGAGATATAGATAATGAAAATCGATGGACGCGTTTCGCTTTTATTCACAATTAAGTGAAGGTATCTCATTTTGACAAGAATATTGATTTTATGTTTCAATGAATTTGGATAATATTTATTATATATTATTTATTATAATTATTAACACGTTAAATTAAAAATTATTACAGGTAATTATTAGGTTATTACATAGATACATAGGTTATAAAAATCGATGAACGCAAAACTTATTTTCGTTTGTTTGCGCCCTTTACTTTCTTGCGTGGTGGTTCGCCCACTTGTTTAGAGTCTGTATCGGATGAGGATCTGTCTTCATCTGGAAAAAATCAATTGTTTTTAATCAGTCAGTTAACTTCATTTTTGTGACTTACCCTCGGAGGAAACTCCCATTGTATATTTTTCTTCTTCATCTTCATTGTCAGGATCGTACGTCTTTTGCGACCACCAACAAATTTCAGCCACCAGCCTTTTGCCTTTATGTTGCGTTTCCATTGGCATTGCCACTTGATGGAAGCGCTCGCCATGTTTATCCGACTCTGAGGCTAGCTGCTTGCTGAAGTATTCGAGATGGTGATGCAAGAAGTGAATTTTGAGGAACATATTCACTCCAATTTTCTGGAAGTAGTGCAACATCTTGGTCACAAGAGCGGGGTAATTATGTGCTCGCGTACTTCCCAAAAAATATCGTATGACTTTCTTCACTGCCCTCCACGCAAAGTAATCATTACCGTCTAAAGCACCTTTAAATTCCTTTGATTTCATGAGCTTTCGTATATCCGGCCCATTCAGAACACCTTCCTTCAATTTTGCTTCGCTGATTCGTGGGAAAATATTTTCCAAACAATCAAGAATTTTCGGTTGCTTCACAATGGCCTTGATGAATTTTTTTACGATTCCCAGTTTGATATGGAGAGGGGGCATGAGGACGTTCTCCATTGGCACCAGTGGATCATTTACGCAGTTGTGTCCTTTCTCCGTTGGATCTCGAGCAAGCCACTCATGCGTTTCGTATTGGTTTCCTTTAAATCGGGTATCCCAAAGACACAAGAAACACATGTTTTTCGTATAGCCTCCTTGTAGACCTCTTAGCATCGCCACGACTTTCAGATCACAACTAATCCGCCACATGTGATCAGTGTAGCAAACTTTATCCAAAATTATTTTCATGGAATCGTATGTTTCGCTCATGTCTGTGCTGTAGCCAATGGGAATGCTTGGTTTTTTATTATATTTATGTAGCAAAACGACTTTCAGGCTTATTTCGAAGAATCGATGAACATTCGCCAATCAGCTGCGACATAATTAAAGGCCATCGCCTCCATCAGTCCCTTTACATCGTGGCAGTAAACAAATGTGTTCCCTTCGTTGAGTGTGTAGTACCGTTGGAATAGCAATTGTCGTCTTCGATATCCGGTGACTTTGACATTGGGCTCCAAATTGTTGCCTTCTTTCAAAAGCTGGGCAATTTTTTCTGCTTCACGTTGAGAAAGGTTTAATTCTGCAACAATCTTGTCCATTCTTGCTTGTGATATTGGAATTATTTTGTTCGATGGGCCGGCTTCTGGTGTTGGTTTATAGGTGAAATCCGATTGATCCATTGTTTCAATAGAAAAAGAAGTTTCTCTGTCAGGACTTGGAAGCGGTGGAATTGGTATTTCATCCGAATGCGGTAGAGGTATTTGTGCACTTTTGACAGATATGTAAACTCTTCGTTAAAGGCCTTTACGATTTATTCCACATATTTTGTTTGCGCAAGTTTAACAGTTGTCGGAATTGTGCTCTCCTGGATCAGTCCAAATCATTGGTACACCAAAACGAAGTGAACTGCGTTTCCCTTGGATCCACGTGTTAAGACCATTGTAACACGTTTTACAAATTTTGTCTGGGACCCACGAAACGCCGCGAATTATTTCGCAATCAAAATAAAGTTTAAAAGCACGCTCCACTTTCTCAGTGAGTAATGCAGCATTTGTTGAAAAAGCTCTTTTGCCACAAACGTAACAAAATAAATTGATACTTTCTGGACAATTTGCACTTATTTCGGTTTTATGCTTTTATTACTTTTTCGTCACTTTAAAAAAACCGTACTTTACGCGTTCGGAAACACTTGTTGAATGACAAAAATCGATCATTGAACACCTACAAATACTACGTAAATTTCAATATTTTACTGAGAGGTACTTATGAATTCGCGCATCTTTTAAGGGTGGCTATAAACCTGATTCGTGTGCGTTTTAAATTTTTCGAAACGTTCCAAAACATGACCACTCATGTGGGTGCAATTTGTGTAAAAAAATCATGCAGGTAGCCAACGGAAAAAACCCAAATAATTAAAAAAGTGCACTTTCCTTTTTTCCTTTTAATTGTCCACGCATATTTATGACCGTTTTTTAGTTTGTTACCGCTACCATAAAAATCAAATAACCTTTTGTTTATTACTTTTTTTTTTATTTCTGACAATCATAAAAAGTCATCAATGTTTTTTCCAAGGAATTTTGAGCATATCTCGATCAAATTTTTTAAATTCATACCTTCACTTAATTGTGAATAAAAGCGAAACGCGTCCATCGATTTTATGATCTAAGTCTCATTTTGTTTAAAGGTTATGTGACTTTACGTAAAAGTAATAGGATTTGACACTTTTTTTACCGTTTTGGATTTTTTATGAATTAAAAATAAAAAAATTCAATTTTTTAGGCAAAAAATAGTTTTTTTTTCATACATTTATTTATAATTGCGAAACTGTTGCTTATGTAGCGTTGTATGAACAGATTAAAGGAATTGTAATTCCTAATTTTTTTAAATTTGTTTCAGCAAAATCGGACTGGTGGTTCTCGAGTTATGTCAAAAAAAAAGACCACCAAAGGTCACAATTTCCCCTATATGAGAGTTACTAACTTCAAATCGATATATCTCGATTCCTAGACGTGACCCAGCGAAACACCGGGACACGTATAACTTCTTTTTTACCGATATAACATTTTCCGTTGGTTTCATCCCATCCCGATTTTGCCTGTCGCATAGTGTTATTGAGTTTTAATACAAATTTGGCTATAACTTTTTTGTTAATTAATATAAATTGATAGTTTAAATTGCATACGAAAGTCAAGATAATAAAGAATAAAAACTGTAAGCAAAATTTATGAAAAATTAAAAGTATCAAGTGGTAAAAAAATGTTTAAAAAAAATGTTGATTTTAAATGAATTTTAAATTGATTAAAAAATTTATTTTAAATTAGTTAAAAACTTTATTTACATGACTTTTAAATTAATTTGAAAAGTATTTAAATCTAAACTTTAATATATTTGGAAATATTTTGTTATTTTATTTTTTAATACTAAAAATTTTTCAATATTTTTATCATTTAGGTTTTAAATTTAAATTTTATTATTATATTTTTTCTAGAGTTACAATTTAGTTCTTTATTTTTTTTATTTATTTGCAAAATCAAAGCTTTTTTTTCAACATTTAAACTATATGTCGCCAATTTCTTTAGAAAAAAAATAAATTTAATAATATTTCACTCTTTAAAATTACAGAGGAAAATTCTCATAAATCCTTTACAAGATTTATGTTTAAGCTTCAATAACTATAAAATAGGAATCAAATAAACTACTAACACTACAGTCAAGCAATAACAATTAACATAGTTGCCAATAAAAACCAAATGCTATAAACACAATCATCAAGTAACGTAAATCAATGTTACAAGATTCGATCTAAAGATACAGAAAAACATTTCCACTACCACTAAATTTCTTGTTTGAAGATCTAGTAAAACCAGAAGTTTTATTTTTTTTCTTATTTGGTGTTCTTGTTTTTTTTTAAGTTTTTCTTTCATTCTTTAGAAGATGTATAACATAAATATCATTTTAATGTTTAAAAAAGTTTATTATAGGTTTTTGAAATTACAAACACATAAGGATTTATTTATAACAATTTCGAAATTGTTAAAATCATTTGGAACATTTGGTGTTTTGTTGTTTATCTTAGTAATCAATAAAATTGATTATATACAAGATTATTTTGTTCTTTTTATATATATATATTTTTTATGTGGTATATGATTTCATGCTTCCATTTGTAAGTTTGAATGGTTGGTTGAATGCATGCTAATTGTAGTATATGATTATTTCCATTTGTTAGCAATTTAGTTGAAGTTTAACTTAAACAATTCTGCAGCATAATTAGGGGTTTTAAAGTTTATTTTTAGTATACAAAATAGCTAAGTTTTTGAAATGAAAAATAAGTTCAAAAGGAAAAAAAACACTTGGAAGAAAAAAAAATCTCTATCATTGACTTTTTAAAAATCTTTTCAAAGATTTTAACTTAAAATAGCTAAGAATGTTTAAAAATAACTCTTGCCTCTTAAGGTCTTTAAAAATTTCTTATTAAAAAAAATAAAAATAAACTTATTTATGACCTTCTATTTCCAAACACTCCCCGGCCTTAAAAATAGCTATAAATTTTCTCCCTAAAACCCAGCTACTTTTAACACTTGCTGGGTGCTTAGTTAATGTCAGTAGTCTTTATATTTATTAACAAAAAAGTTGTGCAAAAAAAAACTTTAATTTATTTTGTACCAATTTTCTTTCTTATATAAAACTCCAGGTGTCTGGTTTCTTTTAATGGTTTAAAATTATAAGAGTGACTGACTGAGTGACAGTGTGTGTTAATATAATTTAAAATTTAACAACTAGTCTAAGCAGAACTATAAGGTGGCGTTGTCAACAATTTATATTTTAATTAAAAAATATAAAATATTAAAATTTGTTTTTCTGCTGAGCGATGCAAGAACAAAATGATTGTGTTGAAAGAACACTAAATTAAATGCCTATAATTGTTATGGTAATTGTTTTGATTTCTTTTTCATAACCGCAAGGGGGAATTTTGTATGCAAAAATAATGAAAAGAAGTTATTTTTAGAAAAAAGTAACAAATAATCAAACAAGCTGTTGAAGTTATTAAAAGTTATGTATTTTTTCAGTTTGCTTGTAGTTCAGCTTTAAATTAGTTCCAATAATTAAATAAATAATTTTTAGTTTCGTTTAAAATTATAATTAAATAAATATTAAATCTATTTTAAAATTAAAAAAATGTATTTTATTATTTATTTTAATCTTTCTGCTAATGCTATTTTTAATTTTTCATAAATCTTGCTTACAAATTTTATTCTCTGTTATTCTGGCTTTTACAAGCAATTTAAAAAATTAATTAATATTAATTAACAAAAAAGTTATAAATAAATTTCTACTAAAACCCAATAATTAATATTAATCATACGCCAAGTTATAAATTATTACAAATAAGCTAATAACTACTAAGATTTAAACTAGAACGGAATAAAATTTAAAAGCTCATTAGAAAATAAGTTAAGCTGTGGGAATATTTTTTTAGGATAAAAAATTATACTAAAAAAACTTAAAATTTTTGGAGAAAAGTATAAAAATTATTAAAAAAAATAAAATTAATATAAAACAAAATTTGTAAACTCATTAGAAAATAAATTAAGCTTTTTAGTTATCAATTAAGAGACAAAAATCCATTTTAAAACAATTACAATCAGTTTTAATCTTTTGAAAATAAATTTAAAATTATTTCCAACAAAAAAAAAAAAAAAAAAAATTAATTTTGTTATTTTCTTACTTTTTAAGATTTTAAAATTTTTATACATTTTAATTATAGTTTTTATTCTTCCTTATCTTGGTTTCCACATGCAATTTAAAAAATTAATTTATATTAATTAACAAAAAAGTTATAAATAAATTTGTAATATTAATCATACGCCAATGTATAATTAATTGAAACTTATATAAATTAAACTTTTAATCAGAGTGAAGTAATATTTGGAATATCATTAAATAATAACATTTTTTTTAAATAAAATATGTATTTTAGTAAAACAATATTGAATATTAAAGAAATTAAACCAGATTAAAATAAAATTTGAAATCTTATTTAAAAACAATTGAAACTTTTGGAAATTTGATTAAGAGATAAAAATACATTTTAATCAATTTAAAAGTAATTTAAATTTATTTTTTTTATTAATTTAAAATCAAAAATAAATTTAATTATTTCTTTACTCCTTTATATTTGTAGATTTTCATAAATCATGCTTACAGCTTTTATTTTCTGTTATCTTAGCTTTCATAAACAGTTTTGAAAATTAATTTTTATTAATTAATAAAAATTTTATAGCTAAATTTATATTAAAACCCATTAATTAATATTAATCATACGTTCCATAAGAAATCAATAATTATTATTAAATAACTTCTAAACTAATTAAGGGATTTTAATAAAATATAATTTGTTTAGAGATAATGAGTAAAGCTTTTGCAATTTTAAAAGAAGTTTAAAATAAATTAAGCTTAACACAAAGAAAAGGCGTAAGAAAAATAAAATTATAAAAAAGTATAAAAAAAAATTATCAAAACTCTTTCGATTTCATTTCATTTTTTAATATAAAAAAAGTTTGTAATTTTTTAAAAAAATATTTATATTTTCATTTTTGCAAATTAGATTTCATATTTAAACACTTAATTGTAATTAAATTTCTTTGGAGCTTTTATTCCTTAATATCTTGGCTTTCATTAGAATTTTAATTTTTTTTGTCTTAGTTTAAAACAAAAAAGTTATAGTCATTTTTATATAAAAAGTCAATAATTAATATTAATCATACGCTAGGTTAGAAATAAATAATTATTATTAAATAACTTCTAAACTTATTAAGCAATTTCAATAACATTTTGTTTATATAGAAAAAATAACTCAAACTTTAGGAATTCTAAAAGAAATTAAAATAAAAGAAATTAAAAAAATTTAGTTGAAAAAAAAACTTTAAGAAAAAGTTTTAAATAAATTTTATAAAATAAATA
The DNA here is from genome assembly GCA_932274085.1 of Protocalliphora azurea. Taxonomy (NCBI): domain Eukaryota; kingdom Metazoa; phylum Arthropoda; class Insecta; order Diptera; family Calliphoridae; genus Protocalliphora; species Protocalliphora azurea. The sequence continues at coordinate 7,282,760 of OW026523.1, forward strand.
AATAAATAAATTTCTTAGAAAACTTTAAGATAATTGTTTTCTTATTATTAAAAAAAAAAAAACTTTTTTATAATTTTTTTAACAAAATTTCATATTAAAATATTAAATTGTAATTTTGTTTCTTTATTGTTTTTGTTTCTTAATATCTTGCCTTTCATTATCATTTTTAAAATTTTTTCTAAGTTTAAAACAAAAAATGTTATAGTAACTTGTCTAAAAAGTCAATAATTCATATCAAACATACACTCGGTTAGAAATAAATTTTAATTACTAAATAACTTCTAAACAAATGGAACGATTAAAAAAAAAAATAATAATTTTGTATAGAGATTATTAAAAAGCTTTAAGAACTTTAAACGAAATAAAAAAAAATTAAGTTTGAAAAACAACTCTTGAGAAAAAATAATAATAATAAAAAAATAAATAATTAAAAATCTAAAAAAATCAAAATTCTTTTAAATTCAGCTTTTTATTAGAAAAAAATTGTAGAGGAATTTTTTTTGTTTTAGAAAATTTTCAAAATTAATTTTAAGAAAATTTTTTGTTGCACAAAATTTTATATTTAATATTATGCTAAAAATTTGTTTCTTTATAGCTTTTATTTCTCAATATCTTGGTTTTCATTAGCATTTTAAAAAAATTTTCTAAATTTAAAAGAAAAAAAATTATAGACAAATTTGTTTAAAAAGTCAATAATTAATATTAATCATACGCTCGGTTAGAAATAAATGTTAATTTTTAAATAACTTCAAAACTAATTAAGGGATTTTAATAAAATTTGGTTTATATATAGAAAGTAAATATAGCCTTAAGAATTTGAAAAGAAATAAAGAAAAATTTATGCTTAAAGAAAATAGAAGACTTAAGAATAAAACTTAAAAAATTTTAAAACTTTAGAATTTCTGTTTTCAAGTAGAAAAATAAAAAGAAAAATGGAAAATTATTAACTTTAATATAAAACCAAATTATTTTAATTATAAATATCTATTTTTATTTGTTTATTTTCTTTTTACTTAAAGCTTATATTTCTTCAAGAATTTTTTGTTCTTTGGCAAAATTAATGATTTATATTTTCTGTGACACCTCACTCAATCGTTAAACATAATTTGCCACTTAACACCCACTGCTTAAAAACTAAAAGATCAAATATCATTATTTTGTTAAACATTAAAGCAACAGGTCATCAGAAAAAAATAAAATAAAATAATAAAAAAGGAAATTCTAACAACACCCACTAAAAATTTAAAATACAAGCAAGATATTATCTTAAAGCATAATAAAAAGAAAAGAAAAATCTTTTCATAAAACCGGAAATTGATTATATAACTTTAGAAGAAAGATAGAATTTCTTTAGTGGTCATCTAGCTGTTTGAATAGCTTTAAGGCTCAAGGTTGTAAAAATAGTCAAGTTTTGTTTTTTTTTTTTGCTATAGTGATGAAATTTTCTTATTTATCTAGTTTTATTTTATAGTTTTTTTTCTTTCTTAAAGGAAATTTGAAAGTTAATGTTATTTAGAGGAACGTTCTCATGTTGTTTAGAAAAAAATCTTAAAAACAGTTGGAGTTTACATTAAACCAGCATGTGGTAGTTAGTAATAGAGCCCCGCTTTACTGGTTTTATTTTTTTCTTTATTTTATTTGTTTTGTAATTCAAGAAAATTGTAATAAAGCCAAACAAATAAATCTTGTTGTAATCGATTAATGTTTTAAACAATGAGAATTGTTTATAAATAATTTTGAACAATAAGGAAGGAAAGAAAGGAGTGTTCTTGGGTAAAGCTACAAACAAAACTCATGGAGGTATTTTGAGAAATGAAAGAATTTAATAATAAAAAAAATATTAATTAATTTCATTCCTGAAAAAAATTGCTTTAAATTTGAAAAGAAATAAAATTTTTTTAATAATAATATTTAATTTTCTTAACAAATTTATACAATTTTAAGCTAAATTCCTTAATTTTGCTTAACAAAATCCTTCGATTTCCAGTGTTTATAAATATTTTTCTAAATATTTGTTAGTTGAATATATTGTTTTAAAATGAAATCTGAAGTGTGCCATTCTTTTTAACATTTTAATTTTTTTTTAATAAAAAATATTTTTTTTTTACCACAATACTGTTTATTTAAAAATTTTTCTTATAAAGTTTGTTTCTTAAATCTTTTGTTTTTGCTGGTATCAAATTTTTACTTAAATATCCAAAAAGTCTGATCTTTTTTCCCTTAGTATATGAAATTTTATTAAAATCTGTTAAATAGTTTAGAGGTTATTTAATAATTAAAATAAATTTCAAGGATGCGTATGATTAATATTAATTAAGGACCTTTTATAGAAATTTTATAATAACTTTTTTAGTTTTAAAGCTAGAGATTTGAATTGCAGTGTTAATGAATGCCAAGAAAACAAAGAATGTAATGTATTATATAACAATTTCAAATTTAAAAATTTGAATAAAAAATTAGCTTGAAAAATAAAAAAATTTTAGTAAAAAAATTTACATTTTCTTTCTTTTAAATTTTTTTATAAAAATTTAAATAAATTAAAGGCTGACTCCTTTTCTTTTAGTGTATTAAATTTTACAAAATTTTTTCTATTTATTTTTTCTTTTAGTGTATTAAATTGTATAATACGTTTTCTATTTATTATTTTAATATATTTTTAATTTATCTTTTATTTTCAAGTTTGTTATTATTTTGAATTAAGTAATGGAAACTGAAATTTTCTATAACTTTAAATATTCTCTTTAATTTTTTATATTAAAAACGATTTTAGTACAGTAATTTTATTTATTTTTCTAAAAGCTTGAGCCATTTTCTTTAGGCATATCAATCTTTTGTAAAAATTTTTATAAATTGTTTAAGACACTAAAAGATTGTATCCTTTTTTTTAAATTTATAAATTTTAATTAAAATCCCTTTAATAGTTTAGAAGTTTTTTTTGTTAATAAATAATTATTTGTAGGTTTAATATTAATTAAGGACTTCTTGTAGAAATTTGAATATAACTTTTTTGCTTTTAAAGCTGGAAAATTTATTTAAGAGGCTAACGAAAGCCAAGAAAACCAAAAATAAAACGAATTGTATAAAAATTTAAAATTTTATAATATTTAATAAAAACTTTTCTTGTAAGTAAATAAAATGATAAATTAAAAAAAATTAAATTCTGTTTTAATTTAATTTTGCTAACTAAAGTCAAGAATATATGCAATAAAATTTGTTATAAGTTAATATAAAATTATTTCTTTTAATTTCTCTTTGAAAATTAAAATTTTATAAATAAAACATAAAATAAAATTTATATTTTCTTAAATCTTATGTAAAAATTAATGTAAATTCTTTAAGAAGCTAAGAGACTGTAACTTTTCTTTTCAGTGTATAAAATTTTATTAAACTTTCTTTAAGTAGAAGTTTTTTTTTTATATTAATAAATAATTATTTCTAAGGCGACGTATGATTAATATTAATTAAAGACTTTTTATAGAAATTTCACTATAACTTTTTTAGTTTCAAAGCTAGAGAAAATTTTTAAAATGCTAATGAAAGCCAAGAAAATAAGGATTAAAATGAGTTATATAACAATTTAAAATTTCAAAAATTAATAAAAAATGTTTACTTTAAAAATAAAATTTTATAAATAAACAAATTAAAATTTATATTTTCTTAAATCTTTTGTAAAAATTTATGTAAATTCTTTAAAAAGCTAAAAGACAGTCTGACCTTTAAGTGTATAAAATTTAATTAAAATCCCTTTAATAGTTTAGAAGTTTTTTTTTTATTAATAAATAATTATTTCTAAAGAGACGTATGATTAATATTAATTAAAGACTTTTTATAGAAATTTCATTATAACTTTTTTGGTTTGAAAGCTAGAGAAAAATATGGAATAAAGTAAGTTATATAACAATTTAAAATTTTAAAATTTTAATAAGGGCCTGATTCAGTATGACAATCAAATTGTTTGAAAATAAAATTTGTATGAACACTACTCAAAAAAAATTTGAAAAAATTAGTAATTTTCATACAAATTTTATTTTCAAACAAGTTGATTGTCGTACTGAATCAGACCATAAAAAATGTTTGCTTGAGAAATAATTTTTTTTATATAAGAAATTTGAAATTTAAATTTCACAATTTAATATTTGAGTTTTCAAATTAAATTTTAATGAAAATAGTTTTTGTTTTAATTTTATATACAAATTTAATTAAATTGTAAATTTTTCTTTGATATTTCTTCATTGTATTTCTTTAGAATTTCAATCACAATGAAAATTTTTTATAACTATTATATAAAAGTATAGGCAATAATTTGTTTTCTTTTAATATTATGACACAAGCCATTGTACTTTTATGGTTAAATAATGTTTTGTGTTCCATATGTAATTGCTGTTAAAAAAATAAAACATTTATGGTTTGCTAACCAAGTTTTATACAACGAAAAAGTATTGTTGTATTTTATAGCAATTCCCTTTGGGTTTTGGTTATACCTTTATGTAACTATAAAAATAAAAAGACAAAATAACTTTAACACATTAATTAATGTTAACATTTAACAACAGAATTGAAAACAAAGAAGATGGTGGGAAAGACGGATGGAAAGACAGACAAAGAGACTGATAGAGAATCATTGTAGAATACAGAGGATACAGACGGTTAGTTGTTTAATTTTATAAATGGGCGTTTAGTTTGTAGATGATGACAAAGTTAGTTCTTATTATTTTGTAGCCAATAAATGAACTAATGAATTGTATTGGTTTGTTAAGCATAAAACCTATGATTTTTATGGTCCTTAAGAAGAAAAGGAAGATAACATTAAAAAAAGAATTGTGTTGGTGGCAGTGAAAGCCAGGGAATTTAAAAGGTAACAGGCAGATCAAATGATCATTTTTATAATTACCAAGACAAAAATTAAGTGAAACAAATGAAAACTAATTTAAGCAATTACATTATATTTATAACAAAATTAAATTTTCAAAGCAAAACAAAAGACTTAAGAAAGGAAATTATTTAAAAATTAAACCAGACATAAATAAGAAATCTTCCCCCAAAAATATAAGAATGAAAGACAACTAACAAACTTTTTAATTTTCTTTACATTTAATAATTTTTTTCTCTAAGACAAATCAGTTACTCATGATGAAACCTGTATATTATAAATAATTGCAAAGATATGGAAGCTGTAACAAACAGATATTCCAACAGGTTGTTTAACAAAAAGTGCTCAAGATATATGGAAAGAATAAAAGAAAATTCTAAAGAAATTATATAAGCAGTAGTAAATGTATTAACACTAGCAAGTGACTGTTCGTTAACTTCAAATACTTTAAAAACATCAAACATCTCTAGCAATTACTAATGCAGCCAATTGCTATAACACCAGATGATTAAAGGATTTTATTGCTGCTCTTCTATTTTATTTTATTATATTTTCTTTATATATTTTTTTCTATTTGTGTTATTTGAAAATGTGAAAAATAACAAGAGACATAAATTAAGTTATAAATAGAAAAAGAATTATAAGATAAGCTGCCGCTATAGGCTGAGGATTAAAGTTAAAAATAGATTTTTTCTAAGGCAATATAGAATTAATTAAAATAAAATTAAAACAAATAAAAAAAAGAGGAATTTGTCAAGCAGTAGAATTGATTTTAATATATTAATAGGAGTAAAAGAATATAAGAAGAAGTTGATTGAAATAATGCTTGAGCTTAACAAAGTCTTAAAAAAGGACTGAAATTGAAGTTTTTTTACACTATGAAAACCTTAATATTATGGCTTATAAAAGTTACTGATATAGTCAACTATTGAAGCTTTAAAAGATTTTTAAATAGTGTAAATTTAAAACTTGTGAAAAAGTATAAAGAGTGTTAATATTCAAGCTTATTAAGGGCTTTAATAGGGGCTTAAACTAGAGCTTTATACAGAATCTATATAGAACTCTAATTGAAGCTGATTAAGTGTTCTAAGATGAATTAATAATTACAAACTAAAGCTACTAAATACACCTGAAATAAAAGCCTGCTTTAAGCTTTTTAAACACCTATAATTGAAGCTTAGAAAAGACTTTAAAATGATCAGGGCCTAAAGCTCCTAAAAAACCTTAAGAAAAAATTACTAAAGTCTATGAAGAGAACTTTAATTTAAGCTAAGGTTTATTTTTCTCACTAACAACATCTGTAAATTAAGCTTGAAGCTTATTATAGACTCTAAACCTATCTTGGTTTCAAGCTAGTTTTGTGGTCTCAAATATTCGTAGACTGAAGTTTATTTTTCTCACTAAAAACATCTATAATTCAAGCTTAAAAAAAGTTTTAGAAATTATAAAAAAAACTCTTAAAAGATTTTCAATTCAGGGCAATTGTATTTCTAATACATGTAAATATAATTTGAACTTTGGCTACAAAAAATAAATGAAATTGAAGTTTGTCAATTTGTAGGGAAGTCAAGACCTTAAAGTAGTCAAAATGGTAACCGTTTAAAGTTCTTTCTTGAAGTCATTTGTTTCCTCTCTTGCAATTTAAATAACTTTTTTTTATTAATTAATTGTTTAAAAGGCTTTTAAAAGAAAGCAAATTGAAATTTATTTTAGCTTCTCATAGTGCTGTTACAAAAGTTTATTTCCAGTTCTCAAATTATCTCGCAAAAGAGGTAGAAATAAAAATAAAATGTATAAAATTCCTATTTTTTAGTTGAATTGAAGAGCTTCAAACAATAAACTTTAAAAGTTTATTGTTTAAATCTTTTGTTTTATTAATGTTCATATCAAATCTCTAGTATTGAGTTGTAGCCTAGATAATCAAATGATTTAGGCTGTAATTTTTTTAAAGTTCTTTGTTTAAGTCTTTTGTTTTTATGTTTCAGAATTTCGATCTATATTTTTTTAATTTCTTCTTAACGTTTGTATTTGCTTTTTTTTCTATTTCTTTTCTTTTTATCTACACAAAAACATTTTAATTTTCTTCCTTCTAAGTTTTCCCTTTTAATTAAAACAAATCTTAATCGTAATTTTTTTTTAAATAAACCTGTCACTTCTGGCAAATAAAAAACACCTTGATTTGGTTTTTTTCTTAAAATTTCTGCACGTTTTGTAGTATGACAGCTAACAAACAAACCAAATGACATGAACATAAAAATTTTAAAATGTTTGTTACTTTGTTTGTGCTAAGGCAAACATATTTAGAACCTGACAGGTGCTACAAAATAAAGTAAAAAATAGAAAAAATAAAAAATAGTAAAATACTAAAAGTGTTTTATAAAGGGGGAAAGAAAATTATAATAAAATTATATATAATCAGTTTTTTTAAATAAAAATATATAAAATATAATTTTAAACAAAATTTTTCATAAAAATTTAAAGGAAAAATATTAAAAATGTCTTTTTGATTTTTAATCTTATTTTTTTTTACAAATTTATTCTTTTTTTCTTCCTTTTTCTTTTATTATCTTTATTTTTGGGTTGGGTTTTATTTTCATCAAGTCCTTTAAAAAGCTTCTCTTCTAAAAACAATAACTAAATTAAATCTTTAAAAAGAATTCCTAGAAATGTTTATTTTGTTTATTTTTCTTTTCTAGCTTTAAATGGTTTTTGTCAGCGCCCTTTTTCTTTCAACATTATCTTAATCCCTTTAATCTTTTTGATTTTTAAGGTTGGTCTATTTAGACACTTTTCCTTTAAAGCTTAACCATTGTTTAGTTAGGCACCTTACAAAGCACAAACTTCAGGTTAATCTTTAAACATCTAAGATTATTAAGATTATTTTTTATTCTAGAAAAAAAAAGAAATATAAAACATATACTAAACTAGTTGCTGTTTTGTATTTTAATTAAAAAAAAATCTTCCAACAAACAACAAATAGATTATGACCAAACAATAGGTGTATTATACAAATAAACATAAGAACATATAAAACTAGAAATTTTACAGCTTCTCCATAAACCAAAATGAACGAGTTCTGAAAGAAGTTTAATGGCTGTCCAAAAAGTTATGGCTTCCTTTAAAGTTTTACAACTAAAATGATTAATTAGTGTAAAGGCTTTAAGGAAAAAAAAACTAAATACCTTAAATAGTACAAAACTACTGGTTGTAACTCCAATAAAGTTATTGCCAAACGGGGAGTCCACACAATGAAAAATAAGTTATTAAAATTTACTACAAAAATGTGGAGTTTTTGTAATAAAAAATATAAAAAAAAATATAATAAAAACATTAAGAAACTATTAGGGAAACTAAAAGCATACTAAAAACAGTGAAGACTCACTTAAATTAATCAGCAGTCAGGCATAAAACTATAGTTTTGATGAAAAGTTAAAAAAAACAAAAGACTTAAGAAACAAGTTTTTAATAACTAGTAACTCATTCTAAAGAAATTTTTTGAGATTTTTCAAAAATCTCATATTTTCTTAAAGAATAATCAATATAAAACCTTTAAATTTTAATTCCTAAAAATTTTTTTAAAATTCCCTCTAAAGGGATTTAAACAAAATTAATGGCTTTAAAAATTTCTTAACAAAATAAACCAATTTAATTCCACTAATTCTAAGAAAATATTAAAAAGTTTAAAAATTTTATTTTAAACACAAAAATTTTAAATTCCCACTCCAAAACTACAAAAATCTCCTCATTGGAAACATTGTTTCCGAAAATTTTATTTCTTTTTTAGCATTTTTCAAAAAGTAAATTAATTTTTATTTATTAAAATACTAAAAATTATAATTCCTAAATAATTTTCAAAAAATCCCTCACAAGGGATTTAGAAAAAAGTCAATGGGAATTCAAAATTTCTATGTAACAAACAATAAATTTTAAGCTATTAATAAATAATAACAAGGAGTAAAAATTTTATTTTTAATCTAAAAAAATTTCAGTTCCACCTCCCCCACAAAAAAAATTTTAAAATTCATTTTAAAGGGGAACTAATTTATATAACAATTAAAATTTGCTTTATTGAAATTAAAAAACAAATATTTAATAAATATTTTTTTAATATATTAATATATTTAAAATTTAAATTCCTAAATAATTTTCTAACAATCCCCCTCGAAGGGATACTCAAAAAAGTTATTGGGAATTCAAAATTTTTTTGTGAAAAACAAAAATTTTAAGCTTTTGACAAATAACAACAATAAAAATAAATAAAAATTTTATTTTTATATACAAAATATTTCCAATCCCCCTAAAAAGATCTCAAAATCCCTTTGCGGGACTTAAGGTATTGTTATTGTTAACAACTTTCTTTAATAACTTTCTAATATTTAAAAAAATTAATTTCCATAAAAATTTAAAAGGAAAATTTAGATTTTTTTAAATTTTACTTTTTTCTTACAGCTAATCAATGAAATATGTTATTTTTGTTATTCAAATTAGGTAAAATTAAATTCCTTTAATTTTTTGAAAAATACCCCATATGGGGGAATTGAAAATTTCACTTTGGGTATGTTATTTTTGTGCGGAAAATGACTCTTTTAGAGTATAAAAAAAACAAAATAAACTACTTTTGATAAAAATGTATTTTTATTATTAAAAAATTTAAATTCCTAATAAAAATTTGAAAATTTTCTGCGGGGAAATTTAGTTTTTTCTAAAAATTCATTTTTTACTTGCAGTTTATGAAAGAAATTTGGGTTTTATGCGATTTAAACTAGGTAAAATTGAATTCCCATAACTTTTAAAAAAAATACCCAGTATGAGCGATTTTTGTCTTTGATATGGGAATGTTACTTTTTACTGGAAATTATTTTTTTTAAAGATTATAAGCTTAAAATTGAATACATATAATAAAATATAAATATTTATTTTTAAAAAATTCCCAAAAAGACGGTTTTCATTTTTCACTGGGGAAGACATTTATTTTTAGAAAATTTTTATTTTTTCTTGCAGCTAATGAAAGTGTTTTTGAAAGTAATTTTTTCACTGGGTAAAGTATTTATTTTTGAAAAAGAATTATATAATTTTTAATATTTAAATTGGAAAAGTTTAATTCCCACAATTAAAAAAAAAAATACCAAATATGGGGATTTAAAATTTTAATTTGGGAATAATATATTCCAATGAAAATTAAAATTTTAAGTTTATAAAGTCTTTAAATAAAAGACTTGCAATACAAAATGCATCTCTTTTGATTCAAAATTTTAAATTCCCATTAAACCATTTTTAATGTTTCACTGGGGAAAGCACTTATGTTTGGAATTTTTCTATTTTCTGGCAGTTAATGAAGGAATTATATTGTTCTTAATATTTAAATTGGGAAAAATTAAATTCCCCTAAGTTTTTGAAAAATACCCAATATTGGGGATTTTTAAATTTCAATTTTGAATGATATTTTTCCATGAAAATTAAAACTAAGTTTAATAGCCTTTAAATACAAGACTTGTAAGAAAAAAATTATTGTGTATTAATTAAAAAATTTTAATTCCCAAAAAACGTTTTTAATTTTTTCACTGGGGAAAACACTTATTTTTGAAAAAAATGACTTTTTTTGCAGCTAATGAAGGAATTATATCATCTTTAATATTTAAATTGGAAAAAATTAAATTCCCCTAAATTTTTGAAAAATACCCAATATTGGGGATTTTTAAATTTCAATTTGGGAATGATATTTTTCCAAGAAAATTAAAACTTTAAGTTTATAAGCCTTAAATAAAAGACTTGTTATAAAAAATTCATGTTTATTAATTAAAAAATTTTAATTCCCAAAAAACGTTTTTAATTTTTTCACTGGGGAAAACATTTATTTTTTAAAAATTTACTTTTTTCTTGCAGCCAATGATAGAGTTATGTAATTTTTATTATTTAAATTGAAAAAAATAAAATTACCATAAGTTTTTAAAAAATATCCAATATGGGGATTTTTAATTCCAATTTGTGAATTTATTTTTTTTAAGAAAAATAAATTTCGATGAGTTTTAAAACTAAATAAAATATTTAGGAATTGAAATTGATGCAAAAAATCGTATATTTTTTTACAAAAAGAGAATTTTTTACTTTATTTAAATTATTGTCTTAAATAAAAAATTCGGGATTTTTTATTTGAATTAAAAGAGAATTTCTTAAGAATATTTTGTTCTTTTTTAGGAAAATCTTTTATTAAAAAAACAAAAGACTTAGGAAACAAGCTAGTTAAGTAAAAGTCAAAAAATATTATAGAAATACCTGAAGTTATTTCAAATCAGTTTGGATTGGGTTAATAATTACCTGTAAAGAAAAGAAAAAGAGAAAAACTAAAATTAGTTTATCATGTTTACAAGTATTTTATATTACTTTAATGAGCTTAAATTCAATTTCATAAATAATTTCCTTAATGATTTTAAAACAAATTACTTTTTTGAATTCCTAAAAAAACAAAAAACTTAAGACACAAACTTTTTAAGAATTTTGTTTAAATAACAAAAAATTATAGCTTAACTGGCAAATTATTAAGTTTATTTAATTTTATATATTTTCTACTTTATTCTTAATCTTGTTAAATAAATTGTTTAAATATTTTAAACAAATTTCCTTTAGCTTACACTCACACCTCCTTCTTTTCACTTATTAATAAAAAAACTCCCCTTTTTAGTAAAACATTTCCTATAAAAAATCTATTGACTACTTAATAATTCCCATATTACTATATTCCCTACGTTATTTTAGTTTTAAGCTGCAAAAAATTCTTTATAAAAACTGACATTTATTATGGGCTTTATGTTGTTAAAAATATATAATTTCTTTTATATTGTTTTTTTTAGAAAACCACTAATACAATATGTTTTATAGTTATAGCTTAAGGTTAAATAGAAATTAAATGCTTTAGCTTAACCACGCGGAAATCTTGAAAATTTTTGTTAAGAAAAATCTTCTTCTTCAAAAAAAAATTAAGATTTTCTTGCTTTTTTTTCTTAAAGAAGTAAAAGCATTCATTAAAAGTTTTTTTCCAAGATTTTTCACAATCAAAGATGTTTACATCAAAAAAATATTATAAAAAAAATGTTAGCAAAATAAAGAGAGATTTAAAGGAATAAAATCTTTAATGTTTAAAGAAATTTATAGAATTTGTTTTAATAATTAATACTTTTAAACTTCGTTGATAGAATTTTTTTTAGTAAGTTGCATGTTTTGTGGCAATTATATATAAAGCTTGTTCAAGCTGTTTTAATACCACAGCCACCATTACAAATATACACATTTTATTTTCTAAGTTTAACTGCTACAAGAAACTCTGCCAAAGAATGTTTTTTTAGTCAAGATAATCAGGAAATGCTATAAACTTAAAAAAAGAACAAAAAAGAAAAGCCACCATTCTTGGCTAAAAATACAAGGACGCTGCTATTAAAGTTATAGAAACTAAGAAAAATGAGAACATTATAATTTTTTTTTATTAAAGAAAAATAAAATTACAAAAAAAAAAAAAACACTTTTAAAGTTTGAAAAATATTAGATATTGTGGTTTAAAGCGAAAAAAGTATAAAAAATAATATAAAGATCATCTTTATTAAGAAATAAAATATTAAGGTTTAATGAAGTGAAAAAAGCAAAATAAAAAATAAAAATAAATGATCATAATTATAAGGAAGAAATGAAAACTATTAATATTATTTTTTTTAGAGAAAACTAAAGAGGAAGTATCAAAATAAAATCTAAATTATACTAAGAATAGGAAGAAGGGTTTAATAAATAAAAATATAATAAAAAAGAAAAAAATTTAATAAGTTAAGAAAAAAAAGAATAGTTAAAAAAAATATATATATTTTACAAAGTGGTCTTTTGTCCTACTAATTCGTTAGAGAAGCTTTGAGGAATTCTTAAAATGTTTTATGCCCAGTTCAAATTTAAGTCTTAAATAATTTTTAATTGTGTTAAAATATTAATAATTTACTGGTAATGTGGAAGTTTTACTTTATAAGAAATATTGTTAAGAATGATTTTTTTATTTTTATTAACCCCAAAATGAGCTTCTCTTGTAGATTACATTTTTTAATTCAGTTGTTACGATTAATTTCTTTTATTAACTTCTTTAAATTTTTTCATACTAATAATATTTTTTTTATGAATTCTAGGATTCGAAGGACCATTCTTTTATTTTTATTTTTTAATAGATTTTTTCGTTCTTTAAAATTTTTTAACTTATAAATTTTAGTTTCGTTAAATTTAGTGTTTAAATTTAATTTCTTTTCACTTTTCATTTACTAATAAAAATTTATTTGTGAATTTTAAGGTTCGAAGGACCATTTTTTTGTATTTTTTAAAGGCTTTATTTAAATAGTTTTTTTTTTCGTTTTTTTATTTTTCATTTCTTGTTTATAATAATTATTTCTTTTTTAATTTTTAAAATTGATTTATTAGTAAAAAATTGTTCGAGATTCCTATTTTGAGAATTTTCTTTATAAATAAAATTTCTCATTTTTTAAATTTTTTGGCTCGAAGGAACATTTTAGGAAAATTTTTTGAAGCCTTTAAATTATTGTACTTTAAATCTCAATCTGTTATAGTATTGTTATAAGTTTTATTTTGTATAATACTTTATTTTTGTAATTTTTTTATTTATTTTTGAAATTTTTTCGAGCCCAAATCCTTTTTTTAGAAAATTTTTGAAGCCTTCAAATTGATATATTTTAAATCTTGAATTGTTATTTTATTGTTATAAATATTCCTTTATTTCTTATTCTTTTATTAGAATAATTTAAAAAATTTGGATGCGAAGGATTAATTCTTGTAATTTCCTATAATTTTTGAAATTTTTGGTTCGAAGGACCAGTTTTGGGTTCGAAGCACCAATATTTTGATGACTTCAAATTGTTTTATTTTACACTTTGAACTATTATTTTATTGTTATAAATTTTAAAAAGAATAATATTACTTAATTTATGTAATTTCTTTCATTTAGAATAATTAAAGACTTTTTAGAGCGAAGGACCAATAAAAAAATATTTTATGCTTACAAATTTCGCTAATTTTTTATTTGTTTATTTTAATATAAATTTTCTTTTAGTTTTTTTTTTAAATTTTGCATTAATAAAAATTTATTTAAAGAATATCTGGTTCGAAGGACCAATTTTTTTATTATTATTTTTTTTGTTAAGAATTAAAATTAAAATTATTAAAAAATTTTTTTTAAAAGCTTTCTGTTTAATGTATATTTTCTTTTTAATTTTTTTTAATTTACTCTACTTTAATCCATTTTCTATTTCACTTAGTTTTTTTCCAGTAATTTTCTAACCAACTGACCATTATATTAACTCAAGCTTGAGCTAAGAAAAAACCAATACTGACCCATATTTTATAGAAAAGTTAAAAGATTTTTGTTCATTTCTTATTTATTATTAATTTTTTTTTTGCTAAAAAATTATGAATATTTTTCCCAATTTTCTAAGAAATTTATCATTGTTATGTTATAAATTATTTAAACATTTTCTTTCTAGTTTCTTTTATAACGTTTTATTATCTTCCATCTAAAAACATAATTTCCACTTAATCATAAGAGTAAAGAAAGAAAAAGCAAAAAAACATCTATTGTAAAAGTATATTGCATGTTTTAATAGGAATAAAAAGAAAATTCAATTAATCATAATGCAAGAGTTCTTTTTAACACGAATGGCCGCCTCATTTTTCTCTAGAGTGCTAAATAAATATTATACAGATGACGTTAATTTATATAAGACAAATTTGTTGGGGAAAAATATTTAAGCTGAAAAGAAAGGAATTTTTTAAAAAGCATATAAAAATAGCCATTAGCTTAGTATGGGAAAAATATTTAATAAAATTTAATAAAAAGTTCTCGAGGAAAATTAATAAAAAAATAATCATAAAAATTAATTAATAGAATTAAAACATGCAAAGAAAAAATTCCCTTAGAAAATTTTAGAAAGGAAAAGAAACAATAATAGGATTAATAAAAATTGTAAAATTCTTACATCCTAAGTCTTTTGTTTTTGTGGTAAATAAACTTAAAATAATAAAATTAATCAAAAAGGTATGTTAAGTCTTTTGTTTTCTTTTAGAATTTTTTTTTAAATTTTGAAAAATATGTTTCTTAAGTCTTTTGTTTTATTATTGACAATATTGACAGTATTTTTTTATTTTTTTATCACTTTTCTTTCCTTTTCTCTATTAATTTTTTTATTTAAATTCTTTTTCTTTCAGCTCCTTTAGTTTTATATTTTGTCTTCTTTTACTGGAGAGTTTAGTTATAAGAAAAAAAATACTTGTTTTAAAACCACAATTGTTTAGCTGTTAAATAGCAGCAGCATTTAAACAAATGTTTTCAACAGAATTAGGCCAACTAACGGCAACAAATTAAACCACAAGTTGCCTTGTTTTTCTTATTTTTATAACCAACTATAACAACAGACTAGAGAGGAGATAAATAGAGAGGAAGAAATAAAAAAAATACTATAGCAACAATTTAACATAGAATGAAATAAAATTTAACCCATTAAAAATCATTTTACTTAAAAAAAATAAAAAAATTAAAAATGTTCCTTCCAAGCAAATTAAAAAAACATGGTCCTGCGCAGCAGATTTAAACTTAAACATTTAGAAAACATTTAAACTCTTTAATGTTTCTTTAATGATTTATTGTTTAATTTATTTTAATTTACAAAAATAATTTAAATTTTAGTAAAAAAAGGAAAAAATTAATATTAAAATTAATTTAAAAAAAAAATGGTCCTACGAACCTGATTTTAAATAGAAAAGTTAGCGAATCTATGAAATCAATTTAAATAAACAAACTATTTTCATATAATTATAATTTAAATTTATAGAAATATACAAAAATTAAAAATTCAGAGAAAATAAAAGGAAAATTATAAATATAAAAATTAAATAGAAAATGGTTCTACGAACCTGATTTCAGATACAAAAAGAAGCAAACATTTGAATATTTTTCATGTAAATAAATTACTTTCATAAATTATTTATTAAATTTGTTAAAATTTACAAAATTTACTTAAAGTATAGCAAAAAATAAAAATGAAAATAGTAATATACTAAACTTAATGAAAAAAGATGGTCCTACCAACCGGATTTTAAATAGAAAAGTTAGCAAATCTGTGAAATAGATTTAAAAAATTATAGAAAACTTTGTACTAAATAAATACTCAAGATTGAAGCTTATTCAAGTCATTCTAAAGACCTCAAATTGAAGTTATGATTGATGATAATTTTAAGCCTTTTGAAGCCTTTTTGTATTATTGTATTTTAAAGATGTCTAAATAAATCTTAATAAAACCTACAATTGAAGTAATGTTTGAAGTTATATTGGGTCTATTAAATGAGCTACCATTCAAACTTTGAATAAAGATAAACAAATTTATAAATGAAAATCTACGCATCAAGGCTTCAACCTCTCTATGGGTTAAATTTTTCTTCACTACTATTACTTTCTAATTTATTTCATCTTAAGAAATCTAGTCTCCAACAGCATCTAATATCATTTGTATATTATAATTATCTGCTAGTAATAGCTAATTCTAACTAAAATGTCTTTTAGGTGTATTTCAGTGTTACAGTAGTTTTTTTTTTATTCTTTAGAGATTCTTTTTTATCTTTCTTAAAGCAATTAACATACAAATTATTTAGTTATATGCTTAAACCTCAATATAGATTAAATTACTTAAATATTATTTACTAGTATTTATTTTAAATAGTAGGAAAAAAGAAGGTTTTTAGCACAAGTGTTAAAGAATTTTAAACATTTGTTTAGAGTAAAAATAAAAAAATAAAAATAAATACAATTTAAAATAAATAAGGTGTGAAATTAAATAAAGTTTAAAAGACTAGAAAACAAATAATTTTATTAAAAACCAAATGACACAGATTTTGGGGCAAAAAAAGTGAATAAGATAATTTTCTTTCATAATCATTAGACAAAAAGAAGTAGAATTAACTTGTATTGAATTATTTTGTTTTGAAATTTATTTGTAATACGAGGGAGTATCAATAAGTCCGTGACTTTTGGAACCATCTGTTAATAGACTACTGTCAAATTTTGAGCAAGTGTCGTCATTTACTTTACGTAAAAAATAGGATTTTCCGAGGTCCTTAAAATAGGCATTTGTTTGGTCAATAATTTTATCGTTGGAGCTGAATCTCTTTCCACCGAGCCATTTCTTTAGGTTTGTAAATAGTAAGTAGTCACTAGGGGCTAAATCCGGAGAATATAGCGGATGAGATACCAATTCGTAGCCCAAGTCATAGAGTTTTGCCATTGAGACTGCACACGTTTGCACCCGTGCATTATCTTGATGAAAATGTTCTTTTTTATTGGCCATATGGGGTCGTTTTCTTTCTTTTAAATCCTCATTAAATCGGTCTGATAAGTTGTCATAATATTCGCCGTTTAGTGTTTTTCCCTTTTGAAGGTAATCGATGTAGATTATCCCGCGTGCATCCTAAAAAACTGTTGCCACCACTTTATTGGCCGACAAACTTACCTTCTTCGGAGCAGCTTCACCCGGATTAACTCATTGTTTAGATTGCTGCTTGGTCTCCGGAGTACAGTAATGGATCCATGTTTCATCCACAGTTACAAAACGCCGCAAAAGCTCAATCCTTTGAAGTTGTCACACGTTTACGTTTATGGTCAATTGAGAACAAACGCGGCACCCATCTTGCAGACAATTTTCTTAAACCCAGCTAATCATTTAAAATCGAAACCACACTGCCATATGAAATGTCTATGGTATCAAAAATCTCACGCAACTTTACTCTTCGGTCGGCCAACACCATATCGTGGATTTTTTTAACATTTTCGGTTGTACTGACCTCAATTGGCCGTCTAGAACGTTCAGCGTCACTTGTACTTGTGCGACCACAACGAAATTCAGTAAAACACGTTTTTTACCATTGAAATGGTATGGTGCAGAGTCCCCATATTATTTATCGAGCTTTTCCTTGGTTTGATCGACGGTTTTTTTTTCGCAAAAAATAATGTTTAATGAGCACTCGAAATTCACTTTTTTCCATTTTTAGAAAAATACACGAGGTTGTACGTGTTAAACGCAAAGTAAATGACGATACTTGCTCAAAATTTGACAGTAGTCTATTAACAGGTGGTACTAGATGGGAATAGTGTTACATTTCATATAACTACGAGGCAAGTTCGAAAAGTCACGTACTTATTGATCCGTCCTCGTATTAATTATTTTATATTTTAAATCTAAGCCTTGATTTCTAGGGTGGAGTTTTTCTTGTCTTGTATTCGTTTTCTTTCATTCTTTGTATTTGATTCTTTGCCAATTTTTATAAAATCAATGAATTAATTAATTTATTTTTTTATATTTTTATAGCATTTTTCTTATTAATTTTATGCTAAAAATGTCACGTGTTTAATGTTTATCATGTTTATATTGTTTTGTTTTTCGTTGTCAAGGAATTTCTTTTTAAAGAAATTAAAATCAAAACCCATAAAATGTGTTTGGAATTATTATTAAGTTATAGAGTTAAATTAAAATAGAAAAAGATAAAAAAAACATTTCTAAAAAAATATGTCTATAGAAATTGTGTTTATAAGGCAATGGAACGTTTAAGCAAAGTCTGTGTTAAAAAAAAAATAAAATAAAAAAATAAAATAAATAAATAAATTAAAAGTAATAAAATAAGCCATAAAATTAAAAACAAATGTAAATCATTGGTTTTTAATTAACTGAAAAAAATATATTATAAAAATAATCAAAAGAAATTTAAAAATGAAATATTTTGAATACCAAAAAGTTAATAACTAAGAAAAGTGAGCTATAAAAAATAGCTATGATTTGAGCTTAAATAATTCATGATGAAAGCTTAGAATGAAACTTAAAATAATGCTGAAAAGCACTAATATCAAAGTTGATATTACAATATATATAAAAAAAGCTATATACTGGTATATTATACGAGGTAGGAAGGACTAATGATTGAAGATAAAATTGAAGCTGAAAAGAACTATAAATAAGGTTAAGTTTGAAGCTAAGATTGAAGCTGAAAAGCCAATGATTGAGCTTTTATTGAAATATGTTGTCAAATGTAAAAAGAATCATAACTGAGGTTTAAAAAAATCATGATTGAAGCTAATATTGAAGCTAAAAAGTCAGTGATTGAAGCTGATATTGAAACAATTTGTACACTATGAAATAAAATATGAATAAAATTGAAAACAACTGTGATTGAAGCTGGAATTGAGACTGAAAAAACCTGCCACTGAGGCTATTTTTGAAGCTGATAAGCTTGTGATTTAAGCTAATATTTAAACATGTTGCTAATAAAACCTGTGATTGAAGCTGAAAAGCCAATGATTGAAGCATTTATTAAAATATGTTGTCAAATGTAAAAAGAATAAGAATAATTGAGGTTTAAAAAAACCATGATTGAAGCTAATATTGAAGCTAAAAAGTAAGTGATTGAAGCTGAACATGTTGAGAACTACAAAAAGAAGTATGATTGAGGTAAAAGAAATCCATGATTAATGCTAATTCTAAAGCTAAAAAAGCCGGTGATTCAAGTTGATATTTAAACATATGGGGAAATATAAAATGAACTAAGATCGAAAATGAAAAGAACTGTGTTTGAAGCTGGAATTGAAGGTGAAAAACCTATAAATAAGGTAATGATAAAGTTTGGAGCAAAACAAGCCGGTGATTGAAGCTGAAATTGAAACACGTTGAACACTATGAAATAAAATATGTTTGAAGTTAAATAGAACTGTGATTGAAGCTGGTATTGAGAGTGAAAAATTCTGCAACTCACACTATTATTTAGGCTAATATTTAAACATGTTGCTAATTATAAAATGAAATATAATTGATGTTGACATCAATTGGGATTGAATCTATAATTGAAACTAAAAAATATGTAAATGGGATTGAGCTGATATAGAAAAATGTTGAGAACTTCGAAAAGAAGTCTGACTGAGTTAAAAGAAATCCATGATTAATGCTAATTCTAAAGCTAAAAAAGCCGGTGATTCAAGTTGATATTTAAACATATGGGGAAATATAAAATGAACTAAGATCGAAAATGAAAAGAACTGTGTTTGAAGCTGGAATTGAAGGTGAAAAACCTATAAATAAGGTAATGATAAAGTTTGGAGCAAAACAAGCCGGTGATTGAAGCTGAAATTGAAACACGTTGAACACTATGAAATAAAATATGTTTGAAGTTAAATAGAACTGTGATTGAAGCTGGTATTGAGAGTGAAAAATTCTGCAACTCACACTATTATTTAGGCTAATATTTAAACATGTTGCTAATTATAAAATGAAATATAATTGATGTTGACATCAATTGGGATTGAATCTATAATTGAAACTAAAAAATATGTAAATGGGATTGAGCTGATATAGAAAAATGTTGAGAACTTCGAAAAGAAGTCTGACTGAGTTGAAAGAAATTCATGATTAATGCTATTTCTTAAGCCAAAAAATCCGGTGATTTAAGGTGATATTTAAACATATGGGGAACTATAAAATGAACTCAGATTGAAAATGAAAAAACTGTGATTAAATAAGGTTAAAAATTAAAAGAAACCTATAAATAAGGTAATGAGTAAAGCTAAATTTGAAGCAGAAATAACCAGTGATTGAAGCTGGTTTTAAAAAATTTGTGAAACTATTAAATAAAATATGATTTAAGTTGAAATGAACTGTGATTGAAACAAAAAATGATTAGTTTACGATTGAAGCTTAGATTGAAGTTAAAAAGGTCTGTGATTGAGGTAAAAAATTAAATCAATAAATGTAGTATACTTGAAGTTGAAAGAGACTGCAATTGAAGCTAAAATGTCCTACAGTTAAGGTATTTATTAGAGCTAAGATTGAAAATGATAACACCTGTGATTAAAGCTGATTAAAGCAATTGTTGATACTAATGAGAAACTTTAAAAAGTTTATTGATTGCAGCTATGATTGAAGCTTCTTTGGAACTATAAAGTGGTCTACAAATGAAGCTGTTATTGAGACTAAAGAGTCTTATAAATAAAGCCTGAACTGAAATTAATTTAGAACTTTAAAATGCCCTTGTTTGAAGCCAAAATGATTGTAGTCATAATTAAAACCAGTTAACAAGAGATTTTACAAGCATTTAAAATCTGAGCTATGATCGAGGCTTATTGGGGTGTGTATTACGACTATTGAAAAAACACTATATATTGATCTAAAATTAAAGCTATGATTGCTTTAAAAGACCTTTGATTGAAGCTTTAATTAAAACAATTTTTGATACTTATAAGACACTTTAATGAAGTTCAGTTAATGAAGTTAATGAAGCTACGAATGAAGCTTATATTAAGGCTAAAAATATTTAAAAAAAAATTCTTGATTGAAGCCAAAGTATGCGTGATTGAAGTCACTATAGAAGATATGATTTAAACTAATAAGAAACTCTATAAGCAGCTAGGAACTAAGCTATGACTAGTGTTAATTGGTTTTATGATTGCTTTAAAAACCTTTGATTGAAGCCTTGCTTAAAAAAATTTTTTATATTAATGAGAGTTTATTGATAGAAGCTTTTTTGGAGTTATAAAGTGATCTAGAAAAGAAGCTTTAATTGATAAAAAAATAATTTTAATTAAAGCTAGAATTGAAGTTAATTTAGAACTTAAAAAGACACTTGATTGAGGCCAAAAGTACCCCTGATTGAAGTCACTATAGAGGTCATGATTAAAGCTATAAACTAAACTATAATTAAGGTGTTTAAAAATGCTAAAGCATGCAATTAATTTGTGACTAAATATTGGGTTAAAATTAAGGCTATAGTTATTTTAAAAGGCTTTTGACTGAAGCCTTGATTAAGGCAATTTTTGATACTAAAGAGACACTTTAAAAAGTTTATTAATTAAAACTTTTTTGGAAATATAAAGTGATCTATGAATAAAAATTATATTAAGGCTAAAAATACTTATAACGAAAATCTGAATTGAAGTTAATTAAAAACTTGATTGAAGTTAAGGTTGAAGCTAATAAGAGATTTTACAATCAGCTATAATCAAAACTATAATTCAAGCTAATCGGGGTATTTCAAAATACTAAAGAATGCTGTTAATTTGGGACTATATATTGGTTTAAAATTTTATTTGATTAAAGTCTTGATTAAAGCAGTTTTTGATACCTATGAGACACATTTTAAATGTTCGTTGATTGCAGCTATGAACAAAACTTTTTTAAGGCTATAAAGTGACAAACAAAAGAAGTTTCTATTAATAAAAAAAATATTTTTAATTAAAGCTAGAATTGAAGTTAATTTAGAACTTGAAAAATATCCTTGATTGAAGCTTAAAGTATACGTATTTGAAGCTAAGATTGAAGCTAATAAGAGATTCTACAAGCAGCTATAAACTAAAATACTAAATAATGCAATTGATTAGGTGCTATATAATGGCTTAAAATGTAAGCTATGGTTGCTTTAAAAGACCTTTGATTGAATTCTTGATTAAAGCAATTTCTGATATTAATGAGACATTTTGAAAAGATTGAAGCTATAATTGAAGATTTTTTTTGTAGCTTATAGTGACCTACAAATGAAGTTTATGTTAAGGATAAAAGTACTTATAAAAGAAGCTGAATTGAAGTTCATTTAGAACTGGTATTATGTTTTGCATATTGATCATTTTTTATTTTAGGCAAAAAAAGGTACAAAAGAAAAAAAAAAGCCAGAAAAGAAGAAAAAAAAGGCAGAAATCTTGCTGTAAAAAATTGTTTACTATTTAAGTTAAATTGTGGAAATTGTGGGATTTTACATATAAAAAATGTTTCTTGCTTAAACCTTTTGTTTGCTTGAAATAAATAAAAACTTCAAATTTCAATTTTGACTAAAGCTGAACTTATACGTGATTGCAGTCATAATTAAAGCCTCTATGGAAGTCACAATTGATGCTAAGTTTGAAGCGTTTTGTTATTTTTTCAAACTGATTTTTTTCAGTTAAAAATGATTTCATTTTTCTCTAAATATTTTTTCAAAATCTGTTCCCATAATTTACATAAATTTTTATATCATAAAAAAGGTCTTTTTTTATCTAAATATTTTTTTTAGCATAAAAAGTATCGTGTCATTTGCAGATTGCTAGCCAAGTTTGCCACTTAAATCTTTTGTTTTTTCCCTTTTGTCTATAATGTTAACTTAGCATAAATGTTGATTGATTTTTGTGTTTGCCCACAAAAGAATTCTTCGTTACGCATAATTTTATGATATTTTATAAGAAAATATTTTCAAGTTCCAAGGAAAGGAAATATTCTCGCAGCAGCTTTAAGCAAAACCACACAATTATTTATGCTAAATGTTGTATTGAAAAATATTGGGTATTGTGAAAAGTTTTAGAGGGCTACTTTTGGTTTTAGCTTCTTTGTAAAAGAAGCAGTTGAAGATTTTCTTTTACACTTAATATTTATATTCTGGACAATACAAGTTTTTCTAGCTACCATTTTCTTGAAGTCTTTAGTTTAATATTTGTGCGTGGTTTGTTGAGTTTTTTTCTTTTTTGTTTTTAATGCTAATGAAGGCTTTCAAATTTCTAGGAATTTTTATGCAATTGTGGCTTAAATTGTTTTAAGTTTTTTTTTCAACTGTTATTACCAAGCAATTGTATTTGGTAGCCAGTGGTCAAATATTTTTTTGTTTAAATTACTATGATTTTTGAAATTCAAATTTTAAAGATTTAAAAGAGAAAAAGAAAATTTAATAAATGTAAATTGTTTGTAGTAAATTGACAAAAAAATTAGTAAAAAGACAGGAAATTGTTTACAAAAAAAAAAAAAAGTTTTAAAACAAAAATCAAAACAATTTGTTATTATTTCTTACTGAAATATTTTACATAAAGAATAAAGAATTTTAATTTTATTTCCTTTTATTTTCTATCTCCTTAAATGGGTCATTACTTTTTTTAAAGAAATATTTTCTTTTTATTATCTGTAATATTTTAAAATTTTTTTTATAATTTAAATTTCTATTTTCTTAATAAATTTATGCCAACAGCAATTTTCTATATGAAGACCTTTTAAAAATATTTTATTTTCATTTTTTTGTGTCTTTTTTAAACTCAAACCCAGCTAAAGAAATAAACTGCATTGTCACAAGTGAAATTGCATATTTCTCTTCAAAAAAAAAAAAAAAAAAAAAAAAAAAACAATACATTTCTTAGGTATTCTGTTTTCCAGCTAAAGAAAATGTGATGTAGATGGCACCATCATATACAAGAGAAAAAAAAGAAAACTTAAACAAAACATGAAGGCACATAACCATAAAGAAGGGCATGAACTTTTCATTTAACATTTGTTAGATGTAGACTAACAAACACTAATATAAATACAGAGAAAAAAATAGTTAAAAATGGCCCAACACAAAACTCTTATGCTTGAGTTAACAAAGCCACAAAAAAAAAAAGAAAAAATTTTCAACATGAATTTTGTTACTTTAAACAACATTTTGCTAAACAAACGTTTAAACTTTAACAATAGAGCAAAAAAAAAAAAAAAAAAATAAAATATTAAAAAAATCCTTAGGAATTGCTAAAAATCTAAAAAATAGTCTAATACCTTGGCGACTTGTTTATGGCTGTATGGTAACACTTAAATTTGTGTCGCGTGCAACAAACATTAACAATAAAATACAACAAAAATGCAAAAAAAAGAAATAAAACTTTAGAAAAATTCCATCTCTAACATAAGGTTAAGGCTTTATAACAACAATAATACTCACACCAACAACAAAATCTTTGAAATATTAGATGTTTCAAGTTTGTGTTCTAAGTCTTTTGTTTTGCATATTGACCATTTTTTTCTATTTTAGGCAAAAAATGCCAAAAAAGTAAAAAAAGCAGGAATCTTGCTTCAAAAAAAAAATTGTTTACTATTTAAAGGAAATTGTGGGATTTAAAAAAAGTAAAAAATGCTTGTTGCTTAAGTCTTTTGATTGCTTGAGAGAGATAAAAATTTCAAGGGAAAATTTTGAAGAACTTTTGGTGAGATGTTTTTAAGAAAAGTAATTTTCATAAACATATTGAATTATGGACAGTATAATAAACTAGACTATAACCAAAATTCCAGAAATTAAAAATTGGCTAGTTTAAAAATTTTTCTTTAAAAAAAAAAAAAAAAAAAAAAAAAAAAATAGCTTCGTTAAGTTTTTTCTATCGAATAAAATAGAAATATTCCATACATTTTGAAAGTGGTTTAATAATACTTTAAGAATATATAAAAAATGTTTAATTTAAAACTTTTCGTTCAAAATAATAAAGTTTCGTTAAGTTTTTTATATCGACAAAAATTAAAAATTTCTTTTGATTTTCGAAATAAATTAACAATACTTTAAGAATTTAATAAAATTTTTCATTTAAAACTTTTCGTTAAAAAAATAAATTTTCGTTAAGCTTTTTAAATTACGAAAACCAAAATTTTTTTTCAGGATTTAAATAGAATATTAATAAAGCTATCAAAATATGTTAACATTTTAAGTTTACAAAATTTTCTTTAAAAAAATAAAGTTTCGTTAAGTTTTTTAAATTTGCCGAAATAAAAATTTTCTTTAGATTTTAGAAGCTAATTATAAAAATTTCAAGAATATAGCCAAATTTTTGGTTTAAAACTTTTCGTTAAGAAAAATCAACTTTCGTTAAGTTTTATAAATTATGAAAAAAATAAAGATTTTCATAGAATATTAACAAAGCTATCAGAATACATTAACATTTTGAGTACACAAATTTTCGTTAAAAAAATAAAGTTTCGTTAAGTTTTTTAAATCAGCCGAACTAAAAATTTTCTTTTGATTATGGAAACTAATTAGAAATAATTGTAGAATATAGTACAATTTTTATTTTAAAAGGTTTCGTTCAGAAAATAAAGTTTCGTTAAGTTTTCTAAATCTTCCAAAATAAAAATTTTCTTCTGATTTTTAAAGTTAATTAGTAATAATTTAAGCACGTAGCAACATTTATGTTTTATAGAGTTTCGATCAGAAAATAAAGTTTCGTTAAGTAGTTTATATCGGCCAAAATAAAAGATTTACCTTGATTTTTTAAATAAATGAATAAATAAATAAATAACTAAACAAACAACACTTTGAGTATATGGCAAAATTTTAGGTTCAAAACTTTTCGTTAAGAAAAATAAAGTTTCGTTAAGTTTTTTAAAATGATTAAAATTTTTACTTTTTACAGATTTGGAAAATTTTTTAGCCATACTTCATTAATATGAAAAAATGTTTATTTAGAACTTTTCGTTAGAAAAATAAAGTTTCGTTTTAAAGTTTTAAATGTATATAGTCTGGACTATAGACTATAGTCAGGACTATAGACTGTAGTCAAGTCTATAGACTATTGTCATTACTATAGACCAGACTATGGACAAGAACATCGACGAGACTATAAACCAATCTAGACCATAGATACGACCTAGTTCAGACTACTGCCAAGACTATAGACTATATTCCTGACTATAAACTATAGTCAAGACTATAGACTGTTGTCCTGACTATAGACTATAGTCCTGACTATAGACTATAGTCCAGACTATAGACTATAGTCCAGACTATAGACTATAGTCCTGACTATAGACTGCAGTCCTGACTATAGACTATAGACCTGGCTATAGACTATAGTCCTGACAATAGACTGTAGTCCTGGCTATAGACTATAGTCCTGACAATAGACTGTTGTCCTGACTGTAGACTATACTCCTGGCTATAGACTATAGTTCTGAATTTAGACTATAGTCCTGAATATAGACTATAGTCCTAAATATAGACTATAGTCCTGAATATAGACTGTTGTCCCGACTATAGACTATAGTTCTGAATTTAGACTATAGTCCTGACTTTAGGCTATAGTCCTGACTGTAGACTATAGTCCTGACTATAGACTACAGTCCTGACTATAGACTATAGTTTTGACTACAGACTATAGTCCTAACTATTAACTATAGTCCTGACTATAAACTATAGTCCTGACTATAGACTATATTCCTGACTATAGACTATAGTCCTAACTATGGACTATAGTCCTGACTTCAAACTATATTCCTGAGTATAGACTATAATCAAGACTATAAACAGTAGTCACGATTGTAGACTATAATCAAGACTATAGACAATAGTCACGATTATAAACTATAGTCAAGACTGTAGACTATAATTAACACTGTATACTATAGTCAAGACTGCAGGCTATAGTCAAAACGACAGGCTATAGTCAAGACTATAGACTATAGTAAAGACTATAGATTACAGTCAAGTTTATATACTATAGTCAATTCTATGGACTGTAGTCAAGACTATAGACTATTTTAGATTCAAGAAAATAATAAAGCTTATAGTCAATGCTATACTCAAGGCTATTGAATACACTAGACTATAGTCAAGAATATAGACTAGACTATAGTTCGGAATATAGTAAAGAATTACTATAAACATGATTATAATCTAAGCTACAAATCAGGTTATAGTAATATGGACTAAATTCTAAAATTTTTTCTCTTAAAACTGAATTTTTTTTTGCAGAAATATTTCTTTTAAAAGTTGCCCTCATATTTTATCCACTTTTCTCTTATTTGTAATATTTGCAGCTCTATATAATTATCTTCCACAGCTAGAAGATTAGTTCAATGACTTTTAAATAATGTTAAGAATTATTTGCTTTTTTTTTTCTCTATTTCCTCTTGTACAACAAAACATTTGCCATACAGTGTTTTTGTAAGTTAAGTGTTAAAAAAAGGAGGTGGTACAAGAAAATGCAACGAAAAAACAACAAAGAAAAGAAAAAGCACTATAGAAGAAAAAGAAGATGTTAGCAAATGAAAAAAAAAAAAAAATGTAAAACAGATGCATACCAACATGAACTTAGAGATCATTTAATAATTCTTTTTTTTTTAATTTTTCATTATAATTTCTCTAGAAGTCATTTTTGCTGAGAACATTTTTAACAGATGGGAAAGATAAAATAATGCAATATAATTTTTATATGAGAAAGGCTGTAAATCTAAAAATGTATTTTGTCAAAAAATTATACTTAACACTTTTACTTTTAAAATGTTTAACATTTCGCGTCGAATTTAAATGAATATAAATATTTTCAGAAATAAAAAAATTTTGTTTTTTACATCTATTAACTTTATAAGTTTGCAGTGCAAATAAATCCTTTCCTTTTTTATTTTTATTTAATTTATTTATTTTAAATTAGATGCCATTTTTTGTGATTTTTTTTAAATTTCATTATTTACTTTTACTTTCAATCGTTAAAAAACGTAAAGTAAAATTGTCTTAATTTTTGTTTAAAATAAATTTCGTGTTTCACAAAATATTTTTTCTTCTTTCTCTGCTTATTTTTAGAAACTCATAAATAACTTTTGCTCATGCTAAACACGTTCAGGGTAAAAAAAGTAATAATAATTTTTCTTGCTGACTTGTGTTTTAACACTAAAAATTTATTATTGGTTACTTGTGTTTGTTTTTAGAACTTATTAAAAATAATTTTTTCATAATAAACACAAAACCCAAGCGTTTGTAATCATATTCTGCACACACAAACCTATGCATAATGAAAGTGTTGTTTTTGGAAATATTCTATAAGAAATTATTGTTGAGTCAGGTCAGCTTACAAAATTATGTTTATTAATTTTTTAATATGAAATAAATTGACAATTTCCGGGTAAACATGTAAGAAAAAAATAAAATAAAATAATAAATAAGAAACATTTAAAAACAAAAGACTTAGACAGCAAACACGCTTAGCTAAATGAATAAAATTAAATTATAAGAAACATATTTTTTAAACCAAAAGAAATATATCGTGATTTATAGAATATGCAAGACTAAATATAAACAAAAATATTTATTACATAAAGTCAAGAGTAAAGTCTTGACTAGAGTCAAGATGAAAGTATGAACGGTAGTGAAGATTGTAACCTATTTTTAAGCCTAAACTATGGTCTAGTTTATAGTCTGGACTATAGTTTGGTCTATAGTCTGGACCATAGTCTAGTCTATAGTCTGGACTATAGTATAGTCTAGTCTATAGTCTGGACTATAGTATAGTCTAGTCTATAGTCTGGACTATAGTATAGTCTAGTCTATAGTCTGGACTATAGTATAGTCTAGTCTATAGTCTGGACTATAGTATAGTCTAGTCTATAGTCTTAACTATAGTCTTAACTATAGTCTTAACTATAGTCTTAACTATAGTCTTAACTATAGTCTAGTCTATAGTCTTAACTATAGTCTAGTCTATATTCTGGACTACAGTCTAGTCTATAGTCTGGACTATAGTCTAGTCTATAGTCTAGATTATAGTCTAGTCTATAGTCTGGACTATAGTCTAGTCTATAGTCTGGATTATAGTCTAGTCTATAGTCTGGATTATAGTCTAGTCTATAGTCTGGACTATAGTCTAGTCTATAGTCTGGATTATAGTCTAGTCTATAGTCTGGATTATAGTCTAGTCTATAGTCTGGACTATAGTCTAGTCTATAGTCTGGACTATAGTCTAGTCTATAGTCTGGACTATAGTCTAGTCTATAGTCTGGACTATAGTCTAGTCTATAGTCTGGACTATAGTCTAGTCTATAGTCTGGACTATAGTCTAGTCTATAGTCTGGACTATAGTCTAGTCTATAGTCTGGACTATAGTCTAGTCTATAGTCTGGACTATAGTCTAGTCTATAGTCTGGACTATAGTCTAGTCTATAGTCTGGACTATAGTCTAGTCTATAGTCTGGACTATAGTCTAGTCTATAGTCTGGACTATAGTCTAGTCTATAGTCTGGACTATAGTCTAGTCTATAGTCTGGACTATAGTCTAGTCTATAGTCTGGACTATAGTCTAGTCTATAGTCTGGACTATAGTCTAGTCTATAGTCTGGACTATAGTCTAGTCTATAGTCTGGACTATAGTCTAGTCTATAGTCTGGACTATAGTCTAGTCTATAGTCTGGACTATAGTCTAGTCTATAGTCTGGACTATAGTCTAGTCTATAGTCTGGACTATAGTCTAGTCTATAGTCTGGACTATAGTCTAGTCTATAGTCTGGACTATAGTCTAGTCTATAGTCTGGACTATAGTCTAGTCTATAGTCTGGACTATAGTCTAGTCTATAGTCTGGACTATAGTCTAGTCTATAGTCTGGACTATAGTCTAGTCTATAGTCTGGACTATAGTCTAGTCTATAGTCTGGACTATAGTCTAGTCTATAGTCTGGACTATAGTCTAGTCTATAGTCTGGACTATAGTCTAGTCTATAGTCTGGACTATAGTCTAGTCTATAGTCTGGACTATAGTCTAGTCTATAGTCTGGACTATAGTCTAGTCTATAGTCTGGACTATAGTCTAGTCTATAGTCTGGACTATAGTCTAGTCTATAGTCTGGACTATAGTCTAGTCTATAGTCTGGACTATAGTCTAGTCTATAGTCTGGACTATAGTCTAGTCTATAGTCTGGACTATAGTCTAGTCTATAGTCTGGACTATAGTCTAGTCTATAGTCTGGACTATAGTCTAGTCTATAGTCTGGACTATAGTCTAGTCTATAGTCTGGACTATAGTCTAGTCTATAGTCTGGACTATAGTCTAGTCTATAGTCTGGACTATAGTTTAGTCTATAGTCTGGACTATAGTCTAGTCTATAGTCTGGACTATAGTCTAGTCTATAGTCTGGACTATAGTTTAGTCTATAGTCTGGACTATAGTCTAGTCTATAGTCTGGACTATAGTCTAGTCTATAGTCTGGACTATAGTTTAGTCTATAGTCTGGACTATAGTCTAGTCTATAGTCTGGACTATAGTCTAGTCTATAGTCTGGACTATAGTTTAGTCTATAGTCTGGACTATAGTCTAGTCTATAGTCTGGACTATAGTCTAGTCTATAGTCTGGACTATAGTCTAGTCTATAGTCTGGACTATAGTCTAGTCTATAGTCTGGACTATAGTCTAGTCTATAGTCTGGACTATAGTCTAGTCTATAGTCTGGACTATAGTCTAGTCTATAGTCTGGACTATAGTCTAGTCTATAGTCTGGACTATAGTCTAGTCTATAGTCTGGACTATAGTCTAGTCTATAGTCTGGACTATAGTCTAGTCTATAGTCTGGACTATAGTCTAGTCTATAGTCTGGACTATAGTCTAGTCTATAGTCTGGACTATAGTCTAGTCTATAGTCTGGACTATAGTCTAGTCTATAGTCTGGACTATAGTCTAGTCTATAGTCTGGACTATAGTCTAGTCTATAGTCTGGACTATAGTCTAGTCTATAGTCTGGACTATAGTCTAGTCTATAGTCTGGACTATAGTCTAGTCTATAGTCTGGACTATAGTCTAGTCTATAGTCTGGACTATAGTCTAGTCTATAGTCTGGACTATAGTCTAGTCTATAGTCTGGACTATAGTCTAGTCTATAGTCTGGACTATAGTCTAGTCTATAGTCTGGACTATAGTCTAGTCTATAGTCTGGACTATAGTCTAGTCTATAGTCTGGACTATAGTCTAGTCTATAGTCTGGACTATAGTCTAGTCTATAGTCTGGACTATAGTCTAGTCTATAGTCTGGACTATAGTCTAGTCTATAGTCTGGACTATAGTCTAGTCTATAGTCTGGACTATAGTCTAGTCTATAGTCTGGACTATAGTCTAGTCTATAGTCTGGACTATAGTCTAGTCTATAGTCTGGACTATAGTCTAGTCTATAGTCTGGACTATAGTCTAGTCTATAGTCTGGACTATAGTCTAGTCTATAGTCTGGACTATAGTCTAGTCTATAGTCTGGACTATAGTCTAGTCTATAGTCTGGACTATAGTCTAGTCTATAGTCTGGACTATAGTCTAGTCTATAGTCTGGACTATAGTCTAGTCTATAGTCTGGACTATAGTCTAGTCTATAGACTGGACTATAGTCTATTCTATAGTCTACAGTCGGGACTATGGTCTAGTCTACAGTCTGAACTGTGGTCTAGTCTATAGTCTGGACTGTAGTCTAGACTATAGTCTGTACTATAGTCTAGTCCAGACTGTAATCTATGTTATTGTGTGGACTATAGCCTATTCTTTAATCTGAGCTACATTCTAGTTTATATTGTGTACTATAGTTTAGATGTAGACTATAGTTTATTCCAAAATCTAGACTGTAATTTATTGTGTACACCGGACTATTTATTAGTGTATAATATTGATTATAGTCTTGTTTGTTTTGTGAGCTATAGCCTGGTCTAAATTCTGGACTATTTTCTATCGATAGTCGGGTCTATACTCCAGTTTACAGTCTGAACTATAATCTTGTCTACAATCTTATCCAAAGTCTAGGCTATAGTCTGGTTTTTTCGATTTCTGGCTTGTGTCTTAAGTCTTTCGTTTTTTAAATTAAAGGGAATAATTAGCCTTTATTTTCTGTTTTTTGTTTGGTTATACAATTTAATTTTATATAATTTAAACTTTTAATTTAATCCATTTAGTAGCATATTTTGTTAATATATTTTTTGTTGTTCAATTTAATTTCTGTATTTATCTTTTTCTTTTAAAAAACCCTTATGCCCTTATAATTTTCTATTTAAATTATCATTGAACCGTTATAAATTGAAAACATTTCTTGTTAACTCTAAAACTAATTTACATATCAATAAAATAGTATTTTTTTTTTGTTAATTTCAGCATGCAAATTTGTTTCTGCTGCCAAAACACTATAATTTGTAGCAAACCAATTATTAAAAAAAACAAAACTACAACGGAAATGGTTAAAATTTGCAAAAAACAGAGAACAATAAATAAAAGAAAACTTTTGTTGGAAAGAAAGAAAGTAGAGCAGTTTAACAAACAGTAGCTACATATAATTTCTTTTGTTCGACATTCTTTTTATTTTATGTTTGTTTTTAACAATGGTATTATAAATAATGTTTTTAGATTTTTTTAAAATAAATGTTAAGTGTTTAATAGTAAAATGAGAGAAAAAAAAAAGAAAAAAAAGTATAGAATAGAACACATTTAATTTACAAAAAGGTGTTGTGTGCTTCTATTTTTAAGCTAAAGCAATTGCTAATGATAGAATTATAGATATTTGTTTGAACTAAATTTTTTTTTTGGTTTAGTTTATGTTAGTTTATCTAATTTATTTGTTTAGCATGAAATAACTGTGAAAAGAAATCTAGGTTGTCGGCTTAAAAGAAAGCTATTAAAAAAATTTGATTTTTAAAAAGATAATAGAAATTTTAAAAGAAAAAAAAGTCAATTGTTTAAAGCTGAAAATTCATATTAAAATATAATGCAAGTCATATTTTTAAAATATTATAAAAAATTCTATTAAAAATATTATGTATGATTAAAGCGAATAATATTTAAATAATTAAATTTTAAGTAGATCATAATTTTTGCTAAAAATAGCAAATTTTGGACCAAATGATGTGCTAGTGATATGCAGGTGATATTGCTGAATATTTTAAAATTTTAATAATTTTTTACTTGATATTAATAAGGAGTTTAAATTGATTTAAAAAATTGTTTATTTATTAGTAAAATATGCCAAAGTCTGCTATAAAAAGCAAGTAATGTCCGGGTGATATACAAGTGAGGCTTTTGGATATTTAAAAATTAAAAAAAAAAAAAAAAATTTATTAGAAATTAATATAAAGTTTAAATTGAGTGACAATTTTTATTATTCATTAGAGACTTATGAGGAAAAGTTGATGCCCAAATAATTGCAGGTGATTAAAAATAATAATAATTCTTTGTAATAAAGATTGTTATTGGAGCAAAAAGATCTATTAAAAAATCTATACAAAATTAAAAAGAGAAAAAAAATATCATATGAAATATCCGCATGATATGCATGCGATATTTTAGAAGGAAATTTTAGAAAATTTTCTTATTAAGAATGAATTTTACTGAGCAATTTAAAAAAAAAATAATTTTTGTTAAAAAATAATCATATGATGTGCTTGTGATATGCAGGTGATGATTTTAAAATAATGAAATTTTTAATATGTTTTTTAAACAATATTAAGGTAAAGCTGTGCTAAAAATTAGCTAAAAAAATCATGTGATGTTCGTGTAATATGCAGTTGATTTTTTCTAAATGATGAAATTTCTATAATTTTTATTTTTTTACATTAAAAATTGCACCTTATGCAATATATTTCTTAAACATTTTAATTTTATTTACAAAATATCTTGTGATATCTAGGTGATATGCAGATGACTTATATTAAATAATAAAATCTTATAAAATTTTAAATGAAAATTTTTTTCAAATGCAGTTTTGTTCAAAACTCATAAAAAAATATAGAAATATCATATGATGTGAAGGTGATATACAGGTGTTGTTTTTTTTTTTTCGAATTTAAAATTTTTTTATATCAAATTGATTGGCAAAATTCTTTTCAAAAATGCAATATTTATTTCAAAAATAAAAAAAAATATCATGTGATGCTCAGGTGATATGCAGGTGACTTTTGTAAAATTTCATTATTTTCATAATTAAAAAATTTTAAATACAAAAAAAAAAAAAAAAAAAAAATTGTTATGAGATCAAAACTTTACTTAAAATGAAATATTTATTTAAAAAATATCATGCGATGCCCATGTGATTTATGGGTGACTTTTTTGAAAAGAAATAAATTTAATAAAATTTTAAAAGAAAAAACTTATTTTGAAAGCAAATTTTGTTCAAAACTCAATAAAAATTTAAATATATCATGTGATGTTCAGGTGATATGCAGGTGATGTTTCCTTGAATTTTTAAATTTTATGAATATTTTTATTAAAAATAAGTTGTTAAGCAAAATTTTTTTAAAATGGGTTTTTTTTAATATCATGTGATGCCCATGTGATATGCGGTTGATTTTTTTTTGAAAAAAATTAAATTTTATCTAATTTTTAAAACAAATTTTTTTCAAAACTCATGAAAGAAATTTAAAAATATCATGTGATGTTCAGGTGATGTTTTTTTGAATTTTAAAATTTTATGAACAGTTTTATTAAAAATTAAATTATTAAGCAAAAAAATTTTTTTTAAATGTAATTTTTATTTCAAAAGCATCATGTGATATTCATGTGATTGGTAGGTGACCCTTTTTAAATAGTGAAATTTAATAAAATTTTATATAAAAAACTTATTTTGAAAGAAAGTTTCGTTCAAAACTCATAAAAATAATTTAAATATATCATATGATGTTGCGGTGATGTTTTTTTGAATTCTAAAATTTTAGGAACATTTTTATTCAAAATTAATTATTAAGATTTTTCTTTTAATTGAATTTTTATTTCATAAATATCATGTGATATTGAGTGATTTTTTTTTGTATTAATAAAGTTTTATAAAATTTTAAATAAATATTTCCGGAAGAAAATTTTTTTAAAAACTTATATAAAACTTTAAAATTATCATATGATGTACGTGTGATATGCAGGTTATGTTTTTTTGAATTCTAAAATTTTATACAAATTTTTATTCAAAACAAATTATTAAGTATAATTTTTTTTTATTACAAAAATATCATATGATGTCCATAAGATAAGCAGTTGACTTTTTTAAATAATGGATTTTTTGTGCTAATATTTATTAAAATATTGTTATTGGATCATAATTTTATTCACAATGTGATGTTTTTGAAATGTTGGGATTTTATCATAATTTTTAATAAAAAGTATAAAACGATCAATTTGAAAAAAAATATTTTTTTATTAAAAATTTTTAGTTTTTATAAAAAAAATAATAATAAATGGATAAATAATAAAAAAATAATATCATGCGATCGTTGTTGATATGCAGGTGATGTTTTTACAAGTTAAAAAAATTTAATGATTTTTTTTTAATTATTTTTGTATTAAAAATTTTGTTGTAAAAATTTTATTTTATTTAATATTTTTTCTAAAAAAAAAAAAATATATATATATATATATATATATATAAATATATATGATTTTATCTTAGTATTGATTGACATCAATATCCCATTAATAAGTAGCTCTTCAAGTTCATTGAATAACACATTTAAAATTCATTGAATATTTCTGTTTTTTTCTTTTTCATTACCAATTAAGGTTTTCATTACAAAAAAAAAAAAAAAAAATAAAAAAAAACTATCAAGTTGTAAACGTTTTTTCCCATTCAGAAACCTGCGTTGTTCTTTATATTAAAGGTAAGACATTAAACTGTCTTCAAAATGTCACAACTTTGTCTTAAGACTGTCAACGGCTTAAAAACTAAAAACAAACAGAAAAGGAAAAAGTTGGTAACAGACTTTCTTAACTGATTTAGCTTCTTAAAAAAAATTATCATTCTCATCAAAAATATAAAAAGAAAACTACAACAAGTGCATTAATACTTTTTTTAGAAGACAAAAAAAGGCATAAAACTTCTTATTGTCATTTTGGATAATATGGAAAAGAGTAAAGAGGGAGAGCATAAGAAAAGAAGTATTTTTCAACTTTTTAAAGTCAAATGAAAAACCGGTTAATAAATTAACCTACATTACATGGGCTTTTAAAAAAATACAACTAAACAACTAAACATACTTATAATAAATTTAACAATAAATCTTTTAAATTCAGTAAATTTAGAGATTTTATTAAGAAAAACAACAAAATCCACTAAATGACATAAAGTTGAAGAAAATTATTTCAACGAAAAAAAAGAAACTTACCCAAACTTGTTTCATTATTTGTATAATTTTAAGCGGTTTAAGAGTTCAAATGTAGCTAGTGTTTTTTTTTTTTTTTTTTTTTTTTTTTTTTGGCAAATTCGTTAAACAGTTGTTGCGGTTTTTAAGCCATTTCAGTTATTTTCGATTTACTACAGAAACTTTCTTTTCAGGTTTTTATTTTTCAAACGAATGTTTAAATGTTTTTATTACATGATTTATAGGAATTTCCTAATTTAATGAGCTAAAATGTGTTTGTGAGGAAAATAGGAAAATGTAGAAAAATAAATAAAATAAATTTAAGCAACAGGTGTTTGGAAAATAGATATTTATTTTGCCTGTTAAACATACAACATTAAAGAAGTGTGCCAAATGATAAATGATTTTTTGTGCAAATAAATTTTAATAAAATTTATAATATATTTTGAAGAATAAAAAAAATAAATCAAGCAGTAAGAAAAGCTAACTAAAAGCAGTTATGAAATGAGATTTAAAGGTGATATTTTAAAATTCTACATTAATTTTTATTAAATAATAAATTTGACTTCTAATAATTAAATTTATATCAAGCGATGAAATGCTGGTGATATGTTAGAAAATCAGGTGATTTATAATAATTTTGTTATTAATTTCTTTATTTAAACAAAATTTTATTAAAAAAAAAGAAATAAAATTTGTTTATTATAAAAAAATTTCATACATGTGATATCCATGTGATGTTCATGTGATGTGCAGGTGATGTGCAGGTGATGTGTTTAAAAATCATGCAAATTGTTTTAATTTCATACGTAAAATTTTATTTTCAACAAATTTTAATAGGAAAAATCGTTACAAATTAAATTAAATAGCATTTCATCATGTGATGTTCATGTGATATGCAAGTGATGTGTTTAAAAATCATGTGATTTTTTAAAATCTTATTACAAAAAATTTGTTTTCAACTAATTTGAATGGAAAAGTTTTTAAAAATTAAATTATGTGATATTTAAAACATGTGATGTCCATGTGATATGCAGGTGATAGTATTTGAAAATTATGTATTTTTTAAAAATAACATTAGAAGAATTTAATTTTGGTAAAGAACGAAAAATATAAGGAAAAATTAAAAAATAAAAATTAAAAAAAAATTAAATTTTAAACATGTGATGTCCATGTGATATTCATTGAAAATTATGTAATTGGTGAAAATACCATTAGAAGAATTTAATTTTGTAAAAATTCAAAAAAAAAAAAAAAAAAAAAAAATAAAAAAATAATAATAAATATAAAAAAATTAAATTTTAAACAGGTGATGTCCTAGTGATATGCAGGTGATGTGTTTAAAAATCATGTGATTTTTTGAAGTTTCAATACAAAAATTTAATTTTCAACAAATTTGAATAAAAAATTCTTTAAAAATTTAACTATATGATATTTAAAGCATGTGATATGCAGGTGATGTGCTTTAAGATCATGTAAATATTTAAAAATTCTTCAGAAAAATTTAATTTTTTAAAAAAAAGTAAAATTTTTACTTAAAAATACAATTTAAATGAAACAAATATTTAAATTAAATTAAATGTGTTTGAAAATCATGTGATTTTTGGAAATTTTTTCATAAAATTTTGAATTTTATTAAAAACTGAAAAAGAAACATGTGATGTTCATGCGATATGCAAGTGATATTTCTGAAGATCATCTGATCTTTTGAAATTTCATTAAAAAAATTAAAGTTTGTTAAAAAATATTAAAATTTTTACTAAAAAATAAAATTTCAATCATGTGATGTCCATGTTATATGCAGGTGATGTGTTTTATAATCATGCAATTTTTTAAAATTTCACTTAAAAAAATTTAATTTTATTAAATTCTAACTAAGAAAAGCTCTCAAAAATTTAATTTAATTTAATTATTAATCAGTTGTTAACCATATGATATGCTAGTGATATGCAGGTGATGTTATTTTATTAAAAAAATTTTTTGTTTAATTTTTATTAAACTATTTTTATAACTAAATTTTCATGCTAGTAAACAAAACATGTGTTTACTAGCATGTGATATGCGGGTGATATTTTCTACTAAATGTAAAATTTAGTCAATTTTATTTTAAAAATAAATTTTTCAATATAAAATGCAAAAAAGGTAGATTTTTAAAAAAAGTCATGAGATGTTCAAAATCTTTAAAGATTGGCAGCAAAAATATTTTTTCTTTTAAAATAAATTAAGAACAAGATGTTTTTTTTTTTTCATAAAAATATCATGTTAATATCATAAGATGTCCATGTGATATGCTGGTGATGTTTTTAAAAATTTGAAATTTTCTCAATTTTTGTAAAAAAAATATGTTTTTGAAATAAAATTATAAAAGCAAATGTAAAAATAAAGCTTGTGATTAAAAATTATCATGTGATTTCCATGTGATATGCAAGTGATTTTTTCTATTAATAAAAAAAAAAATTTAAATTTTGCTTTAAAATTAAATTTTTTAATACAAAAATTGTATAAATATTTTTTTTTTTTGAAAAATATCATGTGATCTCGTTATGATATGCGGGTGATGTGTTCCAAAAATGTCGGCATTTAAGGAAATTAGTGGCGAAAAATTCCTTTTCTATTGAAGTTAATATGAAATATTTAATTTTTTGATAATTAATCTTAATAAATGCATGTGATGTGGTGGTGATATGCAGGTGATGTTTTTTAAAAATTTTAATTTTTGCTAGTTTTTGTTGAATATTGTGTTTTTGAATAAAAATTATTTTTTTAAAGCAAAATTATATAAGAAATGTTAAAATGAAGCTTCATATGGTAAATGATCATGTGATGTCCTGGTGATATGCAGGTGATGTTTTCTACTAATAAACAAATTTTTAAAATTTTGCTTTAAAATTAAATTCTTCAATAATAAAATTTTATAAAATGTTAATTTTTGAAAAATATCATATGATGTCCATGTGATATGCAAGTATGTGTTCCAAAAATTTCTGAAATTGTTGAAATTAGCGGTAAACAATTTTTTTTTCTAATGAAGTTAATAAAAAATAATCAAATATTTTGCTAAATAATCTTAACAAATGCATGTGATGTGGTGGTGTTATGCAGGTGATATTTTTTTTGAAACTTAAAATGTTAAAAGAAATGTTAAAAAGAAGCTTAAGATTGAAAAATGTCATGTGATGTGCTGGTGACAGGTAGGTGATGTTTTTTAAAAATTAAAAATTTTATTTTTATTGGAAATTAATTTTATCAATGAAAAATATGAAAATAACTTGGTGATGATTAAAAAATAACATGTGATGTGCTGGTGACTTGCAGGTGATAATTTTTTAAAATTAAAAATTTTGTTTATTTTTATTAGAAATTAAATTTGCCTTATGGAAAAATTGTTAAAAAGAAGC